>CAKAJI010000156.1:792852-1152113 GCA_916610255.1 Lasioglossum lativentre | reverse complement strand
CCTTATAATATCACGTAATATGCAGTGTATCATTGAAAATACCTTATAATATACCATAATATGCAGTGTATCATTGAAAATACCTTATAATATATGGTAATTTGTAGTGTATCATTGAAAACACCTTATAATATAACGTAATATGCAGTGTATCATTGAAAATACCTTATGATATAACGTATTATGCAGTGTATCATTGAAAATACCTTATAATATAACGTAATATGCAGTGTATCATTGAAAATACATTATGATATAACGTAATATGCAGTGTATCATTGAAAATACCTTATAATATATGGTAATTTGTAGTGTATCAATGAAAATACCTTATAATATAACGTAATATACAGTGTATCATTGAAAATACCTTATAATATAACGTAGTATGCAGTCTAACATTGAAAACAACTTATAATATCACGTAATATGCAGTGTATCATTGAAAATACCTTATAATATATAGTAGTTTATCATTGAAAATACCTTATAATATAACGTAATATGCAGTGTATCATTGAAAATACCTTATAATATATCATAATATGCAGTTTATCATTGAAAATACCTTATAATATATCATAATATGCAGTCTATCATTGAAAATACCATATAATATAATCTAAATGCAGAGTATCATTGGAAATACATTATAATATAACGTAATATGCAGTGAATCATTGAAAATACCTTATAATATAACGTAATATGCAGTGTATCATTGAAAATACCTTATAATATAACGAAATATGCAGTGTATCATTGAATATACCGCATAATATGTCGTAATTTGTAGTTTATTATTAAAAATACATTACAATACAACGTAATATGCAGTGTATCATTGAAAATACCTTATAATATAACGTAATATGCAGTGTATCTCTGAAAATACCTTATAATATAACGTAATATACAGTATATTATTGAAAATACCTCATAATATAACGTAACATGCAGTGTATCTCTGAAAATAGATAATAATATAACGTAATATGCAGTGTATCATTGTAAATACCTTATAATATAACGTAATATGCAGTGTGCCTTTGAAAATACCTTATAATATAACGTAATATGCAGTGTATCGGTGGAAATGCCTTATAATTTTACGTAGTATACAGTGTATCATTGAAAATACCTTATAATATGTCGTAATATGCAGTGTATCATTGAAAATACCTTATAATATATCATAATATGCAGTGTATCATTGAAAATACCATATAATATATCGTAATATGCAGTGTATCATTGAAAATACCTTATAATATAACGTAATATGCAGTGTGTCATTGAAAATACCTTATATATTAATATACCGTAATATACAGTATATTATTGAAAATACCTCATAATATAACGTAACATGCAGTGTATCTCTGAAAATACCTTATAATATGTCGTAATATGCAGTGTATCATTGAAAATACCTTATAATATATCATAATATGCAGTGTATCATTGAAAATACCATATAATATATCGTAATATGCAGTGTATCATTGAAAATACCTTATAATATAACGTAATATGCAGTGTGTCATTGAAAATACCTTATATATTAATATAACGTAATATGCAGTGTATCATTGAAAATACCTTATAATATACCATAATATGCAGTTTATCATTGAAAATACCTTATAATATAACGTAATATGCAGTGTATCATTGAAAATACCTTATAATATATGGTAATTTGTAGTGTATCAATGAAAATACCTTATAATATAACGTAATATGCAGTGTACCCTTGAAAATACCTTATAATACATAGTAGTTTATCATTGAAAATACCTTATAATATAACGTATTATGCAGTGTATCATTGAAAATACATTATGATATAACGTAATATGCAGTGTATCATTGAAAATACCTTATAATATATGGTAATTTGTAGTGTATCAATGAAAATACCTTATAATATAACGTAATATACAATGTATCATTGAAAATACCTTATAATATAACGTAGTATGCAGTGTAACATTGAAAACACCTTATAATATCACGTAATATGCAGTGTATCATTGAAAATACCTTATAATATACCATAATATGCAGTGTATCATTGAAAATACCTTATAATATATGGTAATTTGTAGTGTATCATTGAAAACACCTTATAATATAACGTAATATGCAGTGTATCATTGAAAATACCTTATGATATAACGTATTATGCAGTGTATCATTGAAAATACCTTATAATATAACGTAATATGCAGTGTATCATTGAAAATACATTATGATATAACGTAATATGCAGTGTATCATTGAAAATACCTTATAATATATGGTAATTTGTAGTGTATCAATGAAAATACCTTATAATATAACGTAATATACAGTGTATCATTGAAAATACCTTATAATATAACGTAGTATGCAGTCTAACATTGAAAACAACTTATAATATCACGTAATATGCAGTGTATCATTGAAAATACCTTATAATATATAGTAGTTTATCATTGAAAATACCTTATAATATAACGTAATATGCAGTGTATCATTGAAAATACCTTATAATATGTCGTAATATGCAGTGTATCATTGAAAATACCTTATAATATATCATAATATGCAGTGTATCATTGAAAATACCATATAATATATCGTAATATGCAGTGTATCATTGAAAATACCTTATAATATAACGTAATATGCAGTGTGTCATTGAAAATACCTTATATATTAATATAACGTAATATGCAGTGTATCATTGAAAATACCTTATAATATACCATAATATGCAGTTTATCATTGAAAATACCTTATAATATAACGTAATATGCAGTGTATCATTGAAAATACCTTATAATATATGGTAATTTGTAGTGTATCAATGAAAATACCTTATAATATAACGTAATATGCAGTGTACCCTTGAAAATACCTTATAATACATAGTAGTTTATCATTGAAAATACCTTATAATATAACGTATTATGCAGTGTATCATTGAAAATACATTATGATATAACGTAATATGCAGTGTATCATTGAAAATACCTTATAATATATGGTAATTTGTAGTGTATCAATGAAAATACCTTATAATATAACGTAATATACAATGTATCATTGAAAATACCTTATAATATAACGTAGTATGCAGTGAAAACATTGAAAACACCTTATAATATCACGTAATATGCAGTGTATCATTGAAAATACCTTATAATATACCATAATATGCAGTGTATCATTGAAAATACCTTATAATATATGGTAATTTGTAGTGTATCATTGAAAACACCTTATAATATAACGTAATATGCAGTGTATCATTGAAAATACCTTATGATATAACGTATTATGCAGTGTATCATTGAAAATACCTTATAATATATGGTAATTTGTAGTGTATCAATGAAAATACCTTATAATATAACGTAATATGCAGTGTGTCATTGAAAATACCTTATAATATAACGTAATATGCAGTGTATCATTGAAAATACCTTGTAATATAACGTAATATGCAGTGTATCATTGAAAATACCTTGTAATATATAGTAGTTTACCATTGAAAATACCTTATAATATAACGTAATATGCAGAGTATCATTGAAAATACCTTATGATATAACGTAATATGCAGTGTATCATTGAAAATACATTATGATATAACGTAATATGCAGTGTACCCTTGAAAATACCTTATAATTCATAGTAGATTATCATTGAAAATACCTTATAATATAACGTATTATGCAGTGTATCATTGAAAATACATTATGATATAACGTAATATGCAGTGTATCATTGAAAATATCTTATAATATATGGTAATTTGTAGTGTATCAATGAAAATACCTTATAATATAACGTAATATACAGTGTATCATTGAAAATACCTTATAATATAACGTAGTATGCAGTCTAACATTGAAAACAACTTATAATATCACGTAATATGCAGTGTATCATTGAAAATACCTTATAATATATAGTAGTTTATCATTGAAAATACCTTATAATATAACGTAATATGCAGTGTATCATTGAAAATACCTTATGATATAACGTATTATGCAGAGTATCATTGGAAATACATTATAATATAACGTAATATGCAGTGTATCATTGTAAATACCTTATAATATAACGTAATATGCAGTGTGCCTTTGAAAATACCTTATAATATATCGTAATATGCAGTGTATCTCTGAAAATACCTTATAATATAACGTAATATGCAGTGTATCGGTGGAAATGCCTTATAATTTTACGTAGTATGCAGTGTATCATTGAAAATACCTTATAATATGTCGTAATATGCAGTGTATGATTGAAAATACCTTATAATATATCATAATATGCAGTGTATCATTGAAAATACCATATAATATATCGTAATATGCAGTGTATCATTGAAAATACCTTATAATATAACGTAATATGCAGTGTGTCATTGAAAATACCTTATATATTAATATAACGTAATATGCAGTGTGTCATTGAAAATACCTTATATATTAATATAACGTAATATGCAGTGTGTCATTGAAAATACCTTATAATATAACGTAATATGCAGTGTATCATTGAAAATACCTTGTAATATAACGTAATATGCAGTGTATCATTGAAAATACCTTGTAATATATAGTAGTTTACCATTGAAAATACCTTATAATATAACGTAATATGCAGAGTATCATTGAAAATACCTTATGATATAACGTAATATGCAGTGTATCATTGAAAATACATTATGATATAACGTAATATGCAGTGTACCCTTGAAAATACCTTATAATTCATAGTAGTTTATCATTGAAAATACCTTATAATATAACGTATTATGCAGTGTATCATTGAAAATACATTATGATATAACGTAATATGCAGTGTATCATTGAAAATACCTTATAATATATGGTAATTTGTAGTGTATCAATGAAAATACCTTATAATATAACGTAATATACAGTGTATCATTGAAAATACCTTATAATATAACGTAGTATGCAGTCTAACATTGAAAACAACTTATAATATCACGTAATATGCAGTGTATCATTGAAAATACCTTATAATATATAGTAGTTTATCATTGAAAATACCTTATAATATAACGTAATATGCAGTGTATCATTGAAAATACCTTATAATATATCATAATATGCAGTTTATCATTGAAAATACCTTATAATATATCATAATATGCAGTCTATCATTGAAAATACCATATAATATAATCTAAATGCAGAGTATCATTGGAAATACATTATAATATAACGTAATATGCAGTGAATCATTGAAAATACCTTATAATATAACGTAATATGCAGTGTATCATTGAAAATACCTTATAATATAACGTAATATGCAGTGTATCATTGAATATACCGCATAATATGTCGTAATTTGTAGTTTATTATTAAAAATACATTACAATACAACGTAATATGCAGTGTATCATTGAAAATACCTTATAATATAACGTAATATGCAGTGTGCCTTTGAAAATACCTTATAATATAACGTAATATGCAGTGTATCGGTGGAAATGCCTTATAATTTTACGTAGTATGCAGTGTATCATTGAAAATACCTTATAATATGTCGTAATATGCAGTGTATGATTGAAAATACCTTATAATATATCATAATATGCAGTGTATCATTGAAAATACCATATAATATATCGTAATATGCAGTGTATCATTGAAAATACCTTATAATATAACGTAATATGCAGTGTATCATTGAAAATACCTTATAATATAACGTAATATGCAGTGTGTCATTGAAAATACCTTATATATTAATATAACGTAATATGCAGTGTGTCATTGAAAATACCTTATAATATAACGTAATATGCAGTGTATCATTGAAAATACCTTATAATATATGGTAATTTGTAGTGTATCAATGAAAATACCTTATAATATAACGTAATATGCAGTGTACCCTTGAAAATACCTTATAATACATAGTAGTTTATCATTGAAAATACCTTATAATATAACGTATTATGCAGTGTATCATTGAAAATACATTATGATATAACGTAATATGCAGTGTATCATTGAAAATACCTTATAATATATGGTAATTTGTAGTGTATCAATGAAAATACCTTATAATATAACGTAATATACAATGTATCATTGAAAATACCTTATAATATAACGTAGTATGCAGTGTAACATTGAAAACACCTTATAATATCACGTAATATGCAGTGTATCATTGAAAATACCTTATAATATACCATAATATGCAGTGTATCATTGAAAATACCTTATAATATATGGTAATTTGTAGTGTATCATTGAAAACACCTTATAATATAACGTAATATGCAGTGTATCATTGAAAATACCTTATAATATATAGTAGTTTATCATTGAAAATACCTTATAATATATAGTAATTTGTAGTATATCAGTAAAAATACCGTATAGTATAACTTAATATGCAGTGTATCTCTGAAAATACCTTATAAAATAACGTGATATGCAGTCTATCATCGAAAATATCTTATAATATAACGTAATATGCAGTGTATCATTGAAAATACCTTATAATATAACGTAATATGCAGTGTGTCATTGAAAATACCTTATAATATAACGAAATATGCAGTGTATAATTGAAAATACCTTATGATATATAGTAGTTTACAATTGAAAATACCATATAATATAACGTAATATGCAGTATATCATTGAAAATACCTTATAATATACCATAATATGCAGTGTATCATTGAAAATACCTTATAATATAACGTAATATGCAGTGTGTCATTGAAAATACCTTATAATATAACGTAATATGCAGTGTATCATTGAAAATACCTTATGATATATAGTAGTTTACAATTGAAAATACCATATAATATAACGTAATATGCAGTGTATCATTGAAAATACCTTATAATATAACGTAATATGCAGTGTGTCATTGAAAATACCTTATAATATAACGTAATATGCAGTGTATCATTGAAAATACCGTATGATATATAGTAGTTTACAATTGAAAATACCATATAATATAACGTAATATGCAGTGTATCATTGAAAATACCTTATGATATAACGTATTATGCAGAGTATCATTGGAAATACATTATAATATAACGTAATATGCAGTGTATCTTTGAAAACACCTTATAATATATAGTAGTTTACCATTGAAAAAGCTTATAATATATCGTAATATGCAGTGAATCATTGAAAATACCTTATAATATATAGTAATTTGTAGTTTATCAGTATAAATACCGTATAGTATAACTTAATATGCAGTGTATCTCTGAAAATACCTTAAAAAATAACGTGATATGCAGTCTATCATCGAAAATACCTTATAATATAACGTAATATGCAGTGTGTCATTGAAAATACCTTATAATATAACGTAATATGCAGTGTATCATTGAAAATACCTTATGATATATAGTAGTTTACAATTGAAAACACCTTATAACATAACGTAATATGCAGTGTAACCTTGAAAATACCGTATAATATTTAGTAGTTTATCATTGAAAATACCTTATAATATAACGTAATATGTAGTGTATCATTGAAAATACCTTATAATATAACGTAATATGCAGTGTATCATTGAAAATACCTTGTAATATATAGTAGTTTACCATTGAAAATACCTTATAATATATCATAATATGCAGTTTATCATTGAAAATACCTTATAATATATGGTAATTTGTAGTGTATCAATGAAAATACCTTATAATATAACGTAATATGCAGTGTATCATTGAAAATACCTTGTAATATATAGTAGTTTACCATTGAAAATACCTTATAATATAACGTATTATGCAGTGTATCATTGAAAATACATTATGATATAACGTAATATGCAGTGTATCATTGAAAATACCTTATAATATATGGTAATTTGTATTGTATCAATGAAAATACCTTATAATATAACGTAATATACAGTGTATCATTGAAAATACCTTATAATATAACGTAGTATGCAGTGTAACATTGAAAACACCTTATAATATCATGTAATATGCAGTGTATCATTGAAAATACCTTATAATATACCATAATATGCAGTGTATCATTGAAAATACCTTATAATATATGGTAATTTGTAGTGTATCATTGAAAACACCTTATAATATAACGTAATATGCAGTGTATCATTGAAAATACCTTATGATATAACGTATTATGCAGTGTATCATTGAAAATACCTTATAATATATGGTAATTTGTAGTGTATCAATGAAAATACCTTATAATATAACGTAATATGCAGTGTGTCATTGAAAATACCTTATAATATAACGTAATATGCAGTGTATCATTGAAAATACCTTGTAATATAACGTAATATGCAGTGTATCATTGAAAATACCTTGTAATATATAGTAGTTTACCATTGAAAATACCTTATAATATAACGTAATATGCAGAGTATCATTGAAAATACCTTATGATATAACGTAATATGCAGTGTATCATTGAAAATACCTTATAATAGATGGTAATTTGTAGTGTATCAATGAAAATACCTTATAATATAACGTAATATGCAGTGTATCATTGAAAATACCTTATAATATATCATAATATGCAGTTTATCATTGAAAATACATTATAATATATGGTAATTTGTAGTGTATCAATGAAAATACCTTATAATATAACGTAATATGCAGTGTATCGTTGAAAATACCGTATAATATAACGTAATATGCAGTGTATCATTGAAAATACCTTATGATATAACGTATTATGCAGTGTATCATTGAAAATACCATATAATATATGGTAATTTGTAGTGTATCAATGAAAATACCTTATAATATAACGTAATATGCAGTGTATCGTTGAAAATACCTTATAATATAACGTAATATGCAGTGTATCATTGAAAATACCTTATAATATACCATAATATGCAGTTTACCATTGAAAATACCTTATAATATAACGTAATATGCAGTGTACCATTGAAAATACCTTATAATATATAGTAGTTTATCATTGAAAATACCTTATAATATAACGTAATATGCAGTGTATCATTGAAAATAGCTTATAATATAACGTAATATGCAGTGTGTCATCGAAAATACCTTATAATATAACGTAATATGCAGTGTATCATTGAAAATACCTTATAATATATCATAATATGCAGTGTATCATTGAAAATACCAATATAATATATCGTAATATGCAGTGTATCATTGCAAATACCTTATAATATAACGTAATATGCAGTGTGTCATTGAAAATACCTTATAATATAACGTCATATGCAGTGTATCATTGAAAATACCTTATAATATAACGTTATATGCAGTGTATCATTGAAAATACCTAATAATATAACGTAATATGCAGTGTATCATTGAAAATACCGTATAATATTTAGTAGTTTATCATTGAAAATACCTTATAATATAACGTAATATGTAGTGTATCATTGAAAATACCTTATAATATAACGTAATATGCAGTGTATCATTGAAAATACCTTATAATATAACGTAATATGCAGTGTAACATTGAAAACACCTTATAATATCACGTAATATGCAGTGTATCATTGAAAATACCTTATAATATACCATAATATGCAGTGTATCATTGAAAATACCTTATAATATATGGTAATTTGTAGTGTATCATTGAAAACACCTTATAATATAACGTAATATGCAGTGTATCATTGAAAATACCTTATGATATAACGTATTATGCAGTGTATCATTGAAAATACCTTATAAAATATGGTAATTTGTAGTGTATCAATGAAAATACCTTATAATATAACGTAATATGCAGTGTGTCATTGAAAATACCTTATAATATAACGTAATATGCAGTGTATCATTGAAAATACCTTGTAATATAACGTAATATGCAGTGTATCATTGAAAATACCTTATGATATAACGTATTATGCAGTGTATCATTGAAAATACCTTATAATATATGGTTATTTGTAGTGTATCAATGAAAATACCTTATAATATAACGTAATATGCAGTGTGTCATTGAAAATACCTTATAATATAACGTAATATGCAGTGTATCATTGAAAATACCTTGTAATATAACGTAATATGCAGTGTATCATTGAAAATACCTTGTAATATATAGTAGTTTACCATTGAAAATACCTTATAATATAACGTAATATGCAGAGTATCATTGAAAATACGTTATGATATAACGTAATATGCAGTGTATCATTGAAAATACCTTATAATAGATGGTAATTTGTAGTGTATCAATGAAAATACCTTATAACATAACGTAATATGCAGTGTATCATTGAAAATACCTTATAATATATCATAATATGCAGTTTATCATTGAAAATACATTATAATATATGGTAATTTGTAGTGTATCAATGAAAATACCTTGTAATATAACGTAATATGCAGTGTATCATTGAAAATACCTTGTAATATATAGTAGTTTACCATTGAAAATACCTTATAATATAACGTATTATGCAGTGTGCCTTTGAAAATACCTTATAATATAACGTAATATGCAGTGTATCGGTGGAAATGCCTTATAATTTTACGTAGTATACAGTGTATCATTGAAAATACCTTATAATATGTCGTAATATGCAGTGTATCATTGAAAATACCTTATAATATATCATAATATGCAGTGTATCATTGAAAATACCATATAATATATCGTAATATGCAGTGTATCATTGAAAATACCTTATAATATAACGTAATATGCAGTGTGTCATTGAAAATACCTTATATATTAATATAACGTAATATGCAGTGTATCATTGAAAATACCTTATAATATACCATAATATGCAGTTTATCATTGAAAATACCTTATAATATAACGTAATATGCAGTGTATCATTGAAAATACCTTATAATATATGGTAATTTGTAGTGTATCAATGAAAATACCTTATAATATAACGTAATATGCAGTGTACCCTTGAAAATACCTTATAATACATAGTAGTTTATCATTGAAAATACCTTATAATATAACGTATTATGCAGTGTATCATTGAAAATACATTATGATATAACGTAATATGCAGTGTATCATTGAAAATACCTTATAATATATGGTAATTTGTAGTGTATCAATGAAAATACCTTATAATATAACGTAATATACAATGTATCATTGAAAATACCTTATAATATAACGTAGTATGCAGTGAAAACATTGAAAACACCTTATAATATCACGTAATATGCAGTGTATCATTGAAAATACCTTATAATATACCATAATATGCAGTGTATCATTGAAAATACCTTATAATATATGGTAATTTGTAGTGTATCATTGAAAACACCTTATAATATAACGTAATATGCAGTGTATCATTGAAAATACCTTATGATATAACGTATTATGCAGTGTATCATTGAAAATACCTTATAATATATGGTAATTTGTAGTGTATCAATGAAAATACCTTATAATATAACGTAATATGCAGTGTGTCATTGAAAATACCTTATAATATAACGTAATATGCAGTGTATCATTGAAAATACCTTGTAATATAACGTAATATGCAGTGTATCATTGAAAATACCTTGTAATATATAGTAGTTTACCATTGAAAATACCTTATAATATAACGTAATATGCAGAGTATCATTGAAAATACCTTATGATATAACGTAATATGCAGTGTATCATTGAAAATACATTATGATATAACGTAATATGCAGTGTACCCTTGAAAATACCTTATAATTCATAGTAGTTTATCATTGAAAATACCTTATAATATAACGTATTATGCAGTGTATCATTGAAAATACATTATGATATAACGTAATATGCAGTGTATCATTGAAAATATCTTATAATATATGGTAATTTGTAGTGTATCAATGAAAATACCTTATAATATAACGTAATATACAGTGTATCATTGAAAATACCTTATAATATAACGTAGTATGCAGTCTAACATTGAAAACAACTTATAATATCACGTAATATGCAGTGTATCATTGAAAATACCTTATAATATATAGTAGTTTATCATTGAAAATACCTTATAATATAACGTAATATGCAGTGTATCATTGAAAATACCTTATAATATATCATAATATGCAGTTTATCATTGAAAATACCTTATAATATATCATAATATGCAGTCTATCATTGAAAATACCATATAATATAATCTAAATGCAGAGTATCATTGGAAATACATTATAATATAACGTAATATGCAGTGAATCATTGAAAATACCTTATAATATAACGTAATATGCAGTGTATCATTGAAAATACCTTATGATATAACGTATTATGCAGAGTATCATTGGAAATACATTATAATATAACGTAATATGCAGTGTATCATTGTAAATACCTTATAATATAACGTAATATGCAGTGTGCCTTTGAAAATACCTTATAATATATCGTAATATGCAGTGTATCTCTGAAAATACCTTATAATATAACGTAATATGCAGTGTATCGGTGGAAATGCCTTATAATTTTACGTAGTATGCAGTGTATCATTGAAAATACCTTATAATATGTCGTAATATGCAGTGTATGATTGAAAATACCTTATAATATATCATAATATGCAGTGTATCATTGAAAATACCATATAATATATCGTAATATGCAGTGTATCATTGAAAATACCTTATAATATAACGTAATATGCAGTGTGTCATTGAAAATACCTTATATATTAATATAACGTAATATGCAGTGTGTCATTGAAAATACCTTATATATTAATATAACGTAATATGCAGTGTGTCATTGAAAATACCTTATAATATAACGTAATATGCAGTGTATCATTGAAAATACCTTGTAATATAACGTAATATGCAGTGTATCATTGAAAATACCTTGTAATATATAGTAGTTTACCATTGAAAATACCTTATAATATAACGTAATATGCAGAGTATCATTGAAAATACCTTATGATATAACGTAATATGCAGTGTATCATTGAAAATACATTATGATATAACGTAATATGCAGTGTACCCTTGAAAATACCTTATAATTCATAGTAGTTTATCATTGAAAATACCTTATAATATAACGTATTATGCAGTGTATCATTGAAAATACATTATGATATAACGTAATATGCAGTGTATCATTGAAAATACCTTATAATATATGGTAATTTGTAGTGTATCAATGAAA
The DNA here is from genome assembly GCA_916610255.1 of Lasioglossum lativentre. Taxonomy (NCBI): domain Eukaryota; kingdom Metazoa; phylum Arthropoda; class Insecta; order Hymenoptera; family Halictidae; genus Lasioglossum; species Lasioglossum lativentre. The sequence goes on along the minus strand of CAKAJI010000156.1, from coordinate 1,138,923 downwards.
ATACCTTATAATATAACGTAATATACAGTGTATCATTGAAAATACCTTATAATATAACGTAGTATGCAGTGTAACATTGAAAACAACTTATAATATCACGTAATATGCAGTGTATCATTGAAAATACCTTATAATATATAGTAGTTTATCATTGAAAATACCTTATAATATAACGTAATATGCAGTGTATCATTGAAAATACCTTATAATATATCATAATATGCAGTTTATCATTGAAAATACCTTATAATATATCATAATATGCAGTCTATCATTGAAAATACCATATAATATAATCTAAATGCAGAGTATCATTGGAAATACATTATAATATAACGTAATATGCAGTGAATCATTGAAAATACCTTATAATATAACGTAATATGCAGTGTATCATTGAAAATACCTTATAATATAACGTAATATGCAGTGTATCATTGAAAATACCGCATAATATGTCGTAATTTGTAGTTTATTATTAAAAATACATTACAATACAACGTAATATGCAGTGTATCATTGAAAATACCTTATAATATAACGTAATATGCAGTGTATCATTGAAAATACCTTATAATATAACGTAATATGCAGTGTATCGGTGGAAATGCCTTATAATTTTACGTAGTATACAGTGTATCATTGAAAATACCTTATAATATGTCGTAATATGCAGTGTATCATTGAAAATACCTTATAATATATCATAATATGCAGTGTATCATTGAAAATACCATATAATATATCGTAATATGCAGTGTATCATTGAAAATACCTTATAATATAACGTAATATGCAGTGTATCATTGAAAATACCTTATAATATAACGTAATATGCAGTGTGTCATTGAAAATACCTTATATATTAATATAACGTAATATGCAGTGTGTCATTGAAAATACCTTATAATATAACGTAATATGCAGTGTATCATTGAAAATACCTTATAATATATGGTAATTTGTAGTGTATCAATGAAAATACCTTATAATATAACGTAATATGCAGTGTACCCTTGAAAATACCTTATAATACATAGTAGTTTATCATTGAAAATACCTTATAATATAACGTATTATGCAGTGTATCATTGAAAATACATTATGATATAACGTAATATGCAGTGTATCATTGAAAATACCTTATAATATATGGTAATTTGTAGTGTATCAATGAAAATACCTTATAATATAACGTAATATACAGTGTATCATTGAAAATACCTTATAATATAACGTAGTATGCAGTGTAACATTGAAAACACCTTATAATATCACGTAATATGCAGTGTATCATTGAAAATACCTTATAATATACCATAATATGCAGTGTATCATTGAAAATACCTTATAATATATGGTAATTTGTAGTGTATCATTGAAAACACCTTATAATATAACGTAATATGCAGTGTATCATTGAAAATACCTTATAATACATAGTAGTTTATCATTGAAAATACCTTATAATATATAGTAATTTGTAGTATATCAGTAAAAATACCGTATAGTATAACTTAATATGCAGTGTATCTCTGAAAATACCTTATAAAATAACGTGATATGCAGTCTATCATCGAAAATATCTTATAATATAACGTAATATGCAGTGTATCATTGAAAATACCTTATAATATAACGTAATATGCAGTGTGTCATTGAAAATACCTTATAATATAACGAAATATGCAGTGTATAATTGAAAATACCTTATGATATATAGTAGTTTACAATTGAAAATACCATATAATATAACGTAATATGCAGTATATCATTGAAAATACCTTATAATATACCATAATATGCAGTGTATCATTGAAAATACCTTATAATATAACGTAATATGCAGTGTGTCATTGAAAATACCTTATAATATAACGTAATATGCAGTGTATCATTGAAAATACCTTATGATATATAGTAGTTTACAATTGAAAATACCATATAATATAACGTAATATGCAGTGTATCATTGAAAATACCTTATAATATAACGTAATATGCAGTGTGTCATTGAAAATACCTTATAATATAACGTAATATGCAGTGTATCATTGAAAATACCTTATGATATATAGTAGTTTACAATTGAAAATACCATATAATATAACGTAATATGCAGTGTATCATTGAAAATACCTTATGATATAACGTATTATGCAGAGTATCATTGGAAATACATTATAATATAACGTAATATGCAGTGTATCTTTGAAAACACCTTATAATATATAGTAGTTTACCATTGAAAAAGCTTATAATATATCGTAATATGCAGTGAATCATTGAAAATACCTTATAATATATAGTAATTTGTAGTTTATCAGTATAAATACCGTATAGTATAACTTAATATGCAGTGTATCTCTGAAAATACCTTAAAAAATAACGTGATATGCAGTCTATCATCGAAAATACCTTATAATATAACGTAATATGCAGTGTGTCATTGAAAATACCTTATAATATAACGTAATATGCAGTGTATCATTGAAAATACCTTATGATATATAGTAGTTTACAATTGAAAACACCTTATAACATAACGTAATATGCAGTGTAACCTTGAAAATACCGTATAATATATAGTAGTTTATCATTGAAAATACCTTATAATATAACGTAATATGTAGTGTATCATTGAAAATACCTTATAATATAACGTAATATGCAGTGTATCATTGAAAATACCTTGTAATATATAGTAGTTTACCATTGAAAATACCTTATAATATATCATAATATGCAGTTTATCATTGAAAATACATTATAATATATGGTAATTTGTAGTGTATCAATGAAAATACCTTGTAATATAACGTAATATGCAGTGTATCATTGAAAATACCTTGTAATATATAGTAGTTTACCATTGAAAATACCTTATAATATAACGTATTATGCAGTGTATCATTGAAAATACATTATGATATAACGTAATATGCAGTGTATCATTGAAAATACCTTATAATATATGGTAATTTGTATTGTATCAATGAAAATACCTTATAATATAACGTAATATACAGTGTATCATTGAAAATACCTTATAATATAACGTAGTATGCAGTGTAACATTGAAAACACCTTATAATATCATGTAATATGCAGTGTATCATTGAAAATACCTTATAATATACCATAATATGCAGTGTATCATTGAAAATACCTTATAATATATGGTAATTTGTAGTGTATCATTGAAAACACCTTATAATATAACGTAATATGCAGTGTATCATTGAAAATACCTTATGATATAACGTATTATGCAGTGTATCATTGAAAATACCTTATAATATATGGTAATTTGTAGTGTATCAATGAAAATACCTTATAATATAACGTAATATGCAGTGTGTCATTGAAAATACCTTATAATATAACGTAATATGCAGTGTATCATTGAAAATACCTTGTAATATAACGTAATATGCAGTGTATCATTGAAAATACCTTGTAATATATAGTAGTTTACCATTGAAAATACCTTATAATATAACGTAATATGCAGAGTATCATTGAAAATACCTTATGATATAACGTAATATGCAGTGTATCATTGAAAATACCTTATAATAGATGGTAATTTGTAGTTTACCATTGAAAATACCTTATAATATAACGTATTATGCAGTGTATCATTGAAAATACATTATGATATAACGTAATATGCAGTGTATCATTGAAAATACCTTATAATATATGGTAATTTGTATTGTATCAATGAAAACACCTTATAACATAACGTAATATGCAGTGTAACCTTGAAAATACCGTATAATATTTAGTAGTTTATCATTGAAAATACCTTATAATATAACGTAATATGTAGTGTATCATTGAAAATACCTTATAATATAACGTAATATGCAGTGTATCATTGAAAATACCTTGTAATATATAGTAGTTTACCATTGAAAATACCTTATAATATATCATAATATGCAGTTTATCATTGAAAATACATTATAATATATGGTAATTTGTAGTGTATCAATGAAAATACCTTGTAATATAACGTAATATGCAGTGTATCATTGAAAATACCTTGTAATATATAGTAGTTTACCATTGAAAATACCTTATAATATAACGTATTATGCAGTGTATCATTGAAAATACATTATGATATAACGTAATATGCAGTGTATCATTGAAAATACCTTATAATATATGGTAATTTGTATTGTATCAATGAAAATACCTTATAATATAACGTAATATACAGTGTATCATTGAAAATACCTTATAATATAACGTAGTATGCAGTGTAACATTGAAAACACCTTATAATATCATGTAATATGCAGTGTATCATTGAAAATACCTTATAATATACCATAATATGCAGTGTATCATTGAAAATACCTTATAATATATGGTAATTTGTAGTGTATCATTGAAAACACCTTATAATATAACGTAATATGCAGTGTATCATTGAAAATACCTTATGATATAACGTAATATGCAGTGTATCATTGAAAATACCTTATAATATATGGTAATTTGTAGTGTATCAATGAACATACCTTATAATATAACGTAATATGCAGTGTATCATTGAAAATACCTTATAATATAACGTAATATGCAGTGTATCATTGAAAATACCTTGTAATATAACGTAATATGCAGTGTATCATTGAAAATACCTTGTAATATATAGTAGTTTACCATTGAAAATACCTTATAATATAACGTAATATGCAGAGTATCATTGAAAATACCTTATGATATAACGTAATATGCAGTGTATCATTGAAAATACCTTATAATAGATGGTAATTTGTAGTGTATCAATGAAAATACCTTATAATATAACGTAATATGCAGTGTATCATTGAAAATACCTTATAATATATCATAATATGCAGTTTATCATTGAAAATACATTATAATATATGGTAATTTGTAGTGTATCAATGAAAATACCTTATAATATAACGTAATATGCAGTGTATCGTTGAAAATACCGTATAATATAACGTAATATGCAGTGTATCATTGAAAATACCTTATGATATAACGTATTATGCAGTGTATCATTGAAAATACCATATAATATATGGTAATTTGTAGTGTATCAATGAAAATACCTTATAATATAACGTAATATGCAGTGTATCGTTGAAAATACCTTATAATATAACGTAATATGCAGTGTATCATTGAAAATACCTTATAATATACCATAATATGCAGTTTACCATTGAAAATACCTTATAATATAACGTAATATGCAGTGTACCATTGAAAATACCTTATAATATATAGTAGTTTATCATTGAAAATACCTTATAATATAACGTAATATGCAGTGTATCATTGAAAATAGCTTATAATATAACGTAATATGCAGTGTGTCATCGAAAATACCTTATAATATAACGTAATATGCAGTGTATCATTGAAAATACCTTATAATATATCATAATATGCAGTGTATCATTGAAAATACCAATATAATATATCGTAATATGCAGTGTATCATTGCAAATACCTTATAATATAACGTAATATGCAGTGTGTCATTGAAAATACCTTATAATATAACGTCATATGCAGTGTATCATTGAAAATACCTTATGATGTATAGTAGTTTACAATTGAAAATACCATATAATATAACGTAATATGCAGTGTATCATAGAAAATACCTTATAATATTACGTAATATGGAGTGTATCATTGAAAATACCTTATAATATAACGTTATATGCAGTGTATCATTGAAAATACCTAATAATATAACGTAATATGCAGTGTATCATTGAAAATACCGTATAATATTTAGTAGTTTATCATTGAAAATACCTTATAATATAACGTAATATGTAGTGTATCATTGAAAATACCTTATAATATAACGTAATATGCAGTGTATCATTGAAAATACCTTATAATATAACGTAATATGCAGTGTAACATTGAAAACACCTTATAATATCACGTAATATGCAGTGTATCATTGAAAATACCTTATAATATACCATAATATGCAGTGTATCATTGAAAATACCTTATAATATATGGTAATTTGTAGTGTATCATTGAAAACACCTTATAATATAACGTAATATGCAGTGTATCATTGAAAATACCTTATGATATAACGTATTATGCAGTGTATCATTGAAAATACCTTATAAAATATGGTAATTTGTAGTGTATCAATGAAAATACCTTATAATATAACGTAATATGCAGTGTGTCATTGAAAATACCTTATAATATAACGTAATATGCAGTGTATCATTGAAAATACCTTGTAATATAACGTAATATGCAGTGTATCATTGAAAATACCTTATGATATAACGTATTATGCAGTGTATCATTGAAAATACCTTATAATATATGGTTATTTGTAGTGTATCAATGAAAATACCTTATAATATAACGTAATATGCAGTGTGTCATTGAAAATACCTTATAATATAACGTAATATGCAGTGTATCATTGAAAATACCTTGTAATATAACGTAATATGCAGTGTATCATTGAAAATACCTTGTAATATATAGTAGTTTACCATTGAAAATACCTTATAATATAACGTAATATGCAGAGTATCATTGAAAATACGTTATGATATAACGTAATATGCAGTGTATCATTGAAAATACCTTATAATAGATGGTAATTTGTAGTGTATCAATGAAAATACCTTATAATATAACGTAATATGCAGTGTATCATTGAAAATACCTTATAATATATCATAATATGCAGTTTATCATTGAAAATACATTATAATATATGGTAATTTGTAGTGTATCAATGAAAATACCTTGTAATATAACGTAATATGCAGTGTATCATTGAAAATACCTTGTAATATATAGTAGTTTACCATTGAAAATACCTTATAATATAACGTATTATGCAGTGTATCATTGAAAATACATTATGATATAACGTAATATGCAGTGTATCATTGAAAATACCTTATAATATATGGTAATTTGTAGTGTATCAATGAAAATACCTTATAATATAACGTAATATACAGTGTATCATTGAAAATACCTTATAATATAACGTAGTATGCAGTGTAACATTGAAAACACCTTATAATATCATGTAATATGCAGTGTATCATTGAAAATACCTTATAATATACCATAATATGCAGTGTATCATTGAAAATACCTTATAATATATGGTAATTTGTAGTGTATCATTGAAAACACCTTATAATATAACGTAATATGCAGTGTATCATTGAAAATACCTCATGATATAACGTATTATGCAGTGTATCATTGAAAATACCTTATAATATATGGTAATTTGTAGTGTATCAATGAAAATACCTTATAATATAACGTAATATGCAGTGTATCATTGAAAATACCTTATAATATAACGTAGTATGCAGTGTATCATTGAAAATACCTTGTAATATAACGTAATATGCAGTGTATCATTGAAAATACCTTGTAATATATAGTAGTTTACCATTGAAAATACCTTATAATATAACGTAATATGCAGAGTATCATTGAAAATACGTTATGATATAACGTAATATGCAGTGTATCATTGAAAATACCTTATAATAGATGGTAATTTGTAGTGTATCAATGAAAATACCTTATAATATAACGTAATATGCAGTGTATCATTGAAAATACCTTATAATATATCATAATATGCAGTTTATCATTGAAAATACATTATAATATATGGTAATTTGTAGTGTATCAATGAAAATACCTTGTAATATAACGTAATATGCAGTGTATCATTGAAAATACCTTGTAATATATAGTAGTTTACCATTGAAAATACCTTATAATATAACGTATTATGCAGTGTATCATTGAAAATACATTATGATATAACGTAATATGCAGTGTATCATTGAAAATACCTTATAATATATGGTAATTTGTAGTGTATCAATGAAAATACCTTATAATATAACGTAATATACAGTGTATCATTGAAAATACCTTATAATATAACGTAGTATGCAGTGTAACATTGAAAACACCTTATAATATCATGTAATATGCAGTGTATCATTGAAAATACCTTATAATATACCATAATATGCAGTGTATCATTGAAAATACCTTATAATATATGGTAATTTATAGTGTATCATTGAAAACACCTTATAATATAACGTAATATGCAGTGTATCATTGAAAATACCTCATGATATAACGTATTATGCAGTGTATCATTGAAAATACCTTATAATATATGGTAATTTGTAGTGTATCAATGAAAATACCTTATAATATAACGTAATATGCAGTGTGTCATTGAAAATACCTTATAATATAACGTAATATGCAGTGTATCATTGAAAATACCTTGTAATATAACGTAATATGCAGTGTATCATTGAAAATACCTTGTAATATATAGTAGTTTACCATTGAAAATACCTTATAATATAACGTAATATGCAGAGTATCATTGAAAATACCTTATGATATAACGTAATATGCAGTGTATCATTGAAAATACCTTATAATAGATGGTAATTTGTAGTGTATCAATGAAAATACCTTATAATATAACGTAATATGCAGTGTATCATTGAAAATACCATATAATATATGGTAATTTGTAGTGTATCAATGGAAATACCTTATAATATAACGTAATATGCAGTGTATCATTGAAAATACCTTATAATATACCATAATATGCAGTTTACCATTGAAAATACCTTATAATATATAGTAGTTTATCATTGAAAATACCTTATAATATAACGTAATATGCAGTGTATCATTGAAAATACCTTATAATATATCATAATATGCAGTGTATCATTGAAAATACCAATATAATATATCGTAATATGCAGTGTATCATTGCAAATACCTTATAATATAACGTAATATGCAGTGTGTCATTGAAAATACCTTATAATATAACGTAATATGCAGTGTATCATTGAAAATACCTTGTAATATAACGTAATATGCAGTGTATCATTGAAAATACCTTGTAATATATAGTAGTTTACCATTGAAAATACCTTGTAATATAACGTAATATGCAGTGTATCATTGAAAATACCTTATCATATAACGTATTATGCAGTGTATCATTGAAAATACCTTATAATATATGGTTATTTGTAGTGTATCAATGAAAATACCTTATAATATAACGTAATATGCAGTGTGTCATTGAAAATACCTTATAATATAACGTAATATGCAGTGTATCATTGAAAATACCTTATAATATAACGTAATATGCAGTGTATCATTGAAAATACCTTGTAATATATAGTAGTTTACCATTGAAAATACCTTATAATATAACGTAATATGCAGAGTATCATTGAAAATACCTTATGATATAACGTAATATGCAGTGTATCATTGAAAATACCTTATAATAGATGGTAATTTGTAGTGTATCAATGAAAATACCTTATAATATAACGTAATATGCAGTGTATCATTGAAAATACCTTATAATATATCATAATATGCAGTTTATCATTGAAAATACATTATAATATATGGTAATTTGTAGTGTATCAATGAAAATACCTTGTAATATAACGTAATATGCAGTGTATCATTGAAAATACCTTGTAATATATAGTAGTTTACCATTGAAAATACCTTATAATATAACGTATTATGCAGTGTATCATTGAAAATACATTATGATATAACGTAATATGCAGTGTATCATTGAAAATACCTTATAATATATGGTAATTTGTAGTGTATCAATGAAAATACCTTATAATATAACGTAATATACAGTGTATCATTGAAAATACCTTATAATATAACGTAGTATGCAGTGTAACATTGAAAACACCTTATAATATCATGTAATATGCAGTGTATCATTGAAAATACCTTATAATATACCATAATATGCAGTGTATCATTGAAAATACCTTATAATATATGGTAATTTGTAGTGTATCATTGAAAACACCTTATAATATAACGTAATATGCAGTGTATCATTGAAAATACCTCATGATATAACGTATTATGCAGTGTATCATTGAAAATACCTTATAATATATGGTAATTTGTAGTGTATCAATGAAAATACCTTATAATATAACGTAATATGCAGTGTGTCATTGAAAATACCTTATAATATAACGTAATATGCAGTGTATCATTGAAAATACCTTGTAATATAACGTAATATGCAGTGTATCATTGAAAATACCTTGTAATATATAGTAGTTTACCATTGAAAATACCTTATAATATAACGTAATATGCAGAGTATCATTGAAAATACGTTATGATATAACGTAATATGCAGTGTATCATTGAAAATACCTTATAATAGATGGTAATTTGTAGTGTATCAATGAAAATACCTTATAATATAACGTAATATGCAGTGTATCATTGAAAATACCTTATAATATATCATAATATGCAGTTTATCATTGAAAATACATTATAATATATGGTAATTTGTAGTGTATCAATGAAAATACCTTGTAATATAACGTAATATGCAGTGTATCATTGAAAATACCTTGTAATATATAGTAGTTTACCATTGAAAATACCTTATAATATAACGTATTATGCAGTGTATCATTGAAAATACATTATGATATAACGTAATATGCAGTTTATCATTGAAAATACCTTATAATATATGGTAATTTGTAGTGTATCAATGAAAATACCTTATAATATAACGTAATATACAGTGTATCATTGAAAATACCTTATAATATAACGTAGTATGCAGTGTAACATTGAAAACACCTTATAATATCATGTAATATGCAGTGTATCATTGAAAATACCTTATAATATACCATAATATGCAGTGTATCATTGAAAATACCTTATAATATATGGTAATTTGTAGTGTATCATTGAAAACACCTTATAATATAACGTAATATGCAGTGTATCATTGAAAATACCTCATGATATAACGTATTATGCAGTGTATCATTGAAAATACCTTATAATATATGGTTATTTGTAGTGTATCAATGAAAATACCTTATAATATAACGTAATATGCAGTGTGTCATTGAAAATACCTTATAATATAACGTAATATGCAGTGTATCATTGAAAATACCTTGTAATATAACGTAATATGCAGTGTATCATTGAAAATACCTTGTAATATATAGTAGTTTACCATTGAAAATACCTTATAATATAACGTAATATGCAGTGTATCATTGAAAATACCTTATGATATAACGTAATATGCAGTGTATCATTGAAAATACCTTATAATAGATGGTAATTTGTAGTGTATCAATGAAAATACCTTATAATATAACGTAATATGCAGTGTATCATTGAAAATACCATATAATATATGGTAATTTGTAGTGTATCAATGGAAATACCTTATAATATAACGTAATATGCAGTGTATCATTGAAAATACCTTATAATATACCATAATATGCAGTTTACCATTGAAAATACCTTATAATATATAGTAGTTTATCATTGAAAATACCTTATAATATAACGTAATATGCAGTGTATCATTGAAAATACCTTATAATATATGATAATATGCAGTGTATCATTGAAAATACCAATATAATATATCGTAATATGCAGTGTATCATTGCAAATACCTTATAATATAACGTAATATGCAGTGTGTCATTGAAAATACCTTATAATATAACGTAATATGCAGTGTATCATTGAAAATACCTTGTAATATAACGTAATATGCAGTGTATCATTGAAAATACCTTGTAATATATAGTAGTTTACCATTGAAAATACCTTATAATATAACGTAATATGCAGAGTATCATTGAAAATACCTTATGATATAACGTAATATGCAGTGTATCATTGAAAATACCTTATAATAGATGGTAATTTGTAGTGTATCAATGAAAATACCTTATAATATAACGTAATATGCAGTGTATCATTGAAAATACCATATAATATATGGTAATTTGTAGTGTATCAATGGAAATACCTTATAATATAACGTAATATGCAGTGTATCATTGAAAATACCTTATAATATACCATAATATGCAGTTTACCATTGAAAATACCTTATAATATATAGTAGTTTATCATTGAAAATACCTTATAATATAACGTAATATGCAGTGTATCATTGAAAATACCTTATAATATATCATAATATGCAGTGTATCATTGAAAATACCAATATAATATATCGTAATATGCAGTGTATCATTGCAAATACCTTATAATATAACGTAATATGCAGTGTGTCATTGAAAATACCTTATAATATAACGTAATATGCAGTGTATCATTGAAAATACCTTGTAATATAACGTAATATGCAGTGTATCATTGAAAATACCTTGTAATATATAGTAGTTTACCATTGAAAATACCTTATAATATAACGTAATATGCAGAGTATCATTGAAAATACGTTATGATATAACGTAATATGCAGTGTATCATTGAAAATACCTTATAATAGATGGTAATTTGTAGTGTATCAATGAAAATACCTTATAATATAACGTAATATGCAGTGTATCATTGAAAATACCTTATAATATATCATAATATGCAGTTTATCATTGAAAATACATTATAATATATGGTAATTTGTAGTGTATCAATGAAAATACCTTGTAATATAACGTAATATGCAGTGTATCATTGAAAATACCTTGTAATATATAGTAGTTTACCATTGAAAATACCTTATAATATAACGTAATATGCAGTGTATCATTGAAAATACATTATGATATAACGTAATATGCAGTGTATCATTGAAAATACCTTATAATATATGGTAATTTGTAGTGTATCAATGAAAATACCTTATAATATAACGTAATATACAGTGTATCATTGAAAATACCTTATAATATAACGTAGTATGCAGTGTAACATTGAAAACACCTTATAATATCACGTAATATGCAGTGTATCATTGAAAATACCTTATAATATACCATAATATGCAGTGTATCATTGAAAATACCTTATAATATATGGTAATTTGTAGTGTATCATTGAAAACACCTTATAATATAACGTAATATGCAGTGTATCATTGAAAATACCTTATGATATAACGTATTATGCAGTGTATCATTGAAAATACCTTATAATATATGGTAATTTGTAGTGTATCAATGAAAATACCTTATAATATAACGTAATATGCAGTGTGTCATTGAAAATACCTTATAATATAACGTAATATGCAGTGTATCATTGAAAATACCTTGTAATATAACGTAATATGCAGTGTATCATTGAAAATACCTTGTAATATATAGTAGTTTACCATTGAAAATACCTTATAATATAACGTAATATGCAGAGTATCATTGAAAATACCTTATGATATAACGTAATATGCAGTGTATCATTGAAAATACCTTATAATAGATGGTAATTTGTAGTGTATCAATGAAAATACCTTATAATATAACGTAATATGCAGTGTATCATTGAAAATACCTTATAATATATGGTAATTTGTAGTGTATCAATGGAAATACCTTATAATATAACGTAATATGCAGTGTATCATTGAAAATACCTTATAATATACCATAATATGCAGTTTACCATTGAAAATACCTTATAATATATAGTAGTTTATCATTGAAAATACCTTATAATATAACGTAATATGCAGTGTATCATTGAAAATACCTTATAATATATCATAATATGCAGTGTATCATTGAAAATACCAATATAATATATCGTAATATGCAGTGTGTCATTGAAAATACCTTATAATATAACGTAATATGCAGTGTATCATTGAAAATACCTTGTAATATAACGTAATATGCAGTGTATCATTGAAAATACCTTGTAATATATAGTAGTTTACCATTGAAAATACCTTATAATATAACGTAATATGCAGAGTATCATTGAAAATACCTTATAATATATGGTAATTTGTAGTGTATCATTGAAAACACCTTATAATATAACGTAATATGCAGTGTATCATTGAAAATACCTTATGATATAACGTATTATGCAGTGTATCATTGAAAATACCTTATAATATATGGTAATTTGTAGTGTATCAATGAAAATACCTTATAATATAACGTAATATGCAGTGTGTCATTGAAAATACCTTATAATATAACGTAATATGCAGTGTATCATTGAAAATACCTTGTAATATAACGTAATATGCAGTGTATCATTGAAAATACCTTGTAATATATAGTAGTTTACCATTGAAAATACCTTATAATATAACGTAATATGCAGAGTATCATTGAAAATACCTTATGATATAACGTAATATGCAGTGTATCATTGAAAATACCTTATAATAGATGGTAATTTGTAGTGTATCAATGAAAATACCTTATAATATAACGTAATATGCAGTGTATCATTGAAAATACCATATAATATATGGTAATTTGTAGTGTATCAATGAAAATACCTTATAATATAACGTAATATGCAGTGTATCATTGAAAATACCTTATAATATACCATAATATGCAGTTTACCATTGAAAATACCTTATAATATATAGTAGTTTATCATTGAAAATACCTTATAATATAACGTAATATGCAGTGTATCATTGAAAATACCTTATAATATATCATAATATGCAGTGTATCATTGAAAATACCAATATAATATATCGTAATATGCAGTGTATCATTGCAAATACCTTATAATATAACGTAATATGCAGTGTGTCATTGAAAATACCTTATAATATAACGTAATATGCAGTGTATCATTGAAAATACCTTGTAATATAACGTAATATGCAGTGTATCATTGAAAATACCTTGTAATATATAGTAGTTTACCATTGAAAATACCTTATAATATAACGTAATATGCAGTGTATCATTGAAAATACCTTATGATATAACGTAATATGCAGTGTATCATTGAAAATACCTTATAATAGATGGTAATTTGTAGTGTATCAATGAAAATACCTTATAATATAACGTAATATGCAGTGTATCATTGAAAATACCATATAATATATGGTAATTTGTAGTGTATCAATGGAAATACCTTATAATATAACGTAATATGCAGTGTATCATTGAAAATACCTTATAATATACCATAATATGCAGTTTACCATTGAAAATACCTTATAATATATAGTAGTTTATCATTGAAAATACCTTATAATATAACGTAATATGCAGTGTATCATTGAAAATACCTTATAATATATCATAATATGCAGTGTATCATTGAAAATACCAATATAATATATCGTAATATGCAGTGTATCATTGCAAATACCTTATAATATAACGTAATATGCAGTGTGTCATTGAAAATACCTTATAATATAACGTCATATGCAGTGTATCATTGAAAATACCTTATGATGTATAGTAGTTTACAATTGAAAATACCATATAATATAACGTAATATGCAGTGTATCATAGAAAATACCTTATAATATTACGTAATATGGAGTGTATCATTGAAAATACCTTATAATATAACGTTATATGCAGTGTATCATTGAAAATACCTAATAATATAACGTAATATGCAGTGTATCATTGAAAATACCGTATAATATTTAGTAGTTTATCATTGAAAATACCTTATAATATAACGTAATATGTAGTGTATCATTGAAAATACCTTATAATATAACGTAATATGCAGTGTATCATTGAAAATACCTTATAATATAACGTAATATGCAGTGTATCTTTGAAAACACCTTATAATATATAGTAGTTTACCATTGAAAAAGCTTATAATATATCGTAATATGCAGTGCATCATTGAAAATACCTTATAATATATAGTAGCTTATCATTGAAAATACCTTATAATATATAGTAGTTTATCATTGAAAATACCTTATAATATAACGTATTATGCAGTGTATCATTGAAAATACATTATGATATAACGTAATATGCAGTGTATCATTGAAAATACCTTATAATATAACGTAATATGCAGTGTATCATTGAAAATACCTTGTAATATATAGTAGTTTACCATTGAAAATACCTTATAATATAACGTAATATGCAGAGTATCATTGAAAATACCTTATGATATAACGTAATATGCAGTGTATCATTGAAAATACCTTATAATAGATGGTAATTTGTAGTGTATCAATGAAAATACCTTGTAATATAACGTAATATGCAGTGTATCATTGAAAATACCTTGTAATATATAGTAGTTTACCATTGAAAATACCTTATAATATAACGTAATATGCAGAGTATCATTGAAAATACCTTATGATATAACGTAATATGCAGTGTATCATTGAAAATACCTTATAATAGATGGTAATTTGTAGTGTATCAATGAAAATACCTTATAATATAACGTAATATGCAGTGTATCATTGAAAATACCATATAATATATGGTAATTTGTAGTGTATCAATGGAAATACCTTATAATATAACGTAATATGCAGTGTATCATTGAAAATACCTTATAATATACCATAATATGCAGTTTACCATTGAAAATACCTTATAATATATAGTAGTTTATCATTGAAAATACCTTATAATATAACGTAATATGCAGTGTATCATTGAAAATACCTTATAATATATCATAATATGCAGTGTATCATTGAAAATACCAATATAATATATCGTAATATGCAGTGTATCATTGCAAATACCTTATAATATAACGTAATATGCAGTGTGTCATTGAAAATACCTTATAATATAACGTCATATGCAGTGTATCATTGAAAATACCTTATGATGTATAGTAGTTTACAATTGAAAATACCATATAATATAACGTAATATGCAGTGTATCATAGAAAATACCTTATAATATTACGTAATATGGAGTGTATCATTGAAAATACCTTATAATATAACGTTATATGCAGTGTATCATTGAAAATACCTAATAATATAACGTAATATGCAGTGTATCATTGAAAATACCGTATAATATTTAGTAGTTTATCATTGAAAATACCTTATAATATAACGTAATATGTAGTGTATCATTGAAAATACCTTATAATATAACGTAATATGCAGTGTATCATTGAAAATACCTTATAATATAACGTAATATGCAGTGTATCTTTGAAAACACCTTATAATATATAGTAGTTTACCATTGAAAAAGCTTATAATATATCGTAATATGCAGTGTATCATTGAAAATACCTTATAATATATAGTAGCTTATCATTGAAAATACCTTATAATATATAGTAGTTTATCATTGAAAATACCTTATAATATAACGTATTATGCAGTGTATCATTGAAAATACATTATGATATAACGTAATATGCAGTGTATCATTGAAAATACCTTATAATATATGGTAATTTGTAGTGTATCAATGAAAATACCTTATAATATAACGTAATATACAGTGTATCATTGAAAATACCTTATAATATAACGTAATATGCAGTGTATCATTGGAAATACATTATAATATAACGTAATATGCAGTGAATCATTGAAAATACCTTATAATATATAGTAATTTGTAGTTTATCAGTATAAATACCGTATAGTATAACTTAATATGCAGTGTATCTCTGAAAATACCTTATAAAATAACGTGATATGCAGTCTATCATCGAAAATACCTTATAATATAACGTAATATGCAGTGTATCATTGAAAATACCTTATAATATAACGTAATATGCAGTGTGTCATTGAAAATACCGTATAATATAACGAAATATGCAGTGTATAATTGAAAATACCTTATGATATATAGTAGTTTACAATTGAAAATACCATATAATATAACGTAATATGCAGTGTATCATTGAAAATACCTTATAATATACCATAATATGCAGTGTATCATTGAAAATACCTTATAATATATGGTAATTTGTAGTGTATCAATGAAAATACCTTATAATATAACGTAATATGCAGTGTAACCTTGAAAATACCTTATAATATATAGTAGTTTATGATTGAAAATACCTTATAATATATAGTAGTTTATCATTGAAAATACCTTATAATATAACGTAATATGCAGTGTATCATTGAAAACACCTTATAATATAACGTAATATGCAGTGTATAATTGAAAATACCTTATGATATAACGTATTATGCAGAGTATCGTTGGAAATACATTATAATATAACGTAATATGCAGTGAATCATTGAAAATACCTTATAATATATAGTAATTTGTAGTTTATCAGTATAAATACCGTATAGTATAACTTAATATGCAGTGTATCTCTGAAAATACCTTAAAAAATAACGTGATATGCAGTCTATCATCGAAAATACCTTATAATATAACGTAATATGCAGTGTATCTTTGAAAATACCTTATAATATAACGTAATATGCAGTGTACCATTGAAATACCTTATAATATATAGTAGTTTATCATTGAAAATACCTTATAATATAACGTAATATGCAGTGTATCATTGAAAATAGCTTAT
Source organism: Lasioglossum lativentre (assembly GCA_916610255.1). Lineage (NCBI taxonomy): Eukaryota > Metazoa > Arthropoda > Insecta > Hymenoptera > Halictidae > Lasioglossum > Lasioglossum lativentre. The sequence continues at coordinate 1,120,507 of CAKAJI010000156.1, read as the reverse complement.
AATATAACGTAATATGCAGTGTGTCATCGAAAATACCTTATAATATAACGTAATATGCAGTGTATCATTGAAAATACCTTATAATATATCATAATATGCAGTGTATCATTGAAAATACCAATATAATATATCGTAATATGCAGTGTATCATTGCAAATACCTTATAATATAACGTAATATGCAGTGTGTCATTGAAAATACCTTATAATATAACGTCATATGCAGTGTATCATTGAAAATACCTTATGATGTATAGTAGTTTACAATTGAAAATACCATATAATATAACGTAATATGCAGTGTATCATTGAAAATACCTTATAATATAACGTAATATGCAGAGTATCATTGAAAATACCTTATGATATAACGTAATATGCAGTGTATCATTGAAAATACCTTATAATAGATGGTAATTTGTAGTGTATCAATGAAAATACCTTATAATATAACGTAATATGCAGTGTATCATTGAAAATACCTTATAATATATCATAATATGCAGTTTATCATTGAAAATACATTATAATATATGGTAATTTGTAGTGTATCAATGAAAATACCTTGTAATATAACGTAATATGCAGTGTATCATTGAAAATACCGTGTAATATATAGTAGTTTACCATTGAAAATACCTTATAATATAACGTATTATGCAGTGTATCATTGAAAATACATTATGATATAACGTAATATGCAGTGTATCATTGAAAATACCTTATAATATATGGTAATTTGTAGTGTATCAATGAAAATACCTTATAATATAACGTAATATACAGTGTATCATTGTAAATACCTTATAATATAACGTAGTATGCAGTGTAACATTGAAAACACCTTATAATATCATGTAATATGCAGTGTATCATTGAAAATACCTTATAATATACCATAATATGCAGTGTATCATTGAAAATACCTTATAATATATGGTAATTTGTAGTGTATCATTGAAAACACCTTATAATATAACGTAATATGCAGTGTATCATTGAAAATACCTTATGATATAACGTATTATGCAGTGTATCATTGAAAATACCTTATAATATATGGTAATTTGTAGTGTATCAATGAAAATACCTTATAATATAACGTAATATGCAGTGTGTCATTGAAAATACCTTATAATATAACGTAATATGCAGTGTATCATTGAAAATACCTTGTAATGTAACGTAATATGCAGTGTATCATTGAAAATACCTTGTAATATATAGTAGTTTACCATTGAAAATACCTTATAATATAACGTAATATGCAGAGTATCATTGAAAATACCTTATGATATAACGTAATATGCAGTGTATCATTGAAAATACCTTATAATAGATGGTAATTTGTAGTGTATCAATGAAAATACCTTATAATATAACGTAATATGCAGTGTATCATTGAAAATACCTTATAATATATCATAATATGCAGTTTATCATTGAAAATACATTATAATATATGGTAATTTGTAGTGTATCAATGAAAATACCTTATAATATAACGTAATATGCAGTGTATCGTTGAAAATACCTTATAATATATGGTAATTTGTAGTGTATCATTGAAAATACCTTATAATATAACGTAATATGCAGTGTATCATTGAAAATACCTTATGATATAACGTATTATGCAGTGTATCATTGAAAATACCTTATAATATATGGTAATTTGTAGTGTATCAATGAAAATACCTTATAATATAACGTAATATGCAGTGTGTCATTGAAAATACCTTATAATATAACGTAATATGCAGGGTATCTTTGAAAACACCTTATAATATATAGTAGTTTACCATTGAAAAAGCTTATAATATATCGTAATATGCAGTGCATCATTGAAAATACCTTATAATATATAGTAGCTTATCATTGAAAATACCTTATAATATATAGTAGTTTATCATTGAAAATACCTTATAATATAACGTATTATGCAGTGTATCATTGAAAATACATTATGATATAACGTAATATGCAGTGTATCATTGAAAATACCTTATAATATATGGTAATTTGTAGTGTATCAATGAAAATACCTTATAATATAACGTAATATACAGTGTATCATTGAAAATACCTTATAATATAACGTAATATGCAGTGTATCATTGGAAATACATTATAATATAACGTAATATGCAGTGAATCATTGAAAATACCTTATAATATATAGTAATTTGTAGTTTATCAGTATAAATACCGTATAGTATAACTTAATATGCAGTGTATCTCTGAAAATACCTTATAAAATAACGTGATATGCAGTCTATCATCGAAAATACCTTATAATATAACGTAATATGCAGTGTATCATTGAAAATACCTTATAATATAACGTAATATGCAGTGTGTCATTGAAAATACCTTATAATATAACGTAATATGCAGTGTATCATTGAAAATACCTTATGATATATAGTAGTTTACAATTGAAAATACCATATAATATAACGTAATATGCAGTGTATCATTGAAAATACCTTATAATATACCATAATATGCAGTGTATCATTGAAAATACCTTATAATATATGGTAATTTGTAGTGTATCAATGAAAATACCTTATAACATAACGTAATATGCAGTGTAACCTTGAAAATACCTTATAATATATAGTAGTTTATGATTGAAAATACCTTATAATATATAGTAGTTTATCATTGAAAATACCTTATAATATAACGTAATATGCAGTGTATCATTGAAAACACCTTATAATATAACGTAATATGCAGTGTATAATTGAAAATACCTTATGATATAACGTATTATGCAGAGTATCGTTGGAAATACATTATAATATAACGTAATATGCAGTGAATCATTGAAAATACCTTATAATATATAGTAATTTGTAGTTTATCAGTATAAATACCGTATAGTATAACTTAATATGCAGTGTATCTCTGAAAATACCTTAAAAAATAACGTGATATGCAGTCTATCATCGAAAATACCTTATAATATAACGTAATATGCAGTGTATCTTTGAAAATACCTTATAATATAACGTAATATGCAGTGTACCATTGAAATACCTTATAATATATAGTAGTTTATCATTGAAAATACCTTATAATATAACGTAATATGCAGTGTATCATTGAAAATAGCTTATAATATAACGTAATATGCAGTGTGTCATCGAAAATACCTTATAATATAACGTAATATGCAGTGTATCATTGAAAATACCTTATAATATATCATAATATGCAGTGTATCATTGAAAATACCAATATAATATATCGTAATATGCAGTGTATCATTGAAAATACCTTATAATATAACGTAATATGCAGTGTGTCATTGAAAATACCTTATAATATAACGTCATATGCAGTGTATCATTGAAAATACCTTATGATGTATAGTAGTTTACAATTGAAAATACCATATAATATAACGTAATATGCAGTGTATCATAGAAAATACCTTATAATATAACGTAATATGCAGAGTATCATTGAAAATACCTTATGATATAACGTAATATGCAGTGTATCATTGAAAATACCTTATAATAGATGGTAATTTGTAGTGTATCAATGAAAATACCTTATAATATAACGTAATATGCAGTGTATCATTGAAAATACCTTATAATATATCATAATATGCAGTTTATCATTGAAAATACATTATAATATATGGTAATTTGTAGTGTATCAATGAAAATACCTTATAATATAACGTAATATGCAGTGTATCATTGAAAATACCTTATAATATATCATAATATGCAGTTTATCATTGAAAATACATTATAATATATGGTAATTTGTAGTGTATCAATGAAAATACCTTATAATATAACGTAATATGCAGTGTATCGTTGAAAATACCTTATAATATATGGTAATTTGTAGTGTATCATTGAAAACACCTTATAATATAACGTAATATGCAGTGTATCATTGAAAATACCTTATGATATAACGTATTATGCAGTGTATCATTGAAAATACCTTATAATATATGGTAATTTGTAGTGTATCAATGAAAATACCTTATAATATAACGTAATATGCAGTGTGTCATTGAAAATACCTTATAATATAACGTAATATGCAGTGTATCATTGAAAATACCTTGTAATATAACGTAATATGCAGTGTATCATTGAAAATACCTTGTAATATATAGTAGTTTACCATTGAAAATACCTTATAATATAACGTAATATGCAGAGTATCATTGAAAATACCTTATGATATAACGTAATATGCAGTGTATCATTGAAAATACCTTATAATAGATGGTAATTTGTAGTGTATCAATGAAAATACCTTATAATATAACGTAATATGCAGTGTATCATTGAAAATGCCTTATAATATATCATAATATGCAGTTTATCATTGAAAATACATTATAATATATGGTAATTTGTAGTGTATCAATGAAAATACCTTATAATATAACGTAATATGCAGTGTATCGTTGAAAATACCTTATAATATATGGTAATTTGTAGTGTATCATTGAAAACACCTTATAATATAACGTAATATGCAGTGTATCATTGAAAATACCTTATGATATAACGTATTATGCAGTGTATCATTGAAAATACCTTATAATATATGGTAATTTGTAGTGTATCAATGAAAATACCTTATAATATAACGTAATATGCAGTGTGTCATTGAAAATACCTTATAATATAACGTAATATGCAGTGTATCATTGAAAATACCTTGTAATATAACGTAATATGCAGTGTATCATTGAAAATACCTTGTAATATATAGTAGTTTACCATTGAAAATACCTTATAATATAACGTAATATGCAGAGTATCATTGAAAATACCTTATGATATAACGTAATATGCAGTGCATCATTGAAAATACCTTATAATAGATGGTAATTTGTAGTGTATCAATGAAAATACCTTATAATATAACGTAATATGCAGTGTATCATTGAAAATACCTTATAATATATCATAATATGCAGTTTATCATTGAAAATACATTATAATATATGGTAATTTGTAGTGTATCAATGAAAATACCTTATAATATAACGTAATATGCAGTGTATCGTTGAAAATACCTTATAATATAACGTAATATGCAGTGTATCATTGAAAATACCTTATGATATAACGTATTATGCAGTGTATCATTGAAAATACCATATAATATATGGTAATTTGTAGTGTATCAATGGAAATACCTTATAATATAACGTAATATGCAGTGTATCATTGAAAATACCTTATAATATACCATAATATGCAGTTTACCATTGAAAATACCTCATAATATAACGTAATATGCAGTGTACCATTGAAAATACCTTATAATATATAGTAGTTTATCATTGAAAATACCTTATAATATAACGTAATATGCAGTGTATCATTGAAAATAGCTTATAATATAACGTAATATGCAGTGTGTCATCGAAAATACCTTATAATATAACGTAATATGCAGTGTATCATTGAAAATACCTTATAATATATCATAATATGCAGTGTATCATTGAAAATACCAATATAATATATCGTAATATGCAGTGTATCATTGAAAATACCTTGTAATATAACGTAATATGCAGTGTATCATTGAAAATACCTTGTAATATATAGTAGTTTACCATTGAAAATACCTTATAATATAACGTAATATGCAGAGTATCATTGAAAATACCTTATGATATAACGTAATATGCAGTGTATCATTGAAAATACCTTATAATAGATGGTAATTTGTAGTGTATCAATGAAAATACCTTATAATATAACGTAATATGCAGTGTATCATTGAAAATACCTTATAATATATCATAATATGCAGTTTATCATTGAAAATACATTATAATATATGGTAATTTGTAGTGTATCAATGAAAATACCTTATAATATAACGTAATATGCAGTGTATCGTTGAAAATACCTTATAATATATGGTAATTTGTAGTGTATCATTGAAAACACCTTATAATATAACGTAATATGCAGTGTATCATTGAAAATACCTTATGATATAACGTATTATGCAGTGTATCATTGAAAATACCTTATAATATATGGTAATTTGTAGTGTATCAATGAAAATACCTAATAATATAACGTAATATGCAGTGTATCATTGAAAATACCGTATAATATTTAGTAGTTTATCATTGAAAATACCTTATAATATAACGTAATATGTAGTGTATCATTGAAAATACCTTATAATATAACGTAATATGCAGTGTATCATTGAAAATACCTTATAATATAACGTAATATGCAGTGTATCTTTGAAAACACCTTATAATATATAGTAGTTTACCATTGAAAAAGCTTATAATATATCGTAATATGCAGTGCATCATTGAAAATACCTTATAATATATAGTAGCTTATCATTGAAAATACCTTATAATATATAGTAGTTTATCATTGAAAATACCTTATAATATAACGTATTATGCAGTGTATCATTGAAAATACATTATGATATAACGTAATATGCAGTGTATCATTGAAAATACCTTATAATATATGGTAATTTGTAGTGTATCAATGAAAATACCTTATAATATAACGTAATATACAGTGTATCATTGAAAATACCTTATAATATAACGTAATATGCAGTGTATCATTGGAAATACATTATAATATAACGTAATATGCAGTGAATCATTGAAAATACCTTATAATATATAGTAATTTGTAGTTTATCAGTATAAATACCGTATAGTATAACTTAATATGCAGTGTATCTCTGAAAATACCTTATAAAATAACGTGATATGCAGTCTATCATCGAAAATACCTTATAATATAACGTAATATGCAGTGTATCATTGAAAATACCTTATAATATAACGTAATATGCAGTCTATCATTGAAAATACCTTATAATATAACGTAATATGCAGTGTATCATTGAAAATACCTTATGATATATAGTAGTTTACAATTGAAAATACCATATAATATAACGTAATATGCAGTGTATCATTGAAAATACCTTATAATATACCATAATATGCAGTGTATCATTGAAAATACCTTATAATATATGGTAATTTGTAGTGTATCAATGAAAATACCTTATAACATAACGTAATATGCAGTGTATCATTGAAAATACCTTATAATATATAGTAGTTTATGATTGAAAATACCTTATAATATATAGTAGTTTATCATTGAAAATACCTTATAATATAACGTAATATGCAGTGTATCATTGAAAACACCTTATAATATAACGTAATATGCAGTGTATAATTGAAAATACCTTATGATATAACGTATTATGCAGAGTATCGTTGGAAATACATTATAATATAACGTAATATGCAGTGAATCATTGAAAATACCTTATAATATATAGTAATTTGTAGTTTATCAGTATAAATACCGTATAGTATAACTTAATATGCAGTGTATCTCTGAAAATACCTTAAAAAATAACGTGATATGCAGTCTATCATCGAAAATACCTTATAATATAACGTAATATGCAGTGTATCTTTGAAAATACCTTATAATATAACGTAATATGCAGTGTACCATTGAAATACCTTATAATATATAGTAGTTTATCATTGAAAATACCTTATAATATAACGTAATATGCAGTGTATCATTGAAAATAGCTTATAATATAACGTAATATGCAGTGTGTCATCGAAAATACCTTATAATATAACGTAATATGCAGTGTATCATTGAAAATACCTTATAATATATCATAATATGCAGTGTATCATTGAAAATACCAATATAATATATCGTAATATGCAGTGTATCATTGCAAATACCTTATAATATAACGTAATATGCAGTGTGTCATTGAAAATACCTTATAATATAACGTCATATGCAGTGTATCATTGAAAATACCTTATGATGTATAGTAGTTTACAATTGAAAATACCATATAATATAACGTAATATGCAGTGTATCATAGAAAATACCTTATAATATAACGTAATATGCAGAGTATCATTGAAAATACCTTATGATATAACGTAATATGCAGTGTATCATTGAAAATACCTTATAATAGATGGTAATTTGTAGTGTATCAATGAAAATACCTTATAATATAACGTAATATGCAGTGTATCATTGAAAATACCTTATAATATATCATAATATGCAGTTTATCATTGAAAATACATTATAATATATGGTAATTTGTAGTGTATCAATGAAAATACCTTGTAATATAACGTAATATGCAGTGTATCATTGAAAATACCTTGTAATATATAGTAGTTTACCATTGAAAATACCTTATAATATAACGTATTATGCAGTGTATCATTGAAAATACATTATGATATAACGTAATATGCAGTGTATCATTGAAAATACCTTATAATATATGGTAATTTGTAGTGTATCAATGAAAATACCTTATAATATAACGTAATATACAGTGTATCATTGTAAATACCTTATAATATAACGTAGTATGCAGTGTAACATTGAAAACACCTTATAATATCATGTAATATGCAGTGTATCATTGAAAATACCTTATAATATACCATAATATGCAGTGTATCATTGAAAATACCTTATAATATATGGTAATTTGTAGTGTATCATTGAAAATACCTTATAATATAACGTAATATGCAGTGTATCATTGAAAATACCTTATGATATAACGTATTATGCAGTGTATCATTGAAAATACCTTATAATATATGGTAATTTGTAGTGTATCAATGAAAATACCTTATAATATAACGTAATATGCAGTGTGTCATTGAAAATACCTTATAATATAACGTAATATGCAGTGTATCATTGAAAATACCTTGTAATATAACGTAATATGCAGTGTATCATTGAAAATACCTTGTAATATATAGTAGTTTACCATTGAAAATACCTTATAATATAACGTAATATGCAGAGTATCATTGAAAATACCTTATGATATAACGTAATATGCAGTGTATCATTGAAAATACCTTATAATAGATGGTAATTTGTAGTGTATCAATGAAAATACCTTATAATATAACGTAATATGCAGTGTATCATTGAAAATACCTTATAATATATCATAATATGCAGTTTATCATTGAAAATACATTATAATATATGGTAATTTGTAGTGTATCAATGAAAATACCTTATAATATAACGTAATATGCAGTGTATCGTTGAAAATACCTTATAATATATGGTAATTTGTAGTGTATCATTGAAAACACCTTATAATATAACGTAATATGCAGTGTATCATTGAAAATACCTTATGATATAACGTATTATGCAGTGTATCATTGAAAATACCTTATAATATATGGTAATTTGTAGTGTATCAATGAAAATACCATATAATATAACGTAATATGCAGTGTGTCATTGAAAATACCTTATAATATAACGTAATATGCAGTGTATCATTGAAAATACCTTGTAATATAACGTAATATGCAGTGTATCATTGAAAATACCTTGTAATATATAGTAGTTTACCATTGGAAATACCTTATAATATAACGTAATATGCAGAGTATCATTGAAAATACCTTATGATATAACGTAATATGCAGTGCATCATTGAAAATACCTTATAATAGATGGTAATTTGTAGTGTATCAATGAAAATACCTTATAATATAACGTAATATGCAGTGTATCATTGAAAATACCTTATAATATATCATAATATGCAGTTTATCATTGAAAATACATTATAATATATGGTAATTTGTAGTGTATCAATGAAAATACCTTATAATATAACGTAATATGCAGTGTATCGTTGAAAATACCTTATAATATAACGTAATATGCAGTGTATCATTGAAAATACCTTATGATATAACGTATTATGCAGTGTATCATTGAAAATACCATATAATATATGGTAATTTGTAGTGTATCAATGGAAATACCTTATAATATAACGTAATATGCAGTGTATCATTGAAAATACCTTATAATATACCATAATATGCAGTTTACCATTGAAAATACCTCATAATATAACGTAATATGCAGTGTACCATTGAAAATACCTTATAATATATAGTAGTTTATCATTGAAAATACCTTATAATATAACGTAATATGCAGTGTATCATTGAAAATAGCTTATAATATAACGTAATATGCAGTGTGTCATCGAAAATACCTTATAATATAACGTAATATGCAGTGTATCATTGAAAATACCTTATAATATATCATAATATGCAGTGTATCATTGAAAATACCAATATAATATATCGTAATATGCAGTGTATCATTGAAAATACCTTGTAATATAACGTAATATGCAGTGTATCATTGAAAATACCTTGTAATATATAGTAGTTTACCATTGAAAATACCTTATAATATAACGTAATATGCAGAGTATCATTGAAAATACCTTATAATATAACGTAATATGCAGTGTGTCATTGAAAATACCTTATAATATAACGTAATATGCAGTGTATCATTGAAAATACCTTGTAATATAACGTAATATGCAGTGTATCATTGAAAATACCTTATAATATATCATAATATGCAGTTTATCATTGAAAATACATTATAATATATGGTAATTTGTAGTGTATCAATGAAAATACCTTATAATATAACGTAATATGCAGTGTATCGTTGAAAATACCTTATAATATAACGTAATATGCAGTGTATCATTGAAAATACCTTATGATATAACGTATTATGCAGTGTATCATTGAAAATACCATATAATATATGGTAATTTGTAGTGTATCAATGGAAATACCTTATAATATAACGTAATATGCAGTGTATCATTGAAAATACCTTATAATATACCATAATATGCAGTTTACCATTGAAAATACCTTATAATATAACGTAATATGCAGTGTACCATTGAAAATACCTTATAATATATAGTAGTTTATCATTGAAAATACCTTATAATATAACGTAATATGCAGTGTATCATTGAAAATAGCTTATAATATAACGTAATATGCAGTGTGTCATCGAAAATACCTTATAATATAACGTAATATGCAGTGTATCGTTGAAAATACCTTATAATATATGGTAATTTGTAGTGTATCATTGAAAACACCTTATAATATATCATAATATGCAGTTTATCATTGAAAATACATTATAATATATGGTAATTTGTAGTGTATCAATGAAAATACCTTATAATATAACGTAATATGCAGTGTATCGTTGAAAATACCTTATAATATAACGTAATATGCAGTGTATCATTGAAAATACCTTATGATATAACGTATTATGCAGTGTATCATTGAAAATACCATATAATATATGGTAATTTGTAGTGTATCAATGAAAATACCTTATAATATAACGTAATATGCAGTGTGTCATTGAAAATACCTTATAATATAACGTAATATGCAGTGTATCATTGAAAATACCTTGTAATATAACGTAATATGCAGTGTATCATTGAAAATACCTTGTAATATATAGTAGTTTACCATTGAAAATACCTTATAATATAACGTAATATGCAGAGTATCATTGAAAATACCTTATGATATAACGTAATATGCAGTGTATCATTGAAAATACCTTATAATAGATGGTAATTTGTAGTGTATCAATGAAAATACCTTATAATATAACGTAATATGCAGTGTATCATTGAAAATACCTTATAATATATCATAATATGCAGTTTATCATTGAAAATACATTATAATATATGGTAATTTGTAGTGTATCAATGAAAATACCTTATAATATAACGTAATATGCAGTGTATCGTTGAAAATACCTTATAATATAACGTAATATGCAGTGTATCATTGAAAATACCTTATGATATAACGTATTATGCAGTGAATCATTGAAAATACCATATAATATATGGTAATTTGTAGTGTATCAATGGAAATACCTTATAATATAACGTAATATGCAGTGTATCATTGAAAATACCTTATAATATAACGTAATATGCAGTGTACCATTGAAAATACCTTATAATATATAGTAGTTTATCATTGAAAATACCTTATAATATAACGTAATATGCAGTGTATCATTGAAAATAGCTTATAATATAACGTAATATGCAGTGTGTCTTCGAAAATACCTTATAATATAACGTAATATGCAGTGTATCATTGAAAATACCTTATAATATATCATAATATGCAGTGTATCATTGAAAATACCAATATAATATATCGTAATATGCAGTGTATCATTGCAAATACCTTATAATATAACGTAATATGCAGTGTGTCATTGAAAATACCTTATAATATAACGTCATATGCAGTGTATCATTGAAAATACCTTATGATGTATAGTAGTTTACAATTGAAAATACCATATAATATAACGTAATATGCAGTGTATCATAGAAAATACCTTATAATAGATGGTAATTTGTAGTGTATCAATGAAAATACCTTATAATATAACGTAATATGCAGTGTATCATTGAAAATACCTTATAATATATCATAATATGCAGTTTGTCATTGAAAATACATTATAATATATGGTAATTTGTAGTGTATCAATGAAAATACCTTATAATATAACGTAATATGCAGTGTATCGTTGAAAATACCTTATAATATAACGTAATATGCAGTGTATCATTGAAAATACCTTATGATATAACGTATTATGCAGTGTATCATTGAAAATACCATATAATATATGGTAATTTGTAGTGTATCAATGGAAATACCTTATAATATAACGTAATATGCAGTGTATCATTGAAAATACCTTATAATATACCATAATATGCAGTTTACCATTGAAAATACCTTATAATATAACGTAATATGCAGTGTACCATTGAAAATACCTTATAATATATAGTAGTTTATCATTGAAAATACCTTATAATATAACGTAATATGCAGTGTATCATTGAAAATAGCTTATAATATAACGTAATATGCAGTGTGTCATCGAAAATACCTTATAATATAACGTAATATGCAGTGTATCATTGAAAATACCTTATAATATATCATAATATGCAGTGTATCATTGAAAATACCAATATAATATATCGTAATATGCAGTGTATCATTGCAAATACCTTATAATATAACGTAATATGCAGTGTGTCATTGAAAATACCTTATAATATAACGTCATATGCAGTGTATCATTGAAAATACCTTATGATGTATAGTAGTTTACAATTGAAAATACCATATAATATAACGTAATATGCAGTGTATCATAGAAAATACCTTATAATATTACGTAATATGGAGTGTATCATTGAAAATACCTTATAATATAACGTTATATGCAGTGTATCATTGAAAATACCTAATAATATAACGTAATATGCAGTGTATCATTGAAAATACCGTATAATATTTAGTAGTTTATCATTGAAAATACCTTATAATATAACGTAATATGTAGTGTATCATTGAAAATACCTTATAATATAACGTAATATGCAGTGTATCATTGAAAATACCTTATAATATAACGTAATATGCAGTGTATCTTTGAAAACACCTTATAATATATAGTAGTTTACCATTGAAAAAGCTTATAATATATCGTAATATGCAGTGCATCATTGAAAATACCTTATAATATATAGTAGCTTATCATTGAAAATACCTTATAATATATAGTAGTTTATCATTGAAAATACCTTATAATATAACGTATTATGCAGTGTATCATTGAAAATACATTATGATATAACGTAATATGCAGTGTATCATTGAAAATACCTTATAATATATGGTAATTTGTAGTGTATCAATGAAAATACCTTATAATATAACGTAATATACAGTGTATCATTGAAAATACCTTATAATATAACGTAGTATGCAGTGTAACATTGAAAACACCTTATAATATCACGTAATATGCAGTGTATCATTGAAAATACCTTATAATATATAGTAGTTTATCATTGAAAATACCTTATAATATAACGTAATATGCAGTGTATCATTGAAAATACCTTATAATATAACGTAATATGCAGTGTGTCATTGAAAATACCTTATAATATAACGTAATATGCAGTGTATCATTGAAAATACCTTATGATATATAGTAGTTTACAATTGAAAATACCATATAATATAACGTAATATGCAGTGTATCATTGAAAATACCTTATAATATACCATAATATGCAGTGTATCATTGAAAATACCTTATAATATATGGTAATTTGTAGTGTATCAATGAAAATACCTTATAACATAACGTAATATGCAGTGTAACCTTGAAAATACCTTATAATATATAGTAGTTTATGATTGAAAATACCTTATAATATATAGTAGTTTATCATTGAAAATACCTTATAATATAACGTAATATGCAGTGTATCATTGAAAACACCTTATAATATAACGTAATATGCAGTGTATAATTGAAAATACCTTATGATATAACGTATTATGCAGAGTATCATTGGAAATACATTATAATATAACGTAATATGCAGTGAATCATTGAAAATACCTTATAATATATAGTAATTTGTAGTTTATCAGTATAAATACCGTATAGTATAACTTAATATGCAGTGTATCTCTGAAAATACCTTAAAAAATAACGTGATATGCAGTCTATCATCGAAAATACCTTATAATATAACGTAATATGCAGTGTATCATTGAAAATACCTTATAATATAACGTAATATGCAGTGTACCATTGAAAATACCTTATAATATATAGTAGTTTATCATTGAAAATACCTTATAATATAACGTAATATGCAGTGTATCATTGAAAATAGCTTATAATATAACGTAATATGCAGTGTGTCATCGAAAATACCTTATAATATAACGTAATATGCAGTGTATCATTGAAAATACCTTATAATATATCATAATATGCAGTGTATCATTGAAAATACCAATATAATATATCGTAATATGCAGTGTATCATTGCAAATACCTTATAATATAACGTATTATGCAGTGTATCATTGAAAATACATTATGATATAACGTAATATGCAGTGTATCATTGAAAATACCTTATAATATATGGTAATTTGTAGTGTATCAATGAAAATACCTTATAATATAACGTAATATACAGTGTATCATTGAAAATACCTTATAATATAACGTAGTATGCAGTGTAACATTGAAAACACCTTATAATATCACGTAATATGCAGTGTATCATTGAAAATACATTATAATATATAGTAGTTTATCATTGAAAATACCTTATAATATAACGTAATATGCAGTGTGTCATTGAAAATACCTTATAATATAACGTAATATGCAGTGTATCATTGAAAATACCTTGTAATATATAGTAGTTTACCATTGAAAATACCTTATAATATAACGTAATATGCAGAGTATCATTGAAAATACCTTATGATATAACGTAATATGCAGTGTATCATTGAAAATACCTTATAATAGAAGGTAATTTGTAGTGTATCAATGAAAATACCTTATAATATAACGTAATATGCAGTGTATCATTGAAAATACCTTATAATATATAGTAATTTGTAGTTTATCAGTATAAATACCGTATAGTATAACTTAATATGCAGTGTATCTCTGAAAATACCTTAAAAAATAACGTGATATGCAGTCTATCATCGAAAATACCTTATAATATAACGTAATATGCAGAGTATCATTGAAAATACCTTATGATATAACGTAATATGCAGTGTATCATTGAAAGTACCTTATAATAGATGGTAATTTGTAATGTATCAATGAAAATACCTTATAATATAACGTAATATGCAGTGTATCATTGAAAATACCTTATAATATATCATAATATGCAGTTTATCATTGAAAATGCCATATAATATATCGTAATATGCAGTGTATCATTGAAAATACCTTATAATATAACGTAATATGCAGTGTGTCATTGAAAATACCTTATATATTAATAAAACGTAATATGCAGTGTATCATTGAAAATACCTTATAATATACCATAATATGCAGTTTATCATTGAAAATACCTTATAATATAACGTAATATGCAGTGTATCATTGAAAATACCTTATAATATATAGTAGTTTATCATTGAAAATACCTTATAATATATAGTAGTTTATCATTGAAAATACCTTATAATATAACGTAATATGCAGTGTATCATTGAAAATACCTTATAATATATCATAATATGCAGTTTATCATTGAAAATACATTATAATATATGGTAATTTGTAGTGTATCAATGAAAATACCTTATAATATAACGTAATATGCAGAGTATCGTTGAAAATACCTTATAATATAACGTAATATGCAGTGTATCATTGAAAATACCTTATGATATAACGTATTAAGCAGTGTATCATTGAAAATACCATATAATATATGGTAATTTGTAGTGTATCAATGAAAATACCTTATAATAGATGGTAATTTGTAGTGTATCAATGAAAATACCTTATAATATAACGTAATATGCAGTGTATCATTGAAAATACCTTATAATATATCATAATATGCAGTTTATCATTGAAAATACCATATAATATATCGTAATATGCAGTGTATCATTGAAAATACCTTATAATATAACGTAATATGCAGTGTCATTGAAAATACCTTATATATTAATATAACGTAATATGCAGTGTATCATTGAAAATACCTTATAATATACCATAATATGCAGTTTATCATTGAAAATACCTTATAATATAACGTAATATGCAGTGTATCATTGAAAATACCTTATAATATATAGTAGTTTATCATTGAAAATACCTTATAATATAAAGTAATATGCAGTGTATCATTGAAAATACCAATATAATATATCGTAATATGCAGTGTATCATTGCAAATACCTTATAATATAACGTAATATGCAGTGTGTCATTGAAAATACCTTATAATATAACGTCATATGCAGTGTATCATTGAAAATACCTTATGATGTATAGTAGTTTACAATTGAAAATACCATATAATATAACGTAATATGCAGTGTATCATAGAAAATACCTTATAATATTACGTAATATGGAGTGTATCATTGAAAATACCTTATAATATAACGTTATATGCAGTGTATCATTGAAAATACCTAATAATATAACGTAATATGCAGTGTATCATTGAAAATACCGTATAATATTTAGTAGTTTATCATTGAAAATACCTTATAATATAACGTAATATGTAGTGTATCATTGAAAATACCTTATAATATAACGTAATATGCAGTGTATCATTGAAAATACCTTATAATATAACGTAATATGCAGTGTATCTTTGAAAACACCTTATAATATATAGTAGTTTACCATTGAAAAAGCTTATAATATAACGTAATATGCAGTGCATCATTGAAAATACCTTATAATATATAGTAGCTTATCATTGAAAATACCTTATAATATATAGTAGTTTATCATTGAAAATACCTTATAATATAACGTATTATGCAGTGTATCATTGAAAATACATTATGATATAACGTAATATGCAGTGTATCATTGAAAATACCTTATAATATATGGTAATTTGTAGTGTATCAATGAAAATACCTTATAATATAACGTAATATACAGTGTATCATTGAAAATACCTTATAATATAACGTAGTATGCAGTGTAACATTGAAAACACCTTATAATATCACGTAATATGCAGTGTATCATTGAAAATACCTTATAATATATAGTAGTTTATCATTGAAAATACCTTATAATATAACGTAATATGCAGTGTATCATTGAAAATACCTTATAATATATCATAATATGCAGTTTATCATTGAAAATACCTTATAATATATGGTAATTTGTAGTGTATCAATGAAAATACCTTATAATATAACGTAATATGCAGTGTATCATTGGAAATACATTATAATATAACGTAATATGCAGTGAATCATTGAAAATACCTTATAATATATAGTAATTTGTAGTTTATCAGTATAAATACCGTATAGTATAACTTAATATGCAGTGTATCTCTGAAAATACCTTATAAAATAACGTGATATGCAGTCTATCATCGAAAATACCTTATAATATAACGTAATATGCAGTGTATCATTGAAAATACCTTATAATATAACGTAATATGCAGTGTGTCATTGAAAATACCTTATAATATAACGTAATATGCAGTGTATCATTGAAAATACCTTATGATATATAGTAGTTTACAATTGAAAATACCATATAATATAACGTAATATGCAGTGTATCATTGAAAATACCTTATAATATACCATAATATGCAGTGTATCATTGAAAATACCTTATAATATATGGTAATTTGTAGTGTATCAATGAAAATACCTTATAACATAAC
This sequence comes from Lasioglossum lativentre, assembly GCA_916610255.1. NCBI lineage: Eukaryota > Metazoa > Arthropoda > Insecta > Hymenoptera > Halictidae > Lasioglossum > Lasioglossum lativentre. The sequence goes on along the minus strand of CAKAJI010000156.1, from coordinate 1,102,225 downwards.
GTAATATGCAGTGTAACCTTGAAAATACCTTATAATATATAGTAGTTTATGATTGAAAATACCTTATAATATATAGTAGTTTATCATTGAAAATACCTTATAATATAACGTAATATGCAGTGTATCTTTGAAAACACCTTATAATATAACGTAATATGCAGTGTATAATTGAAAATACCTTATGATATAACGTATTATGCAGAGTATCATTGGAAATACATTATAATATAACGTAATATGCAGTGAATCATTGAAAATACCTTATAATATATAGTAATTTGTAGTTTATCAGTATAAATACCGTATAGTATAACTTAATATGCAGTGTATCTCTGAAAATACCTTAAAAAATAACGTGATATGCAGTCTATCATCGAAAATACCTTATAATATAACGTAATATGCAGTGTATCATTGAAAATACCTTATAATATAACGTAATATGCAGTGTACCATTGAAAATACCTTATAATATATAGTAGTTTATCATTGAAAATACCTTATAATATAACGTAATATGCAGTGTATCATTGAAAATAGCTTATAATATAACGTAATATGCAGTGTGTCATCGAAAATACCTTATAATATAACGTAATATGCAGTGTATCATTGAAAATACCTTATAATATATCATAATATGCAGTGTATCATTGAAAATACCAATATAATATATCGTAATATGCAGTGTATCATTGCAAATACCTTATAATATAACGTATTATGCAGTGTATCATTGAAAATACATTATGATATAACGTAATATGCAGTGTATCATTGAAAATACCTTATAATATATGGTAATTTGTAGTGTATCAATGAAAATACCTTATAATATAACGTAATATACAGTGTATCATTGAAAATACCTTATAATATAACGTAGTATGCAGTGTAACATTGAAAACACCTTATAATATCACGTAATATGCAGTGTATCATTGAAAATACATTATAATATATAGTAGTTTATCATTGAAAATACCTTATAATATAACGTAATATGCAGTGTGTCATTGAAAATACCTTATAATATAACGTAATATGCAGTGTATCATTGAAAATACCTTGTAATATATAGTAGTTTACCATTGAAAATACCTTATAATATAACGTAATATGCAGAGTATCATTGAAAATACCTTATGATATAACGTAATATGCAGTGTATCATTGAAAATACCTTATAATAGATGGTAATTTGTAGTGTATCAATGAAAATACCTTATAATATAACGTAATATGCAGTGTATCATTGAAAATACCTTATAATATATCATAATATGCAGTTTATCATTGAAAATACCATATAATATATCGTAATATGCAGTGTATCATTGAAAATACATTATGATATAACGTAATATGCAGTGTATCATTGAAAATACCTTATAATATATGGTAATTTGTAGTGTATCAATGAAAATACCTTATAATATAACGTAATATACAGTGTATCATTGAAAATACCTTATAATATAACGTAGTATGCAGTGTAACATTGAAAACACCTTATAATATCACGTAATATGCAGTGTATCATTGAAAATACCTTATAATATATAGTAGTTTATCATTGAAAATACCTTATAATATAACGTAATATGCAGTGTGTCATTGAAAATACCTTATAATATAACGTAATATGCAGTGTATCATTGAAAATACCTTGTAATATATAGTAGTTTACCATTGAAAATACCTTATAATATAACGTAATATGCAGAGTATCATTGAAAATACCTTATGATATAACGTAATATGCAGTGTATCATTGAAAATACCTTATAATAGATGGTAATTTGTAGTGTATCAATGAAAATACCTTATAATATAACGTAATATGCAGTGTATCATTGAAAATACCTTATAATATATCATAATATGCAGTTTATCATTGAAAATACCATATAATATATCGTAATATGCAGTGTATCATTGAAAATACATTATGATATAACGTAATATGCAGTGTATCATTGAAAATACCTTATAATATATGGTAATTTGTAGTGTATCATTGAAAATACCTTATAATATTACGTAATATGGAGTGTATCATTGAAAATACCTTATAATATAACGTTATATGCAGTGTATCATTGAAAATACCTTATAATATAACGTAATATGCAGTGTATCATTGAAAATACCGTATAATATTTAGTAGTTTATCATTGAAAATACCTTATAATATAACGTAATATGTAGTGTATCATTGAAAATACCTTATAATATATGGTAATTTGTAGTGTATCACTGAAAATACCTTATAATATAACGTAATATGCAGTGTGTCATTGAAAATACCTTATAATATAACGTAATATGCAGTGTATCATTGAAAATACCTTGTAATATATAGTAGTTTACCATTGAAAATACCTTATAATATAACGTAATATGCAGAGTATCATTGAAAATACCTTATGATATATCGTAATATGCAGTGTATCATTGAAAATACCTTATAATAGATGGTAATTTGTAGTGTATCAATGAAAATACCTTATAATATAACGTAATATGCAGTGTATCATTGAAAATACCATATAATATATCGTAATATGCAGTGTATCATTGAAAATACCTTATAATATAACGTAATATGCAGTGTGTCATTGAAAATACCTTATATATTAATATAACGTAATATGCAGTGTATCATTGAATATACCTTATAATATACCATAATATGCAGTTTATCATTGAAAATACCTTATAATATAACGTAATATGCAGTGTATCAATGAAAATACCTTATAATATATAGTAGTTTATCATTGAAAATACATTATAATATATGGTAATTTGTAGTGTATCAATGAAAATACCTTATAATATAACGTAATATGCAGTGTATCGTTGAAAATACCTTATAATATAACGTAATATGCAGTGTATCATTGAAAATAGCTTATAATATAACGTAATATGCAGTGTGTCATCGAAAATACCTTATAATATAACGTAATATGCAGTGTATCATTGAAAATACCTTATAATATATGGTAATTTGTAGTGTATCATTGAAAACACCTTATAATATAACGTAATATGCAGTGTATCATTGAAAATACCTTATAATATATAGTAGCTTATCATTGAAAATACCTTATAATATATAGTAGTTTATCATTGAAAATACCTTATAATATAACGTAATATGCAGTGTATCATTGAAAATACCTTATGATATAACGTATTATGCAGTGTATCATTGAAAATACCTTATAATATATGGTAATTTGTAGTGTATCATTGAAAACACCTTATAATATAACGTAATATGCAGTGTATCATTGAAAATACCTTATGATATAACGTATTATGCAGTGTATCATTGAAAATACCTTATAATATATGGTAATTTGTAGTGTATCAATGAAAATACCTTATAAGATAACGTAATATGCAGTGTAACCTTGAAAATACCTTATAATGTATAGTAGTTTATCATTGAAAATACCTTATAATATATAGTAGTTTATCATTGAAAATACCTTATAATATAACGTAATATGCAGTGTATCATTGAAAACACCTTATAATATAACGTAATATGCAGTGTACCATTGAAAATACCTTATGATATAACGTATTATGCAGAGTATCATTGGAAATACATTATTATATAACGTAATATGCAGTGAATCATTGAAAATACCTTATAATATATAGTAATTTGTAGTTTATCAGTATAAATACCGTATAGTATAACTTAATATGCAGTGTATCTCTGAAAATACCTTAAAAAATAACGTGATATGCAGTCTATCATCGAAAATACCTTATAATATAACGTAATATGCAGTGTATCATTGAAAATACCTTATAATATAACGTAATATGCAGTGTGTCATTGATAATACCTTATAATATAACGTAATATGCAGTGTATCATTGAAAATACCTTATGATATATAGTAGTTTACAATTGAAAATACCATATAATATAACGAAATATGCAGTGTATCATTGAAAATACCTTATAATATACCATAATATGCAGTGTATCATTGAAAATACCTTATAATATATGGTAATTTGTAGTGTATCATTGAAAACACCTTATAATATAACGTAATATGCAGTGTATCATTGAAAATACCTTATGATATAACGTATTATGCAGTGTATCATTGAAAATACCTTATAATATATGGTAATTTGTAGTGTATCAATGAAAATACCTTATAATATAACGTAATATGCAGTGTGTCATTGAAAATACCTTATAATATATAGTAGTTTACCATTGAAAATACCTTATAATATAACGTAATATGCAGAGTATCATTGAAAATACCTTATGATATAACGTAATATGCAGTGTATCATTGAAAATTCCTTATAATAGATGGTAATTTGTAGTGTATCAATGAAAATACCTTATAATATAACGTAATATGCAGTGTATCATTGAAAATACCTTATAATATATCATAATATGCATTTTATCATTGAAAATACCATATAATATATCGTAATATGCAGTGTATCATTGAAAATACCTTATGATATAACGTATTATGCAGTGTATCATTGAAAATACCTTATAATATATGGTAATTTGTAGTGTATCATTGAAAACACCTTATAATATAACGTAATATGCAGTGTATCATTGAAAATACCTTATGATATAACGTATTATGCAGTGTATCATTGAAAATACCTTATAATATATGGTAATTTGTAGTGTATCAATGAAAATACCTTATAACATAACGTAATATGCAGTGTAACCTTGAAAATACCTTATAATATATAGTAGTTTATCATTGAAAATACCTTATAATATATAGTAGTTTATCATTGTAAATACCTTATAATATAACGTAATATGCAGTGTATAATTGAAAACACCTTATAATATAACGTAATATGCAGTGTATCATTGAAAATACCTTATGATATAACGTATTATGCAGAGTATCACTGCAAATACATTATAATATAACGTAATATGCAGTGAATCATTGAAAATACCTTATAATATATAGTAATTTGTAGTTTATCAGTATAAATACCGTATAGTATAACTTAATATGCAGTGTATCTCTGAAAATACCTTAAAAAATAACGTGATATGCAGTCTATCATCGAAAATACCTTATAATATAACGTAATATGCAGTGTATCATTGAAAATACCTTATAATATAACGTAATATGCAGTGTGTCATTGAAAATACCTTATAATATAACGTAATATGCAGTGTATCATTGAAAATACCTTGTAATATATAGTAGTTTACCATTGAAAATACCTTATAATATAACGAAATATGCAGAGTATCATTGAAAATACCTTATGATATAACGTAATATGCATTGTATCATTGAAAATACCTTATAATAGATGGTAATTTGTAGTGTATCAATGAAAATACCTTATAATATAACGTAATATGCAGTGTATCATTGAAAATACCTTATAATATATCATAATATGCAGTTTATCATTGAAAATACCATATAATATATCGTAATATGCAGTGTATCATTGAAAATACCTTATAATATAACGTAATATGCAGTGTGTCATTGAAAATACCTTATATATTAATATAACGTAATATGCAGTGTATCATTGAAAATACCTTATAATGTATAGTAGTTTATCATTGAAAATACCTTATAATATATAGTAGTTTATCATTGAAAATACCTTATAATATAACGTAATATGCAGTGTATCATTGAAAACACCTTATAATATAACGTAATATGCAGTGTATCATTGAAAATACCTTGTAATATATAGTAGTTTACCATTGAAAATACCTTATAATATAACGTAATATGCAGAGTATCATTGAAAATACCTTATGATATAACGTAATATGCAGTGTATCATTGAAAACTCCTTATAATAGATGGTAATTTGTAGTGTATCAATGAAAATACCTTATAATATAACGTAATATGCAGTGTATCATTGAAAATACCTTATAATATATCATAATATGCATTTTATCATTGAAAATACCATATAATATATCGTAATATGCAGTGTATCATTGAAAATACCTTATGATATAACGTATTATGCAGTGTATCATTGAAAATACCTTATAATATATGGTAATTTGTAGTGTATCATTGAAAACACCTTATAATATAACGTAATATGCAGTGTATCATTGAAAATACCTTATGATATAACGTATTATGCAGTGTATCATTGAAAATACCTTATAATATATGGTAATTTGTAGTGTATCAATGAAAATACCTTATAACATAACGTAATATGCAGTGTAACCTTGAAAATACCTTATAATATATAGTAGTTTATCATTGAAAATACCTTATAATATATAGTAGTTTATCATTGTAAATACCTTATAATATAACGTAATATGCAGTGTATAATTGAAAACACCTTATAATATAACGTAATATGCAGTGTATCATTGAAAATACCTTATGATATAACGTATTATGCAGAGTATCACTGCAAATACATTATAATATAACGTAATATGCAGTGAATCATTGAAAATACCTTATAATATATAGTAATTTGTAGTTTATCAGTATAAATACCGTATAGTATAACTTAATATGCAGTGTATCTCTGAAAATACCTTAAAAAATAACGTGATATGCAGTCTATCATCGAAAATACCTTATAATATAACGTAATATGCAGTGTATCATTGAAAATACCTTATAATATAACGTAATATGCAGTGTGTCATTGAAAATACCTTATAATATAACGTAATATGCAGTGTATCATTGAAAATACCTTATGATATATAGTAGTTTACAATTGAAAATACCATATAATATAACGAAATATGCAGTGTATCATTGAAAATACCTTATAATATACCATAATATGCAGTGTATCATTGAAAATACCTTATAATATATGGTAATTTGTAGTGTATCATTGAAAACACATTATAATATAACGTAATATGCAGTGTATCATTGAAAATACCTTATGATATAACGTATTATGCAGTGTATCATTGAAAATACCTTATAATATATGGTAATTTGTAGTGTATCAATGAAAATACCTTATAATATAACGTAATATGCAGTGTGTCATTGAAAATACCTTATAATATAACGTAATATGCAGTGTATCATTGAAAATACCTTGTAATATATAGTAGTTTACCATTGAAAATACCTTATAATATAACGAAATATGCAGAGTATCATTGAAAATACCTTATGATATAACGTAATATGCATTGTATCATTGAAAATACCTTATAATAGATGGTAATTTGTAGTGTATCAATGAAAATACCTTATAATATAACGTAATATGCAGTGTATCATTGAAAATACCTTATAATATATCATAATATGCAGTTTATCATTGAAAATACCATATAATATACCGTAATATGCAGTGTATCATTGAAAATACCTTATAATATAACGTAATATGCAGTGTGTCATTGAAAATACCTTATATATTAATATAACGTAATATGCAGTGTATCATTGAAAATACCTTATAATATACCATAATATGCAGTTTATCATTGAAAATACCTTATAATATAACGTAATATGCAGTGTATCATTGAAAATACCTTATAATATATAGTAGTTTATCATTGAAAATACCTTATAATATAAAGTAATATGCAGTGTATCATTGAAAATACCTTATAATATATGGTAATTTGTAGTGTATCAATGAAAATACCTTATAATATAACGTAATAAGCAGTGTGTCATTGAAAATACCTTATAATATAACGTAATATGCAGTGTATCATTGAAAATACCTTGTAATATATAGTAGTTTACCATTGAAAATACCTTATAATATAACGTAATATGCAGAGTATCATTGAAAATACCTTATGATATAACGTAATATGCAGTGTATCATTGAAAATACCTTATAATAGATGGTAATTTGTAGTGTATCAATGAAAATACCTTATAATATAACGTAATATGCAGTGTATCATTGAAAATACCTTATAATATATCATAATATGCAGTTTATCATTGAAAATACCATATAATATATCGTAATATGCAGTGTATCATTGAAAATACCTTATAATATAACGTAATATGCAGTGTGTCATTGAAAATACCTTATATATTAATATAACGTAATATGCAGTGTATCATTGAAAATACCTTATAATATACCATAATATGCAGTTTATCATTGAAAATACCTTATAATATAACGTAATATGCAGTGTATCATTGAAAATACCTTATAATATATAGTAGTTTATCATTGAAAATACCTTATAATATAAAGTAATATGCAGCGTATCATTGAAAATACCTTATAATATACCATAATATGCAGTGTATCATTGAAAATACCTTATAATATATGGTAATTTGTAGTGTATCATTGAAAACACATTATAATATAACGTAATATGCAGTGTATCATTGAAAATACCTTATGATATAACGTATTATGCAGTGTATCATTGAAAATACCTTATAATATATGGTAATTTGTAGTGTATCAATGAAAATACCTTATAATATAACGTAATATGCAGTGTGTCATTGAAAATACCTTATAATATAACGTAATATGCAGTGTATCATTGAAAATACCTTGTAATATATAGTAGTTTACCATTGAAAATACCTTATAATATAACGTAATATGCAGAGTATCATTGAAAATACCTTATGATATAACGTAATATGCAGTGTATCATTGAAAATACCTTATAATAGATGGTAATTTGTAGTGTATCAATGAAAATACCTTATAATATAACGTAATATGCAGTGTATCATTGAAAATACCTTATAATATATCATAATATACAGTTTATCATTGAAAATACCATATAATATATCGTAATATGCAGTGTATCATTGAAAATACCTTATAATATAACGTAATATGCAGTGTATCATTGAAAATACCTTATAATATATAGTAGTATATCATTGAAAATACCTTATAATATAAAGTAATATGCAGTGTATCATTGAAAATACCTTATAATATAACGTAATATGCAGTGTGTCATTGAAAATACCTTATAATATAACGTAATATGCAGTGTATCATTGAAAATACCTTGTAATATATAGTAGTTTACCATTGAAAATACCTTATAATATAACGTAATATGCAGAGTATCATTGAAAATACCTTATGATATAACGTAATATGCAGTGTATCATTGAAAATACCTTATAATAGATGGTAATTTGTAGTGTATCAATGAAAATACCTTATAATATAACGTAATATGCAGTGTATCATTGAAAATACCTTATAATATACCATAATATGCAGTTTATCATTGAAAATACCTTATAATATAACGTAATATGCAGTGTATCATTGAAAATACCTTATAATATATAGTAGTTTATCATTGAAAATACCTTATAATATAAAGTAATATGCAGTGTATCATTGAAAATACCTTATAATATATAGTAGTTTATCATTGAAAATACCTTATAATATAACGTAATATGCAGTGTATCATTGAAAATACCTTATAATATATCATAATATGCAGTTTATCATTGAAAATACATTATAATATATGGTAATTTGTAGTGTATCAATGAAAATACCTTATAATATAACGTAATATGCAGTGTATCGTTGAAAATACCTTATAATATAACGTAATATGCAGTGTATCATTGAAAATACCTTATGATATAACGTATTAAGCAGTGTATCATTGAAAATACCATATAATATATGGTAATTTGTAGTGTATCAATGAAAATACCTTATAATATAACGTAATATGCAGTGTATCATTGAAAATACCTTATGATATAACGTAATATGCAGTGTATCATTGAAAATACCTTATAATATAACGTAATATGCAGTGTGTCATTGAAAATACCTTATATATTAATATAACGTAATATGCAGTGTATCATTGAAAATACCTTATAATATACCATAATATGCAGTTTATCATTGAAAATACCTTATAATATAACGTAATATGCAGTGTATCATTGAAAATACCTTATAATATATAGTAGTTTATCATTGAAAATACCTTATAATATAAAGTAATATGCAGTGTATCATTGAAAATACCTTATAATATACCATAATATGCAGTGTATCATTGAAAATACCTTATAATATATGGTAATTTGTAGTGTATCATTGAAAACACATTATAATATAACGTAATATGCAGTGTATCATTGAAAATACCTTATGATATAACGTATTATGCAGTGTATCATTGAAAATACCTTATAATATATGGTAATTTGTAGTGTATCAATGAAAATACCTTATAATATAACGTAATATGCAGTGTGTCATTGAAAATACCTTATAATATAACGTAATATGCAGTGTATCATTGAAAATACCTTGTAATATATAGTAGTTTACCATTGAAAATACCTTATAATATAACGTAATATGCAGAGTATCATTGAAAATACCTTATAATATAACGTAATATGCAGTGTATCATTGAAAATACCTTATAATATATCATAATATACAGTTTATCATTGAAAATACCATATAATATATCGTAATATGCAGTGTATCATTGAAAATACCTTATAATATAACGTAATATGCAGTGTATCATTGAAAATACCTTATAATATATAGTAGTTTATCATTGAAAATACCTTATAATAGATGGTAATTTGTAGTGTATCAATGAAAATACCTTATAATATAACGTAATATGCAGTGTATCATTGAAAATACCTTATAATATATCATAATATGCAGTTTATCATTGAAAATACCATATAATATATCGTAATATGCAGTGTATCATTGAAAATACCTTATAATATAACGTAATATGCAGTGTGTCATTGAAAATACCTTATATATTAATATAACGTAATATGCAGTGTATCATTGAAAATACCTTATGATATAACGTATTAAGCAGTGTATCATTGAAAATACCATATAATATATGGTAATTTGTAGTGTATCAATGAAAATACCTTATAATATAACGTAATATGCAGGGTATCATTGAAAATACCTTATAATATATCATAATATGCAGTTTATCATTGAAAATACCATATAATATATCGTAATATGCAGTGTATCATTGAAAATACCTTATAATATAACGTAATATGCAGTGTATCATTGAAAATACCTTATAATATATAGTAGTTTACCATTGAAAATACCTTATAATATAACGTAATATGCAGTGTATCATTGAAAATACCTTATAATATATGGTAATTTGTAGTGTATCAATGAAAATACCTTATAATATAACGTAATATGCAGTGTGTCATTGAAAATACCTTATAATATAACGTAATATGCAGTGTATCATTGAAAATACCTTGTAATATATAGTAGTTTACCATTGAAAATACCTTATAATATAACGTCATATGCAGTGTATCATTGAAAATACCTTATAATATATGGTAATTTGTAGTGTATCAATGAAAATACCTTATAATATAACGTAATATGCAGTGTGTCATTGAAAATACCTTATAATATAACGTAATATGCAGTGTATCATTGAAAATACCTTGTAATATATAGTAGTTTACCATTGAAAATACCCTATAATATAACGTAATATGCAGTGTGTCATTGAAAATACCTTATAATATAACGTAATATGCAGTGTATCATTGAAAATACCTTGTAATATATAGTAGTTTACCATTGAAAATACCTTATAATATAACGTAATATGCAGAGTATCATTGAAAATACCTTATGATATAACGTAATATGCAGTGTATCATTGAAAATACCTTATAATAGATGGTAATTTGTAGTGTATCAATGAAAATACCTTATAATATAACGTAATATGCAGTGTATCATTGAAAATACCTTATAATATATCATAATATGCAGTTTATCATTGAAAATACCATATAATATATCGTAATATGCAGTGTATCATTGAAAATACCTTATAATATAACGTAATATGCAGTGTGTCATTGAAAATACCTTATATATTAATATAACGTAATATGCAGTGTATCATTGAAAATACCTTATAATATACCATAATATGCAGTTTATCATTGAAAATACCTTATAATATAACGTAATATGCAGTGTATCATTGAAAATACCTTATAATATATAGTAGTTTATCATTGAAAATACCTTATAATATATGGTAATTTGTAGTGTATCAATGTAAATACCTTATAATATAACGTAATATGCAGTGTATCGTTGAAAATACCTTATAATATAACGTAATATGCAGTGTATCATTGAAAATACCTTATGATATAACGTATTAAGCAGTGTATCATTGAAAATACCATATAATATATGGTAATTTGTAGTGTATCAATGAAAATACCTTATAATATAACGTAATATGCAGGGTATCATTGAAAATACCTTATAATATATCATAATATGCAGTTTATCATTGAAAATACCATATAATATATCGTAATATGCAGTGTGTCATTGAAAATACCTTATAATATAACGTAATATGCAGTGTATCATTGAAAATACCTTGTAATATATAGTAGTTTACCATTGAAAATACCTTATAATATAACGTAATATGCAGAGTATCATTGAAAATACCTTATGATATAACGTAATATGCAGTGTATCATTGAAAATACCTTATAATAGATGGTAATTTGTAGTGTATCAATGAAAATACCTTATAATATAACGTAATATGCAGTGTATCATTGAAAATACCTTATGATATAACGTATTATGCAGTGTATCATTGAAAATACCTTATAATATATGGTAATTTGTAGTGTATCAATGAAAATACCTTATAATATAACGTAATATGCAGTGTGTCATTGAAAATACCTTATAATATACCATAATATGCAGTTTATCATTGAAAATACCTTATAATATAACGTAATATGCAGTGTATCATTGAAAATACCTTATAATATATAGTAGTTTATCATTGAAAATACCTTATAATATAAAGTAATATGCAGTGTATCATTGAAAATACCTTATAATATATAGTAGTTTATCATTGAAAATACCTTACAATATATCATAATATGCAGTTTATCATTGAAAATACCATATAATATATCGTAATATGCAGTGTATCATTGAAAATACCTTATAATATAACGTAATATGCAGTGTGTCATTGAAAATACCTTATATATTAATATAACGTAATATGCAGTGTATCATTGAAAATACCTTATAATATACCATAATATGCAGTTTATCATTGAAAATACCTTATAATATAACGTAATATGCAGTGTATCATTGAAAATACCTTATAATATATAGTAGTTTATCATTGAAAATACCTTATAATATAAAGTAATATGCAGTGTATCATTGAAAATACCTTATAATATATAGTAGTTTATCATTGAAAATACCTTATAATATAACGTAATATGCAGTGTATCATTGAAAATACCTTATAATATATCATAATATGCAGTTTATCATTGAAAATACATTATAATATATGGTAATTTGTAGTGTATCAATGAAAATACCTTATAATATAACGTAATATGCAGTGTATCGTTGAAAATACCTTATAATATAACGTAATATGCAGTGTATCATTGAAAATACCTTATGATATAACGTATTAAGCAGTGTATCATTGAAAATACCATATAATATATGGTAATTTGTAGTGTATCAATGAAAATACCTTATAATATAACGTAATATGCAGTGTATCATTGAAAATACCTTATGATATAACGTAATATGCAGTGTATCATTGAAAATACCTTATAATAGATGGTAATTTGTAGTGTATCAATGAAAATACCTTATAATATAACGTAATATGCAGTGTATCATTGAAAATACCTTATAATATATCATAATATGCAGTTTATCATTGAAAATACCATATAATATATCGTAATATGCAGTGTATCATTGAAAATACCTTATAATATAACGTAATATGCAGTGTATCATTGAAAATACCTTATAATATATAGTAGTTTACCATTGAAAATACCTTATAATATAACGTAATATGCAGTGTATCATTGAAAATACCTTATAATATATGGTAATTTGTAGTGTATCAATGAAAATACCTTATAATATAACGTAATATGCAGTGTGTCATTGAAAATACCTTATAATATAACGTAATATGCAGTGTATCATTGAAAATACCTTGTAATATATAGTAGTTTACCATTGAAAATACCTTATAATATAACGTCATATGCAGTGTATCATTGAAAATACCTTATAATATATGGTAATTTGTAGTGTATCAATGAAAATACCTTATAATATAACGTAATATGCAGTGTGTCATTGAAAATACCTTATAATATAACGTAATATGCAGTGTATCATTGAAAATACCTTGTAATATATAGTAGTTTACCATTGAAAATACCTTATAATATAACGTAATATGCAGTGTGTCATTGAAAATACCTTATAATATAACGTAATATGCAGTGTATCATTGAAAATACCTTGTAATATATAGTAGTTTACCATTGAAAATACCTTATAATATAACGTAATATGCAGAGTATCATTGAAAATACCTTATGATATAACGTAATATGCAGTGTATCATTGAAAATACCTTATAATAGATGGTAATTTGTAGTGTATCAATGAAAATACCTTATAATATAACGTAATATGCAGTGTATCATTGAAAATACCTTATAATATATCATAATATGCAGTTTATCATTGAAAATACCATATAATATATCGTAATATGCAGTGTATCATTGAAAATACCTTATAATATAACGTAATATGCAGTGTGTCATTGAAAATACCTTATATATTAATATAACGTAATATGCAGTGTATCATTGAAAATACCTTATAATATACCATAATATGCAGTTTATCATTGAAAATACCTTATAATATAACGTAATATGCAGTGTATCATTGAAAATACCTTATAATATATAGTAGTTTATCATTGAAAATACCTTATAATATATGGTAATTTGTAGTGTATCAATGAAAATATCTTATAATATAACGTAATATGCAGTGTATCGTTGAAAATACCTTATAATATAACGTAATATGCAGTGTATCATTGAAAATACCTTATGATATAACGTATTAAGCAGTGTATCATTGAAAATACCATATAATATATGGTAATTTGTAGTGTATCAATGAAAATACCTTATAATATAACGTAATATGCAGGGTATCATTGAAAATACCTTATAATATATCATAATATGCAGTTTATCATTGAAAATACCATATAATATATCGTAATATGCAGTGTGTCATTGAAAATACCTTATAATATAACGTAATATGCAGTGTATCATTGAAAATACCTTGTAATATATAGTAGTTTACCATTGAAAATACCTTATAATATAACGTAATATGCAGAGTATCATTGAAAATACCTTATGATATAACGTAATATGCAGTGTATCATTGAAAATACCTTATAATAGATGGTAATTTGTAGTGTATCAATGAAAATACCTTATAATATAACGTAATATGCAGTGTATCATTGAAAATACCTTATGATATAACGTATTATGCAGTGTATCATTGAAAATACCTTATAATATATGGTAATTTGTAGTGTATCAATGAAAATACCTTATAATATAACGTAATATGCAGTGTGTCATTGAAAATACCTTATAATATACCATAATATGCAGTTTATCATTGAAAATACCTTATAATATAACGTAATATGCAGTGTATCATAGAAAATACCTTATAATATATAGTAGTTTATCATTGAAAATACCTTATAATATAAAGTAATATGCAGTGTATCATTGAAAATACCTTATAATATATAGTAGTTTATCATTGAAAATACCTTACAATATAACGTAATATGCAGTTTATCATTGAAAATACCTTATAATATATCATAATATGCAGTTTATCATTGAAAATACATTATAATATATGGTAATTTGTAGTGTATCAATGAAAATACCTTATAATATAACGTAATATGCAGTGTATCGTTGAAAATACCTTATAATATAACGTAATATGCAGTGTATCATTGAAAATAGCTTATAATATAACGTAATATGCAGTGTGTCATCGAAAATACCTTATAATATAACGTAATATGCAGTGTATCATTGAAAATACCTTATAATATATCATAATATGCAGTGTATCATTGAAAATACCATATAATATATCGTAATATGCAGTATGTTGGAGTTTCCGACAGTTTCAAAATAGCCTCTACTTCTATTGTCCTTCAAGTGACCGAAGGCAGTATAAGGGCTGCAAGCCAGATGCGTCACAAGAGGGTACTACCTGGAAAAACCCCGACGCGCCAGGCTAAGCAGTAAAAATTAGAAAGCGCGCTGTAGCGGATAGACAAGGACTCTGTATCCTTGTTCTATGGTTTGATTTTTAGGCTTGCATTGCCGTGGACATTTTTCTCAAGTCAGTCTGCTGTAGATCCTCTTCAAGGAAAGACGTTCCGTTCCGAGCCGTTAATAAAGTCTTGTTTCGTACAAAACTTTGTCTCAGATTATTTGGTACCCTATTCCAATAGGTTATGGGCCCAGTTTGCGTTTATTAAAGACAGTGTTTATTTAGTTGTAAAACTGAGTGTTGTGGTGTGCACAAACATTTTTTTTTTTTTTAATAGATTATATTATAGTGTTAATATTAAGTGTTTATGACTATCGTGTCCTTATTGAACTTAAAAACATTTTTTTTAGTATAGTTGTGTATATATATATAATAGTGGTAATATTAAGTGTTTAAGACTATATATATATATTGTGACTATATTGAACTGAATAACTTTATTGAACAGTGTGTCAGTGCAAATAAAAGAGGAACTATGGAAAATCTAAAAGCTAAGAGAAACATTAAACCATTTGATGGTGACAAATATAGTGCGTGGAAAGTGAGAATACGTGCACTATTTTGTGAACTTGATATAATCAAAGTGATTGACAATCCAACACCCGAGAAACCAAATGACGCATGGATGAAAGCGGAAAGAACGGCAAAAGGTGTAGTCGTCGAGTATTTATCGGACTCCTTACTCGGTTTTGCAAAACCCGAGAGCACCGCGGCTGAAATTTTGAAAAACTTGGACGAAATTTACGAGAGGAAAAGTTTAGCCACGCAACTGGCTATTAGAAAAAGACTGTTGACATTAAAATTACAAAGTGATACACCACTTGTGAAGCACTTCACAATATTTGATGATCTTATAGCGGAATTGTCAGGAGCTGGCGCAAGATTGGAGGAAACAGATAAAGTATCGCATCTGTTATTAACATTGCCTGCGACTTATGACGGTGTTATCACCGCTATTGAAACATTGACAGAAACTAGTTTAACACTAGCCTTCGTGAAAATAAGACTTCTTGATCATGAAATTAAATTAAAATCTGAGATTAATTTACCAAGTGTAAATATGGTCCAAGTAAATCGAAACTTTAAGAAACATCATGGAAACAGCTTCAACAATGCAAATGTGTACAGAAAACAACCGTACAACAGGAACAAAAGGCAGTTTAACAAAACAAGAGGCGACGGATCTATTAAATGACATCATTGCGGAAGAAAGGGTCATAAAATTAGTGACTGCTATTATTTTAAAAAGAACTGTCAATACAATAATGCAGAGAGGAGCAGAACCATACAGACAGTTCACGTTGCAGAACAAACAATGCCAGAAAACAATTCGTCTGGTTTTGCGTTCATGGCTGGTAATCAACAAGAAGAAAGTGAAAGCAAGAAAAATGGAAAATTGAATTTTCTATTGGACTCTGGAGCTTCGGACCACATCGTCAACCAGGACAATGTATTCTTCGTTTCCGAGGAGCTGCAGCCACCGATCAACATTTCGGTAGCGAAGAATGGGGCGTACGTAACAGCCACAAGAAGAGGAAACATCCAAGTAACCAGCAACATGGATGTACAAGGCGTGCTGGAAAATGTATTGTATTGTCCGGAGGTACCATACAACTTATTATCGGTACGGAGAATGCAGGAGGCCGGGATGACGGTCATTTTCAATGAAAAAGGGGTCGAAATAGGTAAAGATAGTAAACCTATAATGAGAGGTAAGACCTTAAATTATTTAACAGGTATAGAATTTAAAATAAATAAAAGAACGTTAAAAAATAATAATTTTCAAGCTTATAGTAGTATTAATAATGATTATGATTTGTGGCATAGACGCTTAGGCCACATAGGAAAAGCAAAGTTTTTGGAATTGAAGAACAAACAAATGGTTGATGATAATGAATGTATTGAAAAAGTTGTACCTACTGAAAAATTGTGTGAAGCTTGTATAAATGGCAAACAAGCAAGACTATCTTTTCAAAAAGCCAAAGATAAAAGCTATATCAAACGACCATTGTTTGTTGTTCACTCAGATGTGTGCGGTCCTATTACTCCTTCAACGGTAAATAATAAAAATTATTTTGTTCTATTTGTGGACGATTATACACATTATTGTGTAACCTATTTGATTACATACAAATCCGATGTGTTTTCGGTTTTCCAAAACTTTGTTGCAAAAAGTGAGGCACATTTTAATTCTAAAATTGTTAATTTGTATTGTGATAATGGGGGAGAATATTTATCGAATGAGATGAAGGATTATTGTGCACAGAAAGGAATTAGCTATCATTTAACTGTTCCACGAACCCCTCAATTAAACGGTGTTTCTGAACGAATGGTTAGGACAATAACTGAAAAAGCACGCACTATGATAAGTGGTGCTAGTTTAGATAAAGCGTTTTGGGGTGAGGCAGTACTGACTGCCACATACTTAATTAATTTAACTCCAACTAAAGCTTTAAGTATTAACAAAACACCATTCGAATTGTGGCATGATAAGAAGCCCAAATTAAAGTATTTGAAGATTTTCGGTTCAACCGTATATATACATAGTAAGATTAGAAAAACTAAGTTCGATGAAAAGTCATGGAAGGGAATATTAATTGGCTATGAACCGAACGGGTATAAAGTGTGGGATGTGGAACAGGGAAAATCTCTTGTTGTTAGAGATGTGATAGTTGATGAAATAAATTACTTGAAAACTCGACCAGTAATGAGACCTGTTATAGTTGAAGAAAATATCTATAATAAAACTGATACATCTGACTTACAGTCAAAATCAGTAGAAATAGATAAAAGGTCTCATAAATCTGATAACGATGAATCAGATATATTAAAGGCGAGAGAAAAAGTAAATTCAGAAATGAAATTAGGTGATGAACCTAATAAATCTGTAACAGAAACAGATATGCACAATAATTCTCTATCTGAAAATTTTAATCACAATACTGAAAACAATACTGAACTCCGTAGGAGTGATAGGATTAAACAACGTCCTCCTATATCGTACAATGAATGTCACACACAGCATGATCTTTTAATGTGTGCAGAATCATTTATTAATAAGATTCCCAGTTCATATGAGGAAATTGAATCTAGAGAGGATAGGATTAAATGGGAACATGCGATAAATGACGAAATCAATTCATTGCTAACAAATAAAACTTGGACACTGGTTGAAAAACCAGAAAATAGAAACATTGTCGATTGTAAATGGGTATTCACCATTAAAACAGATGAACACGGAAATCCATCAAAATATAAGGCGCGTCTTGTTGCTCGCGGTTTCAGTCAGAAATACTTAATTGATTATGATGAAACATTTGCACCAGTTGCGAGAATGGCAAGTTTTAGATGCATAATTGCCATAGCTAATCAATTCAATTTATTGTTACACCATATGGATGTGAAAACAGCATTCTTAAATGGTAAATTAAAAGAGGAAATTTTTATGAAAGTTCCCCAAGGAATTGTAAGTAAACCCAACCAAGTCTGTAAATTAAATAAAGCCTTATATGGTTTGAAACAGGCAGCGAGGTGCTGGTTTGAGGTATTTGAAAAAAGCCTTATAGATGAAGGTTTCCGTAGTTCACCAGTCGACAGATGTTTATATATACTAGATAGAGGAAATATAGAAAATAATATATATGTTGTACTATATGTGGATGATTTAATGATTGCTACTGCAAAAGAAGATACCATGAAAAATTTTAAAACATACCTAATGAATAAATTTAATATGGTAGATTTGAAGGAAATTAGTCTTTTCTTAGGTATAAAGATTGAACGAAAACAGAATAAAATATCTTTAAGTCAAACTAATTATATTAATACAGTTCTTAGAAGATTTAATATGCATGAGTGTAATCCTGTGAGCACTCCTTTGCCAAGTAAACTAGATTATTTAGCATTGAATTCTGATGAAGAGTGTGAAGCACCATGTAAAAATTTAATTGGTTGTTTAATGTACATAATGGTATGTACAAGGCCTGATTTGAGTACTGCAGTAAACATTTTAAGTAGATATACAAATAAAAATAATAAGGAACTTTGGCAGAATTTAAAACATGTATTAAGATATCTCAAAGGTTCTAGTAAAATTACATTGAACTATGTAAGAGATAATTATAATAATATAATAACCGGTTACGTTGATTCTGATTGGGGAGGCCATGACGAGAATGATAGACGAAGTACTACAGGTTATTTATTTCAATTATTTGAACGATGCACTATAAGTTGGTCTACAAGACGACAAGCATCGGTAGCTGCATCATCTACTGAAGCAGAATACATGGCACTATTTGAAGGTGTAAGAGAAGCTATATGGTTAAAGTCCTTAATAGTTAGTATGAGTATAGAAATATCAAAACCGATTATAATATATGAAGACAATAACGGTTGCATTAGTATAGCAAATAATCCTAGCAATCATAAAAAATCGAAACATATAGACATCAAATACCATTTTTCAAGAGAGCAAATAGAGAAAAATGTAATAAAACTTGAATATATTTCCACAGAGAATCAGGTTGCAGACATTTTTACAAAGCCTCTATCAGCTAAAAAATTTGTGGAGTTCAGGACAAAGATGGGCCTGGAAGGATAAAAAATATATTATTAAAAATATATATGTAATATAGTAAATGTAGTATTATAAGTTTTTACGATCGGGTCTGATTAGGTTTTCTGGGTTTTCCTAATCCTATGCAACAAATGTTGGACCACGTGTACTCTCCCAGAAACGGCAAGGAACGAGACGTGAGTTTTTGGACATTTTTCTCAAGTCAGTCTGCTGTAGATCCTCTTCAAGGAAAGACGTTCCGTTCCGAGCCGTTAATAAAGTCTTGTTTCGTACAAAACTTTGTCTCAGATTATTTGGTACCCTATTCCAATAGTGTATCATTGCAAATACCTTATAATATAACGTAATATGCAGTGTGTCATTGAAAATACCTTATATATTAATATAACGTAATATGCAGTGTATCATTGAAAATACCTTATAATATAACGTTATATGCAGTGTATCATTGAAAATACCTTATAATATAACGTAATATGCAGTGTATCATTGAAAATACCGTATAATATTTAGTAGTTTATCATTGAAAATACCTTATAATATAACGTAATATGCAGTGTATCATTGAAAATACCTTATGATATAACGTATTATGCAGTGTATCATTGAAAATACCTTATAATATAACGTAATATGCAGTGTATCTTTGAAAATACCTTATAATATATAGTAGTTTACCATTGAAAAAGCTTATAATATAACGTAATATGCAGTGCATCATTGAAAATACCTTATAATATATAGTAGTTTATCATTGAAAATACCTTATAATATATAGTAGTTTATCATTGAAAATACCTTATAATATAACGTAATATGCAGTGTATCATTGAAAATACCTTATGATATAACGTATTATGCAGTGTATCATTGAAAATACCTTATAATATATGGTAATTTGAAGTGTATCATTGAAAACACCTTATAATATAACGTAATATGCAATGTATCATTGAAAATACCTTATGATATAACGTATTATGCAGTGTATCATTGAAAATACCTTATAATATATGGTAATTTGTAGTGTATCAATGAAAATACCTTATAACATAACGTAATATGCAGTGTAACCTTGAAAATACCTTATAATATATAGTAGTTTATCATTGAAAATACCTTATAATATATAGTAGTTTATCATTGAAAATACCTTATAATATATAGTAGTTTATCATTGAAAATACCTTATAATATAACGTAATATGCAGTGTATCATTGAAAACGCCTTATAATATAACGTAATATGCAGTATATCATTGAAAATACCTTATGATATAACGTATTAAGCAGTGTATCATTGAAAATACCATATAATATATGGTAATTTGTAGTGTATCAATGAAAATACCTTATAATATAACGTAATATGCAGTGTATCATTGAAAATACCTTATGATATAACGTATTAAGCAGTGTATCATTGAAAATACCATATAATATATGGTAATTTGTAGTGTATCAATGAAAATACCTTATAATATAACGTAATATGCAGTGTATCATTGAAAATACCTTATAATATACCATAATATGCAGTTTATCATTGAAAATACCTTATAATATAACGTAATATGCTGTGTACCATTGAAAATACCTTATAATATATAGTAGTTTATCATTGAAAATACCTTATAATATAACGTAATATGCAGTGTATCATTGAAAATAGCTTATAATATAACGTAATATGCAGTGTGTCATCGAAAATACCTTATAATATAACGTAATATGCAGTGTATCATTGAAAATACCTTATAATATATCATAATATGCAGTGTATCATTGAAAATACCATATAATATATCGTAATATGCAGTGTATCATTGCAAATACCTTATAATATAACGTAATATGCAGTGTGTCATTGAAAATACCTTATATATTAATATAACGTAATATGCAGTGTATCATTGAAAATACCTTATAATATAACGTAATATGCAGTGTATCATTGAAAATACCTTATAATATAACGTAATATGCAGTGTATCATTGAAAATACCGTATAATATTTAGTAGTTTATCATTGAAAATACCTTATAATATAACGTAATATGTAGTGTATCATTGAAAATACCTTATAATATAACGTAATATGCAGTGTATCATTGAAAATACCTTATAATATAACGTAATATGCAGTGTATCTTTGAAAATACCTTATAATATATAGTAGTTTACCATTGAAAAAGCTTATAATATAACGTAATATGCAGTGCATCATTGAAAATACCTTATAATATATAGTAGCTTATCATTGAAAATACCTTATAATATATAGTAGTTTATCATTGAAAATACCTTATAATATAACGTAATATGCAGTGTATCATTGAAAATACCTTATGATATAACGTATTATGCAGTGTATCATTGAAAATACCTTATAATATATGGTAATTTGAAGTGTATCATTGAAAACACCTTATAATATAACGTAATATGCAATGTATCATTGAAAATACCTTATGATATAACGTATTATGCAGTGTATCATTGAAAATACCTTATAATATATGGTAATTTGTAGTGTATCAATGAAAATACCTTATAACATAACGTAATATGCAGTGTAACCTTGAAAATACCTTATAATATATAGTAGTTTATCATTGAAAATACCTTATAATATATAGTAGTTTATCATTGAAAATACCTTATAATATATAGTAGTTTATCATTGAAAATACCTTATAATATAACGTAATATGCAGTGTATCATTGAAAACGCCTTATAATATAACGTAATATGCAGTGTATCATTGAAAATACCTTATGATATAACGTATTAAGCAGTGTATCATTGAAAATACCATATAATATATGGTAATTTGTAGTGTATCAATGAAAATACCTTATAATATAACGTAATATGCAGTGTATCATTGAAAATACCTTATGATATAACGTATTAAGCAGTGTATCATTGAAAATACCATATAATATATGGTAATTTGTAGTGTATCAATGAAAATACCTTATAATATAACGTAATATGCAGTGTATCATTGAAAATACCTTATAATATACCATAATATGCAGTTTATCATTGAAAATACCTTATAATATAACGTAATATGCAGTGTACCATTGAAAATACCTTATAATATATAGTAGTTTATCATTGAAAATACCTTATAATATAACGTAATATGCAGTGTATCATTGAAAATAGCTTATAATATAACGTAATATGCAGTGTGTCATCGAAAATACCTTATAATATAACGTAATATGCAGTGTATCATTGAAAATACCTTATAATATATCATAATATGCAGTGTATCATTGAAAATACCATATAATATATCGTAATATGCAGTGTATCATTGCAAATACCTTATAATATAACGTAATATGCAGTGTGTCATTGAAAATACCTTATATATTAATATAACGTAATATGCAGTGTATCATTGAAAATACCTTATAATATAACGTTATATGCAGTGTATCATTGAAAATACCTTATAATATAACGTAATATGCAGTGTATCATTGAAAATACCGTATAATATTTAGTAGTTTATCATTGAAAATACCTTATAATATAACGTAATATGTAGTGTATCATTGAAAATACCTTATAATATAACGTAATATGCAGTGTATCATTGAAAATACCTTATAATATAACGTAATATGCAGTGTATCTTTGAAAATACCTTATAATATATAGTAGTTTACCATTGAAAAAGCTTATAATATAACGTAATATGCAGTGCATCATTGAAAATACCTTATAATATATAGTAGCTTATCATTGAAAATACCTTATAATATATAGTAGTTTATCATTGAAAATACCTTATAATATAACGTAATATGCAGTGTATCATTGAAAATACCGTATAATATTTAGTAGTTTATCATTGAAAATACCTTATAATATAACGTAATATGTAGTGTATCATTGAAAATACCTTATAATATAACGTAATATGCAGTGTATCATTGAAAATACCTTATAATATAACGTAATATGCAGTGTATCTTTGAAAATACCTTATAATATATAGTAGTTTACCATTGAAAAAGCTTATAATATAACGTAATATGCAGTGCATCATTGAAAATACCTTATAATATATAGTAGCTTATCATTGAAAATACCTTATAATATATAGTAGTTTATCATTGAAAATACCTTATAATATAACGTAATATGCAGTGTATCATTGAAAATACCTTATAATATATCATAATATGCAGTGTATCATTGAAAATACCATATAATATATCGTAATATGCAGTGTATCATTGCAAATACCTTATAATATAACGTAATATGCAGTGTGTCATTGAAAATACCTTATATATTAATATAACGTAATATGCAGTGTATCATTGAAAATACCTTATAATATAACGTTATATGCAGTGTATCATTGAAAATACCTTATAATATAACGTAATATGCAGTGTATCATTGAAAATACCGTATAATATTTAGTAGTTTATCATTGAAAATACCTTATAATATAACGTAATATGTAGTGTATCATTGAAAATACCTTATAATATAACGTAATATGCAGTGTATCATTGAAAATACCTTATAATATAACGTAATATGCAGTGTATCTTTGAAAATACCTTATAATATATAGTAGTTTACCATTGAAAAAGCTTATAATATAACGTAATATGCAGTGCATCATTGAAAATACCTTATAATATATAGTAGCTTATCATTGAAAATACCTTATAATATATAGTAGTTTATCATTGAAAATACCTTATAATATAACGTAATATGCAGTGTATCATTGAAAATACCTTATAATATAACGTTATATGCAGTGTATCATTGAAAATACCTTATAATATAACGTAATATGCAGTGTATCATTGAAAACACCTTATAATATAACGTAATATGCAGTGTATCATTGAAAATACCTTATGATATAACGTATTATGCAGTGTATCATTGAAAATACCTTATAATATATGGTAATTTGTAGTGTATCAATGAAAATACCTTATAACATAACGTAATATGCAGTGTAACCTTGAAAATACCTTATAATATATAGTAGTTTATCATTGAAAATACCTTATAATATATAGTAGTTTATCATTGAAAATACCTTATAATATAACGTAATATGCAGTGTATCATTGAAAACACCTTATAATATAACGTAATATGCAGTGTATCATTGAAAATACCTTATGATATAACGTATTATGCAGAGTATCATTGGAAATACATTATAATATAACGTAATATGCAGTGAATCATTGAAAATACCTTATAATATATAGTAATTTGTAGTTTATCAGTATAAATACCGTATAGTATAACTTAATATGCAGTGTATCTCTGAAAATACCTTAAAAAATAACGTGATATGCAGTCTATCATCGAAAATACCTTATAATATAACGTAATATGCAGTGTATCATTGAAAATACCTTATAATATAACGTAATATGCAGTGTGTCATTGAAAATACCTTATAATATAACGTAATATGCAGTGTATCATTGAAAATACCTTATAATATATCATAATATGCAGTTTATCATTGAAAATACATTATAATATATGGTAATTTGTAGTGTATCAATGAAAATACCTTATAATATAACGTAATATGCAGTGTATCGTTGAAAATACCTTATAATATACCATAATATGCAGTGTATCATTGAAAATACCTTATAATATATGGTAATTTGTAGTGTATCATTGAAAACACCTTATAATATAACGTAATATGCAGTGTATCATTGAAAATACCTTATGATATAACGTATTATGCAGTGTATCATTGAAAATACCTTGTAATATATAGTAGTTTACCATTGAAAATACCTTATAATATAACGTAATATGCAGAGTATCATTGAAAATACCTTATGATATAACGTAATATGCAGTGTATCATTGAAAATTCCTTATAATAGATGGTAATTTGTAGTGTATCAATGAAAATACCTTATAATATAACGTAATATGCAGTGTATCATTGAAAATACCTTATAATATATCATAATATGCAGTTTATCATTGAAAATACCATATAATATAACGTAATATGCAGTGTATCGTTGAAAATACCTTATAATATACCATAATATGCAGTGTATCATTGAAAATACCTTATAATATATGGTAATTTGTAGTGTATCATTGAAAACACCTTATAATATAACGTAATATGCAGTGTATCATTGAAAATACCTTATGATATAACGTATTATGCAGTGTATCATTGAAAATACCTTATAATATATGGTAATTTGTAGTGTATCAATGAAAATACCTTATAATATAACGTAATATGCAGTGTATCATTGAAAATACCTTATAATATATCATAATATGCAGTTTATCATTGAAAATACCATATAATATATCGTAATATGCAGTGTATCATTGAAAATACCTTATAATATATAGTAGCTTATCATTGAAAATACCTTATAATATATAGTAGTTTATCATTGAAAATACCTTATAATATAACGTAATATGCAGTGTATCATTGAAAATACCTTATAATATATCATAATATGCAGTGTATCATTGAAAATACCATATAATATATCGTAATATGCAGTGTATCATTGCAAATACCTTATAATATAACGTAATATGCAGTGTGTCATTGAAAATACCTTATATATTAATATAACGTAATATGCAGTGTATCATTGAAAATACCTTATAATATAACGTTATATGCAGTGTATCATTGAAAATACCTTATAATATAACGTAATATGCAGTGTATCATTGAAAATACCGTATAATATTTAGTAGTTTATCATTGAAAATACCTTATAATATAACGTAATATGTAGTGTATCATTGAAAATACCTTATAATATAACGTAATATGCAGTGTATCATTGAAAATACCTTATAATATAACGTAATATGCAGTGTATCTTTGAAAATACCTTATGATATAACGTATTATGCAGAGTATCATTGGAAATACATTATAATATATCGTAATATGCAGTGAATCATTGAAAATACCTTATAATATATAGTAATTTGTAGTTTATCAGTATAAATACCGTATAGTATAACTTAATATGCAGTGTATCTCTGAAAATACCTTAAAAAATAACGTGATATGCAGTCTATCATCGAAAATACCTTATAATATAACGTAATATGCAGTGTATCATTGAAAATACCTTATAATATACCATAATATGCAGTGTATCATTGAAAATACATTATAATATATGGTAATTTGTAGTGTATCATTGAAAACACCTTATAATATAACGTAATATGCAGTGTATCATTGAAAATACCTTATGATATAACGTATTATGCAGTGTATCATTGAAAATACCTTATAATATATGGTAATTTGTAGTGTATCAATGAAAATACCTTATAATATAACGTAATATGCAGTGTATCATTGAAAATACCTTATAATATATCATAATATGCAGTTTATCATTGAAAATACCATATAATATATCGTAATATGCAGTGTATCATTGAAAATACCTTATAATATAACGTAATATGCAGTGTGTCATTGAAAATACCTTATATATTAATATAACGTAATATGCAGTGTATCATTGAAAATACCTTATAATATAACGTTATATGCAGTGTATTATTGAAAATACCTTATAATATAACGTAATATGCAGTGTATCATTGAAAATACCGTATAATATTTAGTAGTTTATCATTGAAAATACCTTATAATATAACGTAATATGTAGTGTATCATTGAAAATACCTTATAATATAACGTAATATGCAGTGTATCATTGAAAATACCTTATGATATAACGTATTATGCAGTGTATCATTGAAAATACCTTATAATATATGGTAATTTGTAGTGTATCAATGAAAATACCTTATAACATAACGTAATATGCAGTGTAACCTTGAAAATACCTTATAATATATAGTAGTTTATCATTGAAAATACCTTATAATATATAGTAGTTTATCATTGAAAATACCTTATAATATAACGTAATATGCAGTGTATCATTGAAAACACCTTATAATATAACGTAATATGCAGTGTATCATTGAAAATACCTTATGATATAACGTATTATGCAGAGTATCATTGGAAATACATTATAATATAACGTAATATGCAGTGAATCATTGAAAATACCTTATAATATATAGTAATTTGTAGTTTATCAGTATAAATACCGTATAGTATAACTTAATATGCAGTGTATCTCTGAAAATACCTTAAAAAATAACGTGATATGCAGTCTATCATCGAAAATACCTTATAATATAACGTAATATGCAGTGTATCATTGAAAACACCTTATAATATAACGTAATATGCAGTCATATCATTGAAAATACCTTATGATATAACGTATTATGCAGAGTATCATTGGAAATACATTATAATATAACGTAATATGCAGTGAATCATTGAAAATACCTTATAATATATAGTAATTTGTAGTTTATCAGTATAAATACCGTATAGTATAACTTAATATGCAGTGTATCTCTGAAAATACCTTAAAAAATAACGTGATATGCAGTCTATCATCGAAAATACCTTATAATATAACGTAATATGCAGTGTATCATTGAAAATACCTTATAATATAACGTAATATGCAGTGTATCATTGAAAATACCGTATAATATTTAGTAGTTTATCATTGAAAATACCTTATAATATAACGTAATATGTAGTGTATCATTGAAAATACCTTATAATATAACGTAATATGCAGTGTATCATTGAAAATACCTTATAATATAACGTAATATGCAGTGTATCTTTGAAAATACCTTATAATATATAGTAGTTTACCATTGAAAAAGCTTATAATATAACGTAATATGCAGTGCATAATTGAAAATACCTTACAATATATAGTAGCTTATCATTGAAAATACCTTATAATATATAGTAGTTTATCATTGAAAATACCTTATAATATAACGTAATATGCAGTGTATCATTGAAAATACCTTATGATATAACGTATTATGCAGTGTATCATTGAAAATACCTTATAATATATGGTAATTTGTAGTGTATCATTGAAAACACCTTATAATATAACGTAATATGCAGTGTATCATTGAAAATACCTTATGATATAACGTATTATGCAGTGTATCATTGAAAATACCTTATAATATATGGTAATTTGTAGTGTATCAATGAAAATACCTTATAACATAACGTAATATGCAGTGTAACCTTGAAAATACCTTATAATATATACTAGTTTATCATTGAAAATACCTTATAATATATAGTAGTTTATCATTGAAAATACCTTATAATATAACGTAATATGCAGTGTATCATTGAAAACACCTTATAATATAACGTAATATGCAGTCATATCATTGAAAATACCTTATGATATAACGTATTATGCAGAGTATCATTGGAAATACATTATAATATAACGTAATATGCAGTGAATCATTGAAAATACCTTATAATATATAGTAATTTGTAGTTTATCAGTATAAATACCGTATAGTATAACTTAATATGCAGTGTATCTCTGAAAATACCTTAAAAAATAACGTGATATGCAGTCTATCATCGAAAATACCTTATAATATAACGTAATATGCAGTGTATCATTGAAAATACCTTATAATATAACGTAATATGCAGTGTATCATTGAAAATACCGTATAATATTTAGTAGTTTATCATTGAAAATACCTTATAATATAACGTAATATGTAGTGTATCATTGAAAATACCTTATAATATAACGTAATATGCAGTGTGTCATTGAAAATACCTTATATATTAATATAACGTAATATGCAGTGTATCATTGAAAATACCTTATAATATAACGTAATATGCAGTGTATCTTTGAAAATACCTTATAATATATAGTAGTTTACCATTGAAAAAGCTTATAATATAACGTAGTATGCAGTGCATCATTGAAAATACCTTATAATATATAGTAGCTTATCATTGAAAATACCTTATAATATATAGTAGTTTATCATTGAAAATACCTTATAATATAACGTAATATGCAGTGTATCATTGAAAATACCTTATAATATAACGTAATATGCAGTGTATCTTTGAAAATACCTTATAATATATAGTAGTTTACCATTGAAAAAGCTTATAATATAACGTAATATGCAGTGCATCATTGAAAATACCTTATAATATATAGTAGCTTATCATTGAAAATACCTTATAATATATAGTAGTTTATCATTGAAAATACCTTATAATATAACGTAATATGCAGTGTATCATTGAAAATACCGTATAATATTTAGTAGTTTATCATTGAAAATACCTTATAATATAACGTAATATGTAGTGTATCATTGAAAATACCTTATAATATAACGTAATATGCAGTGTATCATTGAAAATACCTTATAATATAACGTAATATGCAGTGTATCTTTGAAAATACCTTATAATATATAGTAGTTTACAATTGAAAAAGCTTATAATATAACGTAATATGCAGTGCATCATTGAAAATACCTTATAATATATAGTAGCTTATCATTGAAAATACCTTATAATATATAGTAGTTTATCATTGAAAATACCTTATAATATAACGTAATATGCAGTGTATCATTGAAAATACCTTATAATATATCATAATTTGCAGTTTATCATTGAAAATACATTATAATATATGGTAATTTGTAGTGTATCAATGAAAATACCTTATAATATAACGTAATATGCAGTGTATCGTCGAAAATACCTTATAATATACCATAATATGCAGTGTATCATTGAAAATACCTTATAATATATGGTAATTTGTAGTGTATCATTGAAAACACCTTATAATATAACGTAATATGCAGTGTATCATTGAAAATACCGTATAATATTTAGTAGTTTATCATTGAAAATACCTTATAATATAACGTAATATGTAGTGTATCATTGAAAATACCTTATAATATAACGTAATATGCAGTGTATCATTGAAAATACCTTATAATATAACGTAATATGCAGTGTATCTTTGAAAATACCTTATAATATATAGTAGTTTACAATTGAAAAAGCTTATAATATAACGTAATATGCAGTGCATCATTGAAAATACCTTATAATATATAGTAGCTTATCATTGAAAATACCTTATAATATATAGTAGTTTATCATTGAAAATACCTTATAATATAACGTAATATGCAGTGTATCATTGAAAATACCTTATAATATATCATAATTTGCAGTTTATCATTGAAAATACATTATAATATATGGTAATTTGTAGTGTATCAATGAAAATACCTTATAATATAACGTAATATGCAGTGTATCGTCGAAAATACCTTATAATATACCATAATATGCAGTGTATCATTGAAAATACCTTATAATATATGGTAATTTGTAGTGTATCATTGAAAACACCTTATAATATAACGTAATATGCAGTGTATCATTGAAAATACCTTATGATATAACGTATTATGCAGTGTATCATTGAAAATACCTTATAATATATGGTAATTTGTAGTGTATCAATGAAAATACCTTATAATATAACGTAATATGCAGTGTATCATTGAAAATACCTTATAATATATCATAATATGCAGTTTATCATTGAAAATACCATATAATATATCGTAATATGCAGTGTATCATTGAAAATACCTTATAATATAACGTAATATGCAGTGTGTCATTGAAAATACCTTATATATTAATATAACGTAATATGCAGTGTATCATTGAAAATACCTTATAATATAACGTTATATGCAGTGTATTATTGAAAATACCTTATAATATAACGTAATATGCAGTGTATCATTGAAAATACCGTATAATATTTAGTAGTTTATCATTGAAAATACCTTATAATATAAAGTAATATGCAGTGTATCATTGAAAATACCTTATGATATAACGTATTATGCAGTGTATCATTGAAAATACCTTATAATATATGGTAATTTGTAGTGTATCATTGAAAACACCTTATAATATAACGTAATATGCAGTGTATCATTGAAAATACCTTATGATATAACGTATTATGCAGTGTATCATTGAAAATACCTTATAATATATGGTAATTTGTAGTGTATCAATGAAAATACCTTATAACATAACGTAATATGCAGTGTAACCTTGAAAATACCTTATAATATATAGTAGTTTATCATTGAAAATACCTTATAATATATAGTAGTTTATCATTGAAAATACCTTATAATATAACGTAATATGCAGTGTATCATTGAAAACACCTTATAATATAACGTAATATGCAGTCATATCATTGAAAATACCTTATGATATAACGTATTATGCAGAGTATCATTGGAAATACATTATAATATAACGTAATATGCAGTGAATCATTGAAAATACCTTATAATATATAGTAATTTGTAGTGTATCATTGAAAATACCTTATAATATATCATAATATGCAGTTTATCATTGAAAATACATTATAATATATGGTAATTTGTAGTGTATCAATGAAAATACCTTATAATATAACGTAATATGCAGTGTATCATTGAAAATACCGTATAATATTTAGTAGTTTATCATTGAAAATACCTTATAATATAACGTAATATGTAGTGTATCATTGAAAATACATTATAATATAACGTAATATGCAGTGTATCATTGAAAATACCTTATAATATAACGTAATATGCAGTGTATCTTTGAAAATACCTTATAATATATAGTAGTTTACAATTGAAAAAGCTTATAATATAACGTAATATGCAGTGCATCATTGAAAATACCTTATAATATATAGTAGCTTATCATTGAAAATACCTTATAATATATAGTAGTTTATCATTGAAAATACCTTATAATATAACGTAATATGCAGTGTATCATTGAAAATACCTTATAATATATCATAATTTGCAGTTTATCATTGAAAATACATTATAATATATGGTAATTTGTAGTGTATCAATGAAAATACCTTATAATATAACGTAATATGCAGTGTATCGTCGAAAATACCTTATAATATACCATAATATGCAGTGTATCATTGAAAATACCTTATAATATATGGTAATTTGTAGTGTATCATTGAAAACACCTTATAATATAACGTAATATGCAGTGTATCATTGAAAATACCTTATGATATAACGTATTATGCAGTGTATCATTGAAAATACCTTATAATATATGGTAATTTGTAGTGTATCAATGAAAATACCTTATAATATAACGTAATATGCAGTGTATCATTGAAAATACCTTATAATATATCATAATATGCAGTTTATCATTGAAAATACCATATAATATATCGTAATATGCAGTGTATCATTGAAAATACCTTATAATATAACGTAATATGCAGTGTGTCATTGAAAATACCTTATATATTAATATAACGTAATATGCAGTGTATCATTGAAAATACCTTATAATATAACGTTATATGCAGTGTATTATTGAAAATACCTTATAATATAACGTAATATGCAGTGTATCATTGAAAATACCGTATAATATTTAGTAGTTTATCATTGAAAATACCTTATAATATAAAGTAATATGCAGTGTATCATTGAAAATACCTTATGATATAACGTATTATGCAGTGTATCATTGAAAATACCTTATAATATATGGTAATTTGTAGTGTATCATTGAAAACACCTTATAATATAACGTAATATGCAGTGTATCATTGAAAATACCTTATGATATAACGTATTATGCAGTGTATCATTGAAAATACCTTATAATATATGGTAATTTGTAGTGTATCATTGAAAACACCTTATAACATAACGTAATATGCAGTGTAACCTTGAAAATACCTTATAATATATAGTAGTTTATCATTGAAAATACCTTATAATATATAGTAGTTTATCATTGAAAATACCTTATAATATAACGTAATATGCAGTGTATCATTGAAAACACCTTATAATATAACGTAATATGCAGTCATATCATTGAAAATACCTTATGATATAACGTATTATGCAGAGTATCATTGGAAATACATTATAATATAACGTAATATGCAGTGAATCATTGAAAATACCTTATAATATATAGTAATTTGTAGTTTATCAGTATAAATACCGTATAGTATAACTTAATATGCAGTGTATCTCTGAAAATACCTTAAAAAATAACGTGATATGCAGTCTATCATCGAAAATACCTTATAATATAACGTAATATGCAGTGTATCATTGAAAATTCCTTATAATATAACGTAATATGCAGTGTGTCATTGAAAATACCACATAATATAACGTAATATGCAGTGTATCATTGAAAATACCTTATAATATATCATAATATGCAGTTTATCATTGAAAATACATTATAATATATGGTAATTTGTAGTGTATCAATGAAAATACCTTATAATATAACGTAATATGCAGTGTATCATTGAAAATACCGTATAATATTTAGTAGTTTATCATTGAAAATACCTTATAATATAACGTAATATGTAGTGTATCATTGAAAATACCTTATAATATAACGTAATATGCAGTGTATCATTGAAAATACCTTATAATATAACGTAATATGCAGTGTATCTTTGAAAATACCTTATAATATATAGTAGTTTACAATTGAAAAAGCTTATAATATAACGTAATATGCAGTGCATCATTGAAAATACCTTATAATATATGGTAATTTGTAGTGTATCATTGAAAACACCTTATAATATAACGTAATATGCAGTGTATCATTGAAAATACCTTATGATATAACGTATTATGCAGTGTATCATTGAAAATACCTTATAATATATGGTAATTTGTAGTGTATCAATGAAAATACCTTATAATATAACGTAATATGCAGTGTATCATTGAAAATACCTTATAATATATCATAATATGCAGTTTATCATTGAAAATACCATATAATATATCGTAATATGCAGTGTATCATTGAAAATACCTTATAATATATCATAATTTGCAGTTTATCATTGAAAATACATTATAATATATGGTAATTTGTAGTGTATCAATGAAAATACCTTATAATATAACGTAATATGCAGTGTATCGTCGAAAATACCTTATAATATACCATAATATGCAGTGTATCATTGAAAATACCTTATAATATATGGTAATTTGTAGTGTATCATTGAAAACACCTTATAATATAACGTAATATGCAGTGTATCATTGAAAATACCTTATGATATAACGTATTATGCAGTGTATCATTGAAAATACCTTATAATATATGGTAATTTGTAGTGTATCAATGAAAATACCTTATAATATAACGTAATATGCAGTGTATCATTGAAAATACCTTATAATATATCATAATATGCAGTTTATCATTGAAAATACCATATAATATATCGTAATATGCAGTGTATCATTGAAAATACCTTATAATATAACGTAATATGCAGTGTGTCATTGAAAATACCTTATATATTAATATAACGTAATATGCAGTGTATCATTGAAAATACCTTATAATATAACGTTATATGCAGTGTATCATTGAAAATACCTTATAATATAACGTAATATGCAGTGTATCATTGAAAATACCGTATAATATTTAGTAGTTTATCATTGAAAATACCTTATAATATAAAGTAATATGCAGTGTATCATTGAAAATACCTTATGATATAACGTATTATGCAGTGTATCATTGAAAATACCTTATAATATATGGTAATTTGTAGTGTATCATTGAAAACACCTTATAATATAACGTAATATGCAGTGTATCATTGAAAATACCTTATGATATAACGTATTATGCAGTGTATCATTGAAAATACCTTATAATATATGGTAATTTGTAGTGTATCATTGAAAACACCTTATAACATAACGTAATATGCAGTGTAACCTTGAAAATACCTTATAATATATAGTAGTTTATCATTGAAAATACCTTATAATATATAGTAGTTTATCATTGAAAATACCTTATAATATAACGTAATATGCAGTGTATCATTGAAAATACCTTATAATATAACGTAATATGCAGTCATATCATTGAAAATACCTTATGATATAACGTATTATGCAGAGTATCATTGGAAATACATTATAATATAACGTAATATGCAGTGAATCATTGAAAATACCTTATAATATATAGTAATTTGTAGTTTATCAGTATAAATACCGTATAGTATAACTTAATATGCAGTGTATCTCTGAAAATACCTTAAAAAATAACGTGATATGCAGTCTATCATCGAAAATACCTTATAATATAACGTAATATGCAGTATATCATTGAAAATACCTTATAATATAACGTAATATGCAGTGTGTCATTGAAAATACCTTATAATATAACGTAATATGCAGTGTATCATTGAAAATACCTTATAATATATCATAATATGCAGTTTATCATTGAAAATACATTATAATATATGGTAATTTGTAGTGTATCAATGAAAATACCTTATAATATAACGTAATATGCAGTGTATCGTTGAAAATACCTTATAATATAACGTAATATGCAGTGTATCATTGAAAATACATTATGATATAACGTAATATGCAGTGTATCATTGAAAATACCTTATAATAGATGGTAATTTGTAGTGTATCATTGAAAATACCATATAATATATCGTAATATGCAGTGTATCATTGAAAATACCTTATAATATAACGTAATATGCAGTGTGTCATTGAAAATACCTTATATATTAATATAACGTAATATGCAGTGTACCATTGAAAATACCTTATAATATATAGTAGTTTATCATTGAAAATACCTTATAATATAACGTAATATGCAGTGTATCATTGAAAATAGCTTATAATATAACGTAATTTTGCAGTGTGTCATCGAAAATACCTTATAATATAACGTAATATGCAGTGTATCATTGAAAATACCTTATAATATATCATAATATGCAGTGTATCATTGAAAATACCATATAATATATCGTAATATGCAGTGTATCATTGCAAATACCTTATAATATAACGTAATATGCCGTGTGTCATTGAAAATACCTTATAATATAACGTCATATGCAGTGTATCATTGAAAATACCTTATGATGTATAGTAGTTTACAATTGAAAATACCATATAATATAACGTAATATGCAGTGTATCATTGAAAATACCTTATAATATTACGTAATATGGAGTGTATCATTGAAAATACCGTGTAATATTTAGTAGTTTATCATTGAAAATACCTTATAATATAACGTAATATGTAGTGTATCATTGAAAATACGTTATAATATAACGTAATATGCAGTGTATCATTGAAAATACCTTATAATATAACGTAATATGCAGTGTGTCATCGAAAATACCTTATAATATAACGTAATATGCAGTGTATCATTGAAAATACCTTATAATATATCATAATATGCAGTGTATCATTGAAAATACCATATAATATATCGTAATATGCAGTGTATCATTGCAAATACCTTATAATATAACGTAATATGCAGTGTGTCATTGAAAATACCTTATAATATAACGTCATATGCAGAGTATCATTGAAAATACCTTATGATGTATAGTAGTTTACAATTGAAAATACCATATAATATAACGTAATATGCAGTGTATCATTGAAAATACCTTATAATATTACGTAATATGGAGTGTATCATTGAAAATACCGTATAATATTTAGTAGTTTATCATTGAAAATACCTTATAATATAACGTAATATGCAGTGTATCATTGAAAATACCTTATAATATATCATAATTTGCAGTTTATCATTGAAAATACATTATAATATATGGTAATTTGTAGTGTATCAATGAAAATACCTTATAATATAACGTAATATGCAGTGTATCGTCGAAAATACCTTATAATATACCATAATATGCAGTGTATCATTGAAAATACCTTATAATATATGGTAATTTGTAGTGTATCATTGAAAACACCTTATAATATAACGTAATATGCAGTGTATCATTGAAAATACCTTATGATATAACGTATTATGCAGTGTATCATTGAAAATACCTTATAATATATGGTAATTTGTAGTGTATCAATGAAAATACCTTATAATATAACGTAATATGCAGTGTATCATTGAAAATACCTTATAATATATCATAATATGCAGTTTATCATTGAAAATACCATATAATATATCGTAATATGCAGTGTATCATTGAAAATACCTTATAATATAACGTAATATGCAGTGTGTCATTGAAAATACCTTATATATTAATATAACGTAATATGCAGTGTATCATTGAAAATACCTTATAATATAACGTTATATGCAGTGTATTATTGAAAATACCTTATAATATAACGTAATATGCAGTGTATCATTGAAAATACCTTATAATATTTAGTAGTTTATCATTGAAAATACCTTATAATATAAAGTAATATGCAGTGTATCATTGAAAATACCTTATGATATAACGTATTATGCAGTGTATCATTGAAAATACCTTATAATATATGGTAATTTGTAGTGTATCATTGAAAACACCTTATAATATAACGTAATATGCAGTGTATCATTGAAAATACCTTATGATATAACGTATTATGCAGTGTATCATTGAAAATACCTTATAATATATGGTAATTTGTAGTGTATCATTGAAAACACCTTATAACATAACGTAATATGCAGTGTAACCTTGAAAATACCTTATAATATATAGTAGTTTATCATTGAAAATACCTTATAATATATAGTAGTTTATCATTGAAAATACCTTATAATATAACGTAATATGCAGTGTATCATTGAAAACACCTTATAATATAACGTAATATGCAGTCATATCATTGAAAATACCTTATGATATAACGTATTATGCAGAGTATCATTGGAAATACATTATAATATAACGTAATATGCAGTGAATCATTGAAAATACCTTATAATATATAGTAATTTGTAGTTTATCAGTATAAATACCGTATAGTATAACTTAATATGCAGTGTATCTCTGAAAATACCTTAAAAAATAACGTGATATGCAGTCTATCATCGAAAATACCTTATAATATAACGTAATATGCAGTGTATCATTGAAAATACCTTATAATATAACGTAATATGCAGTGTGTCATTGAAAATACCTTATAATATAACGTAATATGCAGTGTATCATTGAAAATACCTTATAATATATCATAATATGCAGTTTATCATTGAAAATACATTATAATATATGGTAATTTGTAGTGTATCAATGAAAATACCTTATAATATAACGTAATATGCAGTGTATCGTTGAAAATACCTTATAATATAACGTAATATGCAGTGTATCATTGAAAATACATTATGATATAACGTAATATGCAGTGTATCATTGAAAATACCTTATAATAGATGGTAATTTGTAGTGTATCATTGAAAATACCATATAATATATCGTAATATGCAGTGTATCATTGAAAATACCTTATAATATAACGTAATATGCAGTGTGTCATTGAAAATACCTTATGATATAACGTATTATGCAGTGTATCATTGAAAATACCTTATAATATATGGTAATTTGTAGTGTATCATTGAAAACACCTTATAATATAACGTAATATGCAGTGTATCATTGAAAATACCTTATGATATAACGTATTATGCAGTGTATCATTGAAAATACCTTATAATATATGGTAATTTGTAGTGTATCAATGAAAATACCTTATAACATAACGTAATATGCAGTGTAACCTTGAAAATACCTTATAATATATAGTAGTTTATCATTGAAAATACCTTATAATATATAGTAGTTTATCATTGAAAATACCTTATAATATAACGTAATATGCAGTGTATCATTGAAAACACCTTATAATATAACGTAATATGCAGTCATATCATTGAAAATACCTTATGATATAACGTATTATGCAGAGTATCATTGGAAATACATTATAATATAACGTAATATGCAGTGAATCATTGA
Source organism: Lasioglossum lativentre (assembly GCA_916610255.1). Lineage (NCBI taxonomy): Eukaryota > Metazoa > Arthropoda > Insecta > Hymenoptera > Halictidae > Lasioglossum > Lasioglossum lativentre. Next base: position 1,061,390 of record CAKAJI010000156.1, on the reverse strand, counting down.
AAATACCTTATAATATATAGTAATTTGTAGTTTATCAGTATAAATACCGTATAGTATAACTTAATATGCAGTGTATCTCTGAAAATACCTTAAAAAATAACGTGATATGCAGTCTATCATCGAAAATACCTTATAATATAACGTAATATGCAGTGTATCATTGAAAATACCTTATAATATAACGTAATATGCAGTGTGTCATTGAAAATACCTTATAATATAACGTAATATGCAGTGTATCATTGAAAATACCTTATAATATATCATAATATGCAGTTTATCATTGAAAATACATTATAATATATGGTAATTTGTAGTGTATCAATGAAAATACCTTATAATATAACGTAATATGCAGTGTATCGTTGAAAATACCTTATAATATAACGTAATATGCAGTGTATCATTGAAAATACATTATGATATAACGTAATATGCAGTGTATCATTGAAAATACCTTATAATAGATGGTAATTTGTAGTGTATCATTGAAAATACCATATAATATATCGTAATATGCAGTGTATCATTGAAAATACCTTATAATATAACGTAATATGCAGTGTGTCATTGAAAATACCTTATATATTAATATAACGTAATATGCAGTGTACCATTGAAAATACCTTATAATATATAGTAGTTTATCATTGAAAATACCTTATAATATAACGTAATATGCAGTGTATCATTGAAAATAGCTTATAATATAACGTAATATGCAGTGTGTCATCGAAAATACCTTATAATATAACGTAATATGCAGTGTATCATTGAAAATACCTTATAATATATCATAATATGCAGTGTATCATTGAAAATACCATATAATATATCGTAATATGCAGTGTACCATTGCAAATACCTTATAATATAACGTAATATGCCGTGTGTCATTGAAAATACCTTATAATATAACGTCATATGCAGTGTATCATTGAAAATACCTTATGATGTATAGTAGTTTACAATTGAAAATACCATATAATATAACGTAATATGCAGTGTATCATTGAAAATACCTTATAATATTACGTAATATGGAGTGTATCATTGAAAATACCGTATAATATTTAGTAGTTTATCATTGAAAATACCTTATAATATAACGTAATATGTAGTGTATCATTGAAAATACGTTATAATATAACGTTATATGCAGTGTATCATTGAAAATACCTTATAATATAACGTAATATGCAGTGTATCATTGAAAATACCATATAATATATCGTAATATGCAGTGTATCATTGCAAATACCTTATAATATAACGTAATATGCAGTGTGTCATTGAAAATACCTTATAATATAACGTCATATGCAGTGTATCATTGAAAATACCTTATGATGTATAGTAGTTTACAATTGAAAATACCATATAATATAACGTAATATGCAGTGTATCATTGAAAATACCTTATAATATTACGTAATATGGAGTGTATCATTGAAAATACCGTATAATATTTAGTAGTTTATCATTGAAAATACCTTATAATATAACGTAATATGTAGTGTATCATTGAAAATACCTTATAATATAACGTAATATGCAGTGTATCATTGAAAATACCTTATAATATAACGTAATATGCAGTGTATCTTTGAAAATACCTTATAATATATAGTAGTTTACCAATGAAAAAGCTTATAATATAACGTAATATGCAGTGCATCATTGAAAATACCTTATAATATATAGTAGCTTATCATTGAAAATACCTTATAATATATAGTAGTTTATCATTGAAAATACCTTATAATATAACGTAATATGCAGTGTATCATTGAAAATACCTTATGATATAACGTATTATGCAGAGTATCATTGGAAATACATTATAATATAACGTAATATGCAGTGAATCATTGAAAATACCTTATAACATATAGTAATTTGTAGTTTATCAGTATAAATACCGTATAGTATAAATTAATATGCAGTGTATCTCTGAAAATACCTTAAAAAATAACGTGATATGCAGTCTATCATCGAAAATACCTTATAATATAACGTAATATGCAGTGTATCATTGAAAATACCTTATAATATATGGTAATTTGTAGTGTATCATTGAAAACACCTTATAATATAACGTCATATGCAGTGTATCATTGAAAATACCTTATGATGTATAGTAGTTTACAATTGAAAATACCATATAATATAATGTAATATGCAGTTTATCATTGAAAATACATTATAATATATGGTAATTTGTAGTGTATCAATGAAAATACCTTATAATATAACGTAATATGCAGTGTATCATTGAAAATACCTTATAATATATGGTAATTTGTAGTGTATCATTGAAAACACCTTATAATATAACGTCATATGCAGTGTATCATTGAAAATACCTTATGATGTATAGTAGTTTACAATTGAAAATACCATATAATATAACGTAATATGCAGTGTATCATTGAAAATACCTTATAATATATCATAATATGCAGTGTATCATTGAAAATACCATATAATATATCGTAATATGCAGTGTATCATTGCAAATACCTTATAATATAACGTAATATGCCGTGTGTCATTGAAAATACCTTATAATATAACGTAATATGCAGTGTGTCATTGAAAATACCTTATATATTAATATAACGTAATATGCAGTGTACCATTGAAAATACCTTATAATATATAGTAGTTTATCATTGAAAATACCTTATAATATAACGTAATATGCAGTGTATCATTGAAAATAGCTTATAATATAACGTAATATGCAGTGTGTCATCGAAAATACCTTATAATATAACGTAATATGCAGTGTATCATTGAAAATACCTTATAATATATCATAATATGCAGTGTATCATTGAAAATACCATATAATATATCGTAATATGCAGTGTATCATTGCAAATACCTTATAATATAACGTAATATGCCGTGTGTCATTGAAAATACCTTATAATATAACGTCATATGCAGTGTATCATTGAAAATACCTTATGATGTATAGTAGTTTACAATTGAAAATACCATATAATATAACGTAATATGCAGTGTATCATTGAAAATACCTTATAATATTACGTAATATGGAGTGTATCATTGAAAATACCGTATAATATTTAGTAGTTTATCATTGAAAATACCTTATAATATAACGTAATATGTAGTGTATCATTGAAAATACGTTATAATATAACGTTATATGCAGTGTATCATTGAAAATACCTTATAATATAACGTAATATGCAGTGTATCATTGAAAATACCATATAATATATCGTAATATGCAGTGTATCATTGCAAATACCTTATAATATAACGTAATATGCAGTGTGTCATTGAAAATACCTTATAATATAACGTCATATGCAGTGTATCATTGAAAATACCTTATGATGTATAGTAGTTTACAATTGAAAATACCATATAATATAACGTAATATGCAGTGTATCATTGAAAATACCTTATAATATTACGTAATATGGAGTGTATCATTGAAAATACCGTATAATATTTAGTAGTTTATCATTGAAAATACCTTATAATATAACGTAATATGTAGTGTATCATTGAAAATACCTTATAATATAACGTAATATGCAGTGTATCATTGAAAATACCTTATAATATAACGTAATATGCAGTGTATCTTTGAAAATACCTTATAATATATAGTAGTTTACCAATGAAAAAGCTTATAATATAACGTAATATGCAGTGCATCATTGAAAATACCTTATAATATTACGTAATATGGAGTGTATCATTGAAAATACCGTATAATATTTAGTAGTTTATCATTGAAAATACCTTATAATATAACGTAATATGCAGTGTGTCATTGAAAATACCTTATAATATAACGTAATATGCAGTGTATCATTGAAAATACCTTATAATATATCATAATATGCAGTTTATCATTGAAAATACATTATAATATATGGTAATTTGTAGTGTATCAATGAAAATACCTTATAATATAACGTAATATGCAGTGTATCATTGAAAATACCTTATAATATATGGTAATTTGTAGTGTATCATTGAAAACACCTTATAATATAACGTCATATGCAGTGTATCATTGAAAATACCTTATGATGTATAGTAGTTTACAATTGAAAATACCATATAATATAACGTAATATGCAGTGTATCATTGAAAATACCTTATAATATTACGTAATATGGAGTGTATCATTGAAAATACCGTATAATATTTAGTAGTTTATCATTGAAAATACCTTATGATATAACGTATTATGAAGTGTATCATTGAAAATACCTTATAATATATGGTAATTTGTAGTGTATCATTGAAAACACCTTATAATATAACGTAATATGCAGTGTGTCATTGAAAATACCTTATGATATAACGTATTATGCAGTGTATCATTGAAAATACCTTATAATATATGGTAATTTGTAGTGTATCAATGAAAATACCTTATAACATAACGTAATATGCAGTGTAAGCTTGAAAATACCTTATAATATATAGTAGTTTATCATTGAAAATACCTTATAATATATAGTAGTTTATCATTGAAAATACCTTATAATATAACGTAATATGCAGTGTATCATTGAAAACACCTTATAATATAACGTAATATGCAGTGTATCATTGAAAATACCTTATGATATAACGTATTATGCAGAGTATCATTGGAAATACATTATAATATAACGTAATATGCAGTGAATCATTGAAAATACCTTATAATATATAGTAATTTGTAGTTTATCAGTATAAATACCGTATAGTATAACTTAATATGCAGTGTATCTCTGAAAATACCTTAAAAAATAACGTGATATGCAGTCTATCATCGAAAATAGCTTATAATATAACGTAATATGCAGTGTATCATTGAAAATACCTTATAATATAACGTAATATGCAGTGTGTCATTGAAAATACCTTATAATATAACGTAATATGCAGTGTATCATTGAAAATACCTTATAATATATCATAATATGCAGTTTATCATTGAAAATACATTATAATATATGGTAATTTGTAGTGTATCAATGAAAATACCTTATAATATAACGTAATATGCAGTGTATCATTGAAAATACCTTATAATATATGGTAATTTGTAGTGTATCATTGAAAACACCTTATAATATAACGTCATATGCAGTGTATCATTGAAAATACCTTATGATGTATAGTAGTTTACAATTGAAAATACCATATAATATAATGTAATATGCAGTGTATCATTGAAAATACCTTATAATATTACGTAATATGGAGTGTATCATTGAAAATACCGTATAATATTTAGTAGTTTATCATTGAAAATACCTTATAATATAACGTAATATGTAGTGTATCATTGAAAATACCTTATAATATAACGTAATATGCAGTGTATCATTGAAAATACCTTATAATATAACGTAATATGCAGTGTATCTTTGAAAACACCTTATAATATATAATAGTTTACCATTGAAAAAGCTTATAATATAACGTAATATGCAGTGCATCATTGAAAATACCTTATGATATAACGTATTATGCAGTGTATCATTGAAAATACCTTATAATATATGGTAATTTGTAGTGTATCATTGAAAACACCTTATAATATAACGTAATATGCAGTGTGTCATTGAAAATACCTTATGATATAACGTATTATGCAGTGTATCATTGAAAATACCTTATAATATATGGTAATTTGTAGTGTATCAATGAAAATACCTTATAACATAACGTAATATGCAGTGTAAGCTTGAAAATACCTTATAATATATAGTAGTTTATCATTGAAAATACCTTATAATATATAGTAGTTTATCATTGAAAATACCTTATAATATAACGTAATATGCAGTGTATCATTAAAAACACCTTATAATATAACGTAATATGCAGTGTATCATTGAAAATACCTTATGATATAACGTATTATGCAGAGTATCATTGGAAATACATTATAATATAACGTAATATGCAGTGAATCATTGAAAATACCTTATAATATATAGTAATTTGTAGTTTATCAGTATAAATACCGTATAGTATAACTTAATATGCAGTGTATCTCTGAAAATACCTTAAAAAATAACGTGATATGCAGTCTATCATCGAAAATAGCTTATAATATAACGTAATATGCAGTGTATCATTGAAAATACCTTATAATATATGGTAATTTGTAGTGTATCATTGAAAACACCTTATAATATAACGTAATATGCAGTGTATCATTGAAAATACCTTATGATATAACGTATTATGCAGTGTATCATAGAAAATACCTTATAATATATGGTAATTTGTAGTGTATCAATGAAAATACCTTATAATATAACGTAATATGCAGTGAATCATTGAAAATACCTTATAATATATAGTAATTTGTAGTTTATCAGTATAAATACCGTATAGTATAACTTAATATGCAGTGTATCTCTGAAAATACCTTAAAAAATAACGTGATATGCAGTCTATCATCGAAAATACCTTATAATATAACGTAATATGCAGTGTATCATTGAAAATACCTTATGATATAACGTAATATGCAGTGTATCATTGAAAATACCTTATAATAGATGGTAATTTGTAGTGTATCATTGAAAATACCATATAATATATCGTAATATGCAGTGTATCATTGAAAATACCTTATAATATAACGTAATATGCAGTGTGTCATTGAAAATACCTTATATATTAATATAACGTAATATGCAGTGTACCATTGAAAATACCTTATAATATATAGTAGTTTATCATTGAAAATACCTTATAATATAACGTAATATGCAGTGTATCATTGAAAATAGCTTATAATATAACGTAATATGCAGTGTGTCATCGAAAATACCTTATAATATAACGTAATATGCAGTGTATCATTGAAAATACCTTATAATATATCATAATATGCAGTGTATCATTGAAAATACCATATAATATATCGTAATATGCAGTGTATCATTGCAAATACCTTATAATATAACGTAATATGCCGTGTGTCATTGAAAATACCTTATAATATAACGTCATATGCAGTGTATCATTGAAAATACCTTATGATGTATAGTAGTTTACAATTGAAAATACCATATAATATAACGTAATATGCAGTGTATCATTGAAAATACCTTATAATATTACGTAATATGGAGTGTATCATTGAAAATACCTTATAATATAACGTTATATGCAGTGTATCATTGAAAATACCTTATAATATAACGTAATATGCAGTGTATCATTGAAAATACCGTATAATATTTAGTAGTTTATCATTGAAAATACCTTATAATATAACGTAATATGTAGTGTATCATTGAAAATACCTTATAATATAACGTAATATGCAGTGTATCATTGAAAATACCTTATAATATAACGTAATATGCAGTGTATCTTTGAAAATACCTTATAATATATAGTAGTTTACCATTGAAAAAGCTTATAATATAACGTAATATGCAGTGTATCGTTGAAAATACCTTATAATATATAGTAGCTTGTAACAGACCTGCTCGCAGGACTGTTACGATCTAAGCCCGCGACCGAATACCGCCGAAAGTAACCGACAAGGACCGAGCCGCGTCGCCGATACAGCGCGATTCGACACACCGCCCCGCGACCCCCTCGCCTACAAACACGTTTGGCGCGAACCGGATGCGTATTTTCCGCGGAATTGGCGGGAACCGGAAAACATACGTCATACACTTACCGCACCGCACCACTACCCCTCACCACCCACCGAGAACTATATAAGGCGCGACGGATTCGGCATAGCTCTCGTATTCCTCAACTGGATTCCCACCAGTCAAGTTCCAGCTCCCGCTATTTCCTGCCTTGTAAGTATTTCTCTCCACTAAATACCTAGTCCGCCGTGATGACGAGTCTTACTGTCGCACAGAACACTCCGAATCACTTCCTCGCTTTATCAGTGAGCACAGCGTGCCACTGAAGCCCGGTGTTCTACACTGGCACACGGCGAGACGCGCTGTCCGCCGAACTCCGACCGCGTTGGAGTCGTTTGACGTGCGAGGTTCGTCCTCCACCGCGTCAAACGTAGAACCGCCACGGGAGGCCTCAACGCCGGCACGCTGTCGACGCTGAGGATCCGACAAGCCAGACCCGTGGCAGGGGAGATCGTGGCACCCACCACGATCGGAAATCATCTCCTGCCCCCGTGTGATCCTCCGTATTACCCTTCGCGACGCGTAACCAGCACCGCGAACCGCGACCTCCGCGACAGACCGAGCGACGACCGCGGAGCTCTTATCGAACCACGTGTTATTCTTTCACACCCGCACCTAGATTCCCGACGCACGCGATTTAGCCGTCCTCTCGCCGACCGTCACCCTGGCACGGCGAGCTTTCCAGGCACGAGAGGATTACGCCGCGAACACGGAACACCAGACTCGTTACAAGCTTATCATTGAAAATACCTTATAATATATAGTAGTTTATCATTGAAAATACCTTATAATATAACGTAATATGCAGTGTATCATTGAAAATACCTTATGATATAACGTATTATGGAGTGTATCATTGAAAATACCATATAATATATGGTAATTTGTAGTGTATCAATGAAAATACCTTATAATATAACGTAACATGCAGTGTATCATTGAAAATACCTTATAATATATCATAATATGCAGTGTATCATTGAAAATACCATATAATATAACGTAATATGCAGTGTATCGTTGAAAATACCTTATAATATAACGTAATATGCAGTGTATCATTGAAAATACCTTATGATATAACCTATTATGCAGTGTATCATTGAAAATACCTTATAATATATGGTAATTTGTAGTGTATCAATGTAAATACCTTATAATATAACGTAATATGCAGTGTATCATTGAAAATACCTTATAATATAACGTCATATGCAGTGTATCATTGAAAATACCTTATGATATATAGTAGTTTACAATTGAAAATACCATATAATATAACGTAATATGCAGTGTATCATTGAAAATACCTTATAATATTACGTAATATGGAGTGTATCATTGAAAATACCTTATAATATAACGTTATATGCAGTGTATCATTGAAAATACCTTATAATATAACGTAATATGCAGTGTATCATTGAAAATACCGTATAATATTTAGTAGTTTATCATTGAAAATACCTTATAATATAACGTAATATGTAGTGTATCATTGAAAGTACCTTATAATATAACGTAATATGCAGTGTATCATTGAAAATACCTTATAATATAACGTAATATGCAGTGTATCTTTGAAAATACCTTATAATATATAGTAGTTTACAATTGAAAATACCATATAATATAACGTAATATGCAGTGTATCATTGAAAATACCTTATAATATTACGTAATATGGAGTGTATCATTGAAAATACCTTATAATATAACGTTATATGCAGTGTATCATTGAAAATACCTTATAATATAACGTAATATGCAGTGTATCATTGAAAATACCGTATAATATTTAGTAGTTTATCATTGAAAATACCTTATAATATAACGTAATATGTAGTGTATCATTGAAAGTACCTTATAATATAACGTAATATGCAGTGTATCATTGAAAATACCTTATAATATAACGTAATATGCAGTGTATCTTTGAAAATACCTTATAATATATAGTAGTTTACCATTGAAAAAGGTTATAATATAACGTAATATGCAGTGTATCATTGAAAATACCTTATAATATATAGTAGCTTATCATTGAAAATACCTTATAATATATAGTAGTTTATCATTGAAAATACCTTATAATATAACGTAATATGCAGTGTATCATTGAAAATACCTTATGATATAACGTATTATGGGGTGTATCATTGAAAATACCATATAATATATGGTAATTTGTAGTGTATCAATGAAAATACCTTATAATATAACGTAACATGCACTGTAACATTCAAAATACCTTATAATATATCATAATATGCAGTGTATCATTGAAAATACCATATAATATATCGTAATATGCAGAGTATCATTGAAAATACCTTATAATATAACGTAATATGCAGTGTGTCATTGAAAACACCTTATATATTAATATAACGTAATATGCAGTGTATCATTGAAAATACCTTATAATATACCATAATATGCAGTGTATCATTGAAAATACCTTATAATATAACGTAATATGCAGTGTATCATTGAAAATACCTTATAATATATCATAATATGCAGTCTATCATTGAAAATACCATATAATATAATCTAACTGCAGAGTATCATTGAAAATACCTTATAATATAACGTAATATGCAGTGTATCATTGAAAATACCTTATGATATATAGTAGTTTACAATTGAAAATACCATATAATATAACGTAATATGCAGTGTATCATTGAAAAAACCTTATAATATACCATAATATGCAGTGTATCATTGAAAATACCTTATAATATATGGTAATTTGTAGTGTATCATTGAAAACACCTTATAATATAACGTAATATGCAGTGTATCATTGAAAATACCTTATGATATAACGTATTATGCAGTGTATCATTGAAAATACCATATAATATATCGTAATATGCAGTGTATCATTGCAAATACCTTATAATATAACGTAATATGCAGTGTGTCATTGAAAATACCTTATATATTAATATAACGTAATATGCAGTGTATCATTGAAAATACCTTATAATATACCATAATATGCAGTGTATCATTGAATATACCTTATAATATAACGTAATATGCAGTGTATCATTGAAAATACCTTATAATATATGGTAATTTGTAGTGTATCAATGAAAATACCTTATAATATAACGTAATATACAGTGTATCATTGAAAATACCTTATAATATAACGTAGTATGCAGTGTAACATTGAAAACACCTTATAATATCACGTAATATGCAGTGTATCATTGAAAATACCTTATAATATATAGTAGTTTATCATTGAAAATACCTTATAATATAACGTAATATGCAGTGTATCATTGAAAATACCTTATAATATACCATAATATGCAGTGTATCATTGAAAATACCTTATAATATATGGTAATTTGTAGTGTATCATTGAAAACACCTTATAATATAACGTAATATGCAGTGTATCATTGAAAATACCTTATGATATAACGTAATAAGCAGTGTAACCTTGAAAATACCTTATAATATATAGTAGTTTATCATTGAAAATACCTTATAATATATAGTAGTTTATCATTGAAAATACCTTATAATATAACGTAATATGCAGTGTCTCATTGAAAATACCTTATGATATAACGTATTATGCAGTGTATCATTGAAAATACCTTATAATATATGGTAATTTGTAGTGTATCAATGAAAATACGTTATAATATAACGTAATATGCAGTGTAACCTTGAAAATACCTTATAATATATAGTAGTTTATCATTGAAAATACCTTATAATATAACGTATTATGCAGTGTATCATTGAAAATACATTATGATATAACGTAATATGCAGTGTATCATTGAAAATACCTTATAATCTATGGTAATTTGTAGTGTATCATTGAAAATACCTTATAATATAACGTAATATACAGTGTATCATTGAAAATACCTTATAATATAACGTAGTATGCAGTGTAACATTGAAAACACCTTATAATATCACGTAATATGCAGTGTATCATTGAAAATACCTTATAATATATAGTAGTTTATCATTGAAAATACCTTATAATATATCGTAATTTGTAGTGTATCAATGAAAATACCTTATAATATAACGTAATATGCAGTGTATCATTGAAAATACCGTATAATATATCGTAATATGCAGTATATCATTGAAAATACCTTATAATATATCGTAATATGCAGTGTATCATTGAAAATACCTTATAATATAACGTTATATGCAGTGTATCATTGAAAATACCTTATAATATAACGTAATATGCAGTGTATCATTGAAAACACCTTATAATATAACGTAATATGCAGTGTATCATTGAAAATACCTTATGATATAACGTATTATGCAGTGTATCATTGAAAATACATTATAATATATGGTAATTTGTAGTGTATCATTGAAAATACATTATAATATAACGTAATATGCAGTGTATGATTGAAAATACCTTATAATATATAGTAGTTTATCATTGAAAATACCTTATAATATATAGTAGTTTATCATTGAAAATACCTGATAATATATAGTAGTTTATCATTGAAAATACCTTATAATATATCGTAATTTGTAGTGTATCAATGAAAATACCTTATGATATAACGTAATATGCAGTGTATCATTGAAAATACCATATAATATATCGTAATATGCAGTATATCATTGAAAATACCTTATAATATAACGTAATATGCAGTGTGTCATTGAAAATACCTTATAATATAACGTAATATGCAGTGTATCATTGAAAATACCTTGTAATATATAGTAGTTTACCATTGAAAATACCTTATAATATAACGTAATATGCAGAGTATCATTGAAAATACCTTATGATATAACGTATTATGCAGTGTATCATTGAAAATACCTTATAATATATGGTAACTTGTAGTGTATCAATGAAAATACCTTATAATATAACGTAATATGCAGTGTGTCATTGAAAATACCTTATAATATAACGTAATATGCAGTGTACCATTGAAAATACCTTATAATATATAGTAGTTTATCATTGAAAATACCTTATAATATAACGTAATATGCAGTGTATCATTGAAAATACATTATGATATAACGTAATATGCAGTGTATCATTGAAAATACCTTATAATATATAGTAGTTTATCATTGAAAATACCTTATAATATATAGTAGTTTATCATTGAAAATACCTGATAATATATAGTAGTTTATCATTGAAAATACCTTATAATATATCGTAATTTGTAGTGTATCATTGAAAATACCTTATGATATAACGTAATATGCAGTGTATCATTGAAAATACCATATAATATATCGTAATATGCAGTATATCATTGAAAATACCTTATAATATAACGTAATATGCAGTGTGTCATTGAAAATACCTTATAATATAACGTAATATGCAGTGTATCATTGAAAATACCTTGTAATATATAGTAGTTTACCATTGAAAATACCTTATAATATAACGTAATATGCAGAGTATCATTGAAAATACCTTATGATATAACGTATTATGCAGTGTATCATTGAAAATACCTTATAATATATGGTAATTTGTAGTGTATCAATGAAAATACCTTATAATATAACGTAATATGCAGTGTACCCTTGAAAATACCTTATAATATATAGTAGTTTATCATTGAAAATACCTTATGATATAACGTATTACGCAGTGTATCATTGAAAATACCTTATAATATATGGTAATTTGTAGTGTCTCATTGAAAATACCTTATAATATAACGTAATATACAGTGTATCATTGAAAATACCTTATAATATAACGTAGTATGCAGTGTAACGTTGAAAACACCTTATAATATCACGTAATATGCAGTGTATCATTGAAAATACCTTATAATATATAGTAGTTTATCATTGAAAATACCTTATAATATAACGTAATATGCAGTGTATCATTGAAAATACCTTATAATATATAGTAGTTTATCATTGAAAATACCTTATAATATAACGTAATATGCAGTGTATCATTGAAAATACCTTATAATATATAGTAGTTTATCATTGAAAATACCTTATAATATAACGTAATATGCAGTGTATCATTGAAAATACCTTATAATATATAGTAGTTTATCATTGAAAATACCTTATAATATATGGTAATTTGTAGTGTATCAATGAAAATACCTTATAATATAACGTAATATGCAGTGTACCCTTGAAAATACCTTATAATATATAGTAGTTTATCATTGAAAATACCTTATGATATAACGTATTACGCAGTGTATCATTGAAAATACCTTATAATATATGGTAATTTGTAGTGTATCATTGAAAATACCTTATAATATAACGTAATATACAGTGTATCATTGAAAATACCTTATAATATAACGTAGTATGCAGTGTAACGTTGAAAACACCTTATAATATCACGTAATATGCAGTGTATCATTGAAAATACCTTATAATATATAGTAGTTTATCATTGAAAATACCTTATAATATAACGTAATATGCAGTGTATCATTGAAAATACCTTATAATATATAGTAGTTTATCATTGAAAATACCTTATAATATAACGTAATATGCAGTGTATCATTGAAAATACCTTATAATATATAGTAGTATATCATTGAGAATACCTTATAATATAACGTAATATGCAGTGTATCATTGAAAATACCTTATAATATATCATAATATGCAGTTTATCATTGAAAATACTTTATAATATATGGTAATTTGTAGTGTATCATTGAAAATACATTATAATATAACGTAATATGCAGTGTATGATTGAAAATACCTTATAATATATCATAATATGCAGTTTATCATTGAAAATACCATATAATATATCGTAATATGCAGTGTATCATTGAAAATACCTTATAATATAACGTAATATGCAGTGTGTCATTGAAAATACCTTATATATTAATATAACGTAATATGCAGTGTATCAATGAAAATACCTTATGATATAACGTAATATGCAGTGTATCATTGAAAATACCATATAATATATCGTAATATGCAGTATATCATTGAAAATACCTTATAATATAACGTAATATGCAGTGTGTCATTGAAAATACCTTATATATTAATATAACGTAATATGCAGTGTATCATTGAAAATACCTTATAATAGATGGTAATTTGTAGTGTATCAATGAAAATACCTTATAATATAACGTAATATGCAGTGTATCATTGAAAATACCGTATAATATATCATAATATGCAGTTTATCATTGAAAATACCATATAATATATCGTAATATGCAGTGTATCATTGAAAATACCTTATAATATAACGTAATATGCAGTGTGTCATTGAAAATACCTTATATATTAATATAACGTAATATGCAGTGTATCATTGAAAATACCTTATAATATACCATAATATGCAGTTTATCATTGAAAATACGTTATAATATAACGTAATATGCAGTGTATCATTGAAAATACCTTATAATATATAGTAGTTTATCATTGAAAATACCTTATAATATAACGTAATATGCAGTGTATCATTGAAAATACCTTATAATATATCATAATATGCAGTTTATCATTGAAAATACATTATAATATATGGTAATTTGTAGTGTATCAATGAAAATACCTTATAATATAACGTAATATGCAGTGTATCGTTGAAAATACCTTATAATATAACGTAATATGCAGTGTATCATTGAAAATACCTTATAATATAACGTAATATGCAGTGTACCATTGAAAATACCTTATAATACATAGTAGTTTATCAATGAAAATACCTTATAATATAACGTAATATGCAGTGTATCATTGAAAATACATTATGATATAACGTAATATGCAGTGTATCATTGAAAATACCTTATAATCTATGGTAATTTGTAGTGTATCATTGAAAATACCTTATAATATATCGTAATATACAGTGTATCATTGAAAATACCTTATAATATAACGTAGTATGCAGTGTAACATTGAAAACACCTTATAATATCACGTAATATGCAGTGTATCATTGAAAATACCTTATAATATATAGTAGTTTATCATTGAAAATACCTTATAATATAACGTAATATGCAGTGTATCATTGAAAATACCTTATAATATATAGTAGTTTATCATTGTAAATACCTTATAATATAACGTAATATGCAGTGTATCATTGAAAATACCTTATAATATATAGTAGTTTATCATTGAAAATACCTTATAATATAACGTAATATGCAGTGTATCATTGAAAATACCTTATAATATAACGTAATATGCAGTGTATCATTGAAAATACCTTATAATATACCATAATATGCAGTTTATCATTGAAAATACGTTATAATATAACGTAATATGCAGTGTATCATTGAAAATACCTTATAATATATAGTAGTTTATCATTGAAAATACCTTATAATATAACGTAATATGCAGTGTATCATTGAAAATACCTTATAATATATCATAATATGCAGTTTATCATTGAAAATACATTATAATATATGGTAATTTGTAGTGTATCAATGAAAATACCTTATAATATAACGTAATATGCAGTGTATCGTTGAAAATACCTTATAATATAACGTAATATGCAGTGTATCATTGAAAATACCTTATAATATAACGTAATATGCAGTGTACCATTGAAAATACCTTATAATACATAGTAGTTTATCAATGAAAATACCTTATAATATAACGTAATATGCAGTGTATCATTGAAAATACATTATGATATAACGTAATATGCAGTGTATCATTGAAAATACCTTATAATCTATGGTAATTTGTAGTGTATCATTGAAAATACCTTATAATATATCGTAATATACAGTGTATCATTGAAAATACCTTATAATATAACGTAGTATGCAGTGTAACATTGAAAACACCTTATAATATCACGTAATATGCAGTGTATCATTGAAAATACCTTATAATATATAGTAGTTTATCATTGAAAATACCTTATAATATAACGTAATATGCAGTGTATCATTGAAAATACCTTATAATATATAGTAGTTTATCATTGTATATACCTTATAATATAACGTAATATGCAGTGTATCATTGAAAATACCTTATAATATATAGTAGTTTATCATTGAAAATACCTTATAATATAACGTAATATGCAGTGTATCTTTGAAAATACATTATGATATAACCCTAATATGCAGTGTATCATTGAAAATACCTTATAATCTATGGTAATTTGTAGTGTATCATTGAAAATACATTATAATATAACGTAATATGCAGTGTATGATTGAAAATACCTTATAATATATAGTAGTTTATCATTGAAAATACCTTATAATATATAATAGTTTATCATTGAAAATACCTGATAATATATAGTAGTTTATCATTGAAAATACCTTATAATATATCGTAATTTGTAGTGTATCAATGAAAATACCTTATGATATAACGTAATATGCAGTGTATCATTGAAAATACTTTATAATATATGGTAATTTGTAGTGTATCATTGAAAATACCTTATAATATAACGTAGTATGCAGTGTAACATTGAAAACACCTTATAATATCACGTAATATGCAGTGTATCATTGAAAATACCTGATAATATATAGTAGTTTATCATTGAAAATACCTTATAATATAACGTAATATGCAGTGTATCTTTGAAAATACCTTATAATATATAGTAGTTTACCATTGAAAAAGGTTATAATATAACGTAATATGCAGTGTATCATTGAAAATACCTTATAATATATAGTAGCTTATCATTGAAAATACCTTATAATATATAGTAGTTTATCATTGAAAATACCTTATAATATAACGTAATATGCAGTGTATCATTGAAAATACCTTATGATATAACGTATTATGGGGTGTATCATTGAAAATACCATATAATATATGGTAATTTGTAGTGTATCAATGAAAATACCTTATAATATAACGTAACATGCAGTGTATCATTGAAAATACCTTATAATATATCATAATATGCAGTGTATCATTGAAAATACCATATAATATATCGTAATATGCAGTGTATCATTGAAAATACCTTATAATATAACGTAATATGCAGTGTGTCATTGAAAATACCTTATATATTAATATAACGTAATATGCAGTGTATGATTGAAAATACCTTATAATATATCATAATATGCAGTGTATCTTTGAAAATACCTTATAATATATAGTAGTTTACCATTGAAAAAGGTTATAATATAACGTAATATGCAGTGTATCATTGAAAATACCTTATAATATATAGTAGCTTATCATTGAAAATACCTTATAATATATAGTAGTTTATCATTGAAAATACCTTATAATATAACGTAATATGCAGTGTATCATTGAAAATACCTTATGATATAACGTATTATGGGGTGTATCATTGAAAATACCATATAATATATGGTAATTTGTAGTGTATCAATGAAAATACCTTATAATATAACGTAACATGCAGTGTATCATTGAAAATACCTTATAATATATCATAATATGCAGTGTATCATTGAAAATACCATATAATATATCGTAATATGCAGTGTATCATTGAAAATACCTTATAATATAACGTAATATGCAGTGTGTCATTGAAAATACCTTATATATTAATATAACGTAATATGCAGTGTATCATTGAAAATACCTTATAATATACCATAATATGCAGTGTATCATTGAAAATACCTTATAATATAACGTAATATACAGTGTATCATTGAAAATACCTTATAATATAACGTAGTATGCAGTGTAACATTGAAAACACCTTATAATATCACGTAATATGCAGTGTATCATTGAAAATACCTGATAATATATAGTAGTTTATCATTGAAAATACCTTATAATATAACGTAATATGCAGTGTATCATTGAAAATACCTTATAATATATCATAATATGCAGTTTATCATTGAAAATACCTTATAATATATGGTAATTTGTAGTGTATCAATGAAAATACCTTATAATATAACGTAATATGCAGTGTATCGTTGAAAATACCTTATAATATAACGTAATATGCAGTGTATCATTGAAAATACCTTATGATATAACCTATTATGCAGTGTATCATTGAAAATACCTTATAATATATGGTAATTTGTAGTGTATCAATGTAAATACCTTATAATATAACGTAATATGCAGTGTATCATTGAAAATACCTTATAATATAACGTCATATGCAGTGTATCATTGAAAATACCTTATGATATATAGTAGTTTACAATTGAAAATACCATATAATATAACGTAATATGCAGTGTATCATTGAAAATACCTTATAATATTACGTAATATGGAGTGTATCATTGAAAATACCTTATAATATAACGTTATATGCAGTGTATCATTGAAAATACCTTATAATATAACGTAATATGCAGTGTATCATTGAAAATACCGTATAATATTTAGTAGTTTATCATTGAAAATACCTTATAATATAACGTAATATGTAGTGTATCATTGAAAGTACCTTATAATATAACGTAATATGCAGTGTATCATTGAAAATACCTTATAATATAACGTAATATGCAGTGTATCTTTGAAAATACCTTATAATATATAGTAGTTTACCATTGAAAAAGGTTATAATATAACGTAATATGCAGTGTATCATTGAAAATACCTTATAATATATAGTAGCTTATCATTGAAAATACCTTATAATATATAGTAGTTTATCATTGAAAATACCTTATAATATAACGTAATATGCAGTGTATCATTGAAAATACCTTATGATATAACGTATTATGGGGTGTATCATTGAAAATACCATATAATATATGGTAATTTGTAGTGTATCAATGAAAATACCTTATAATATAACGTCATATGCAGTGTATCATTGAAAATACCTTATAATATATCATAATATGCAGTGTATCATTGAAAATACCAGATAATATATCGTAATATGCAGTGTATCATTGAAAATACCTTATAATATAACGTAATATGCAGTGTGTCATTGAAAATACCTTATATATTAATATAACGTAATATGCAGTGTATCATTGAAAATACCTTATAATATACCATAATATGCAGTGTATCATTGAATATACCTTATAATATAACGTAATATGCAGTGTATCATTGAAAATACCTTATAATATATGGTAATTTGTAGTGTATCAATGAAAATACCTTATAATATAACGTAATATACAGTGTATCATTGAAAATACCTTATAATATAACGTAGTATGCTGTGTAACATTGAAAACACCTTATAATATCACGTAATATGCAGTGTATCATTGAAAATACCTTATAATATATAGTAGTTTATCATTGAAAATACCTTATAATATAACGTAATATGCAGTGTATCATTGAAAACACCTTATAATATAACGTAATATGCAGTGTATCATTGAAAATACCTTATGATATAACGTATTATGCAGTGTATCATTGAAAATACATTATAATATATGGTAATTTGTAGTGTATCATTGAAAATACATTATAATATAACGTAATATGCAGTGTATGATTGAAAATACCTTATAATATATAGTAGTTTATCATTGAAAATACCTTATAATATAACGTAATATGCAGTGCATCATTGAAAATACCTTATAATATATCATAATATGCAGTTTATCATTGAAAATACTTTATAATATATGGTAATTTGTAGTGTATCATTGAAAATACCTTATAATATAACGTAATATGCAGTGTATCATTGAAAATACCTTATAATATATAGTAGTTTATCATTGAAAATACCTTATAATATATAGTAGTTTATCATTGAAAATACCTGATAATATATAGTAGTTTATCATTGAAAATACCTTATAATATATAGTAGTTTATCATTGAAAATACCTGATAATATATAGTAGTTTATCATTGAAAATACCTTATAATATATCGTAATATGTAGTGTATCAATGAAAATACCTTATGATATAACGTAATATGCAGTGTATCATTGAAAATACCATATAATATATCGTAATATGCAGTATATCATTGAAAATACCTTATAATATAACGTAATATGCAGTGTGTCATTGAAAATACCTTATAATATAACGTAATATGCAGTGTATCATTGAAAATACCTTGTAATATATAGTAGTTTACCATTGAAAATACCTTATAATATAACGTAATATGCAGAGTATCATTGAAAATACCTTATGATATAACGTATTATGCAGTGTATCATTGAAAATACCTTATAATATATGGTAATTTGTAGTGTATCAATGAAAATACCTTATAATATAACGTAATATGCAGTGTACCCTTGAAAATACCTTATAATATATAGTAGTTTATCATTGAAAATACCTTATGATATAACGTATTACGCAGTGTATCATTGAAAATACCTTATAATATATGGTAATTTGTAGTGTATCATTGAAAATACCTTATAATATAACGTAATATACAGTGTATCATTGAAAATACCTTATAATATAACGTAGTATGCAGTGTAACGTTGAAAACACCTTATAATATCACGTAATATGCAGTGTATCATTGAAAATACCTTATAATATATAGTAGTTTATCATTGAAAATACCTTATAATATAACGTAATATGCAGTGTATCATTGAAAATACCTTATAATATATAGTAGTTTATCATTGAAAATACCTTATAATATAACGTAATATGCAGTGTATCATTGAAAATACCTTATAATATATAGTAGTTTATCATTGAAAATACCTTATAATATAACGTAATATGCAGTGTATCATTGAAAATACCTTATAATATATCATAATATGCAGTTTATCATTGAAAATACTTTATAATATATGGTAATTTGTAGTGTATCATTGAAAATACATTATAATATAACGTAATATGCAGTGTATGATTGAAAATACCTTATAATATATAGTAGTTTATCATTGAAAATACCTTATAATATATAATAGTTTATCATTGAAAATACCTGATAATATATAGTAGTTTATCATTGAAAATACCTTATAATATATCGTAATTTGTAGTGTATCAATGAAAATACCTTATGATATAACGTAATATGCTGTGTATCATTGAAAATACCTTATAATATATAGTAGTTTATCATTGAAAATACCTTATAATATAACGTAATATGCAGTGTATCATTGAAAATACCTTATAATATATAGTAGTTTATCATTGAAAATACCTTATAATATAACGTAATATGCAGTGCATCATTGAAAATACCTTATAATATATCATAATATGCAGTTTATCATTGAAAATACTTTATAATATATGGTAATTTGTAGTGTATCATTGAAAATACCTTATAATATAACGTAATATGCAGTGTATCATTGAAAATACCTTATAATATATAGTAGTTTATCATTGAAAATACCTTATAATATATAGTAGTTTATCATTGAAAATACCTGATAATATATAGTAGTTTATCATTGAAAATACCTTATAATATATCGTAATTTGTAGTGTATCAATGAAAATACCTTATGATATAACGTAATATGCAGTGTATCATTGAAAATACCATATAATATATCGTAATATGCAGTATATCATTGAAAATACCTTATAATATAACGTAATATGCAGTGTGTCATTGAAAATACCTTATAATATAACGTAATATGCAGTGTATCATTGAAAATACCTTGTAATATATAGTAGTTTACCATTGAAAATACCTTATAATATAACGTAATATGCAGAGTATCATTGAAAATACCTTATGATATAACGTATTATGCAGTGTATCATTGAAAATACCTTATAATATATAGTAGTTTATCATTGAAAATACCTTATAATATAACGTAATATGCAGTGTATCATTGAAAATACCTTATATATTAATATAACGTAATATGCAGTGTATCATTGAAAATACCTTATAATATACCATAATATGCAGTTTATCATTGAAAATACGTTATAATATAACGTAATATGCAGTGTATCATTGAAAATACCTTATAATATATAGTAGTTTATCATTGAAAATACCTTATGATATAACGTATTACGCAGTGTATCATTGAAAATACCTTATAATATATGGTAATTTGTAGTGTATCATTGAAAATACCTTATAATATAACGTAATATACAGTGTATCATTGAAAATACCTTATAATATAACGTAGTATGCAGTGTAACGTTGAAAACACCTTATAATATCACGTAATATGCAGTGTATCATTGAAAATACCTTATAATATATAGTAGTTTATCATTGAAAATACCTTATAATATATAGTAGTTTATCATTGAAAATACCTTATAATATATCGTAATTTGTAGTGTATCAATGAAAATACCTTATGATATAACGTAATATGCAGTGTATCATTGAAAATACTTTATAATATATCATAATATGCAGTTTATCATTGAAAATACCATATAATATATCGTAATATGCAGTGTATCATTGAAAATACCTTATAATATAACGTAATATGCAGTGTGTCATTGAAAATACCTTATATATTAATATAACGTAATATGCAGTGTATCAATGAAAATACCTTATGATATAACGTAATATGCAGTGTATCATTGAAAATACCATATAATATATCGTAATATGCAGTATATCATTGAAAATACCGTATAATATATCATAATATGCAGTTTATCATTGAAAATACCATATAATATATCGTAATTTGCAGTGTATCATTGAAAATACCTTATAATATAACGTAATATGCAGTGTGTCATTGAAAATACCTTATATATTAATATAACGTAATATGCAGTGTATCATTGAAAATACCTTATAATAGATGGTAATTTGTAGTGTATCAATGAAAATACCTTATAATATAACGTAATATGCAGTGTATCATTGAAAATACCGTATAATATATCATAATATGCAGTTTATCATTGAAAATACCATATAATATATCGTAATTTGCAGTGTATCATTGAAAATACCTTATAATATAACGTAATATGCAGTGTGTCATTGAAAATACCTTATATATTAATATAACGTAATATGCAGTGTATCATTGAAAATACCTTATAATATACCATAATATGCAGTTTATCATTGAAAATACGTTATAATATAACGTAATATGCAGTGTATCATTGAAAATACCTTATAATATATAGTAGTTTATCATTGAAAATACCTTATAATATAACGTAATATGCAGTGTATCATTGAAAATACCTTATAATATATCATAATATGCAGTTTATCATTGAAAATACATTATAATATATGGTAATTTGTAGTGTATCAATGAAAATACCTTATAATATAACGTAATATGCAGTGTATCGTTGAAAATACCTTATAATATAACGTAATATGCAGTGTATCATTGAAAATACCTTATAATATAACGTAATATGCAGTGTACCATTGAAAATACCTTATAATACATAGTAGTTTATCAATGAAAATACCTTATAATATAACGTAATATGCAGTGTATCATTGAAAATACATTATAATCTATGGTAATTTGTAGTGTATCATTGAAAATACCTTATAATATATCGTAATATACAGTGTATCATTGAAAATACCTTATAATATAACGTAGTATGCAGTGTAACATTGAAAATACCTTATAATATATAGTAGTTTATCATTGAAAATACCTTATAATATAACGTAATATGCAGTGTATCATTGAAAATACCTTATAATATATAGTAGTTTATCATTGAAAATACCTTATAATATAACGTAATATGCAGTGTATCATTGAAAATACCTTATAATATATCATAATATGCAGTTTATCATTGAAAATACTTTATAATATATGGTAATTTGTAGTGTATCATTGAAAATACATTATAATATAACGTAATATGCAGTGTATGATTGAAAATACCTTATAATATATAGTAGTTTATCATTGAAAATACCTTATAATATATAGTAGTTTATCATTGAAAATACCTTATAATATATAGTAGTTTATCATTGAAAATACCTGATAATATATAGTAGTTTATCATTGAAAATACCTTATAATATATCGTAATTTGTAGTGTATCAATGAAAATACCTTATGATATAACGTAATATGCAGTGTATCATTGAAAATACCATATAATATATCGTAATATGCAGTATATCATTGAAAATACCTTATAATATAACGTAATATGCAGTGTGTCATTGAAAATACCTTATATATTAATATAACGTAATATGCAGTGTATCATTGAAAATACCTTATAATAGATGGTAATTTGTAGTGTATCAATGAAAATACCTTATAATATAACGTAATATGCAGTGTATCATTGAAAATACCGTATAATATATCATAATATGCAGTTTATCATTGAAAATACCATATAATATATCGTAATATGCAGTGTATCATTGAAAATACCTTATAATATAACGTAATATGCAGTGTGTCATTGAAAATACCTTATATATTAATATAACGTAATATGCAGTGTATCATTGAAAATACTTTATAATATATGGTAATTTGTAGTGTATCATTGAAAATACATTATAATATAACGTAATATGCAGTGTATGATTGAAAATACCTTATATATTAATATAACGTAATATGCAGTGTATCAATGAAAATACCTTATGATATAACGTAATATGCAGTGTATCATTGAAAATACCATATAATATATCGTAATATGCAGTATATCATTGAAAATACCTTATAATATAACGTAATATGCAGTGTGTCATTGAAAATACCTTATATATTAATATAACGTAATATGCAGTGTATCATTGAAAATACCTTATAATAGATGGTAATATGCAGTGTGTCATTGAAAATACCTTATATATTAATATAACGTAATATGCAGTGTATCATTGAAAATACCTTATAATATACCATAATATGCAGTTTATCATTGAAAATACGTTATAATATAACGTAATATGCAGTGTATCATTGAAAATACCTTATAATATATAGTAGTTTATCATTGAAAATACCTTATAATATAACGTAATATGCAGTGTATCATTGAAAATACCTTATAATATATCATAATATGCAGTTTATCATTGAAAATACATTATAATATATGGTAATTTGTAGTGTATCAATGAAAATACCTTATAATATAACGTAATATGCAGTGTATCGTTGAAAATACCTTATAATATAACGTAATATGCAGTGTATCATTGAAAATACCTTATAATATAACGTAATATGCAGTGTACCATTGAAAATACCTTATAATACATAGTAGTTTATCAATGAAAATACCTTATAATATAACGTAATATGCAGTGTATCATTGAAAATACATTATGATATAACGTAATATGCAGTGTATCATTGAAAATACCTTATAATCTATGGTAATTTGTAGTGTATCATTGAAAATACCTTATAATATATCGTAATATACAGTGTATCATTGAAAATACCTTATAATATAACGTAGTATGCAGTGTAACATTGAAAACACCTTATAATATCACGTAATATGCAGTGTATCATTGAAAATACCTTATAATATATAGTAGTTTATCATTGAAAATACCTTATAATATAACGTAATATGCAGTGTATCATTGAAAATACCTTATAATATATAGTAGTTTATCATTGTAAATACCTTATAATATAACGTAATATGCAGTGTATCATTGAAAATACCTTATAATATATAGTAGTTTATCATTGTAAATACCTTATAATATAACGTAATATGCAGTGTATCATTGAAAATACCTTATAATATATCATAATATGCAGTTTATCATTGAAAATACTTTATAATATATGGTAATTTGTAGTGTATCATTGAAAATACATTATAATATAACGTAATATGCAGTGTATGATTGAAAATACCTTATAATATATAGTAGTTTATCATTGAAAATACCTTATAATATATAGTAGTTTATCATTGAAAATACCTTATAATATATAGTAGTTTATCATTGAAAATACCTGATAATATATAGTAGTTTATCATTGAAAATACCTTATAATATATCGTAATTTGTAGTGTATCAATGAAAATACCTTATGATATAACGTAATATGCAGTGTATCATTGAAAATACCATATAATATATCGTAATATGCAGTATATCATTGAAAATACCTTATAATATAACGTAATATGCAGTGTGTCATTGAAAATACCTTATATATTAATATAACGTAATATGCAGTGTATCATTGAAAATACCTTATAATAGATGGTAATTTGTAGTGTATCAATGAAAATACCTTATAATATAACGTAATATGCAGTGTATCATTGAAAATACCGTATAATATATCATAATATGCAGTTTATCATTGAAAATACCATATAATATATCGTAATATGCAGTGTATCATTGAAAATACCTTATAATATAACGTAATATGCAGTGTGTCATTGAAAATACCTTATATATTAATATAACGTAATATGCAGTGTATCATTGAAAATACTTTATAATATATGGTAATTTGTAGTGTATCATTGAAAATACATTATAATATAACGTAATATGCAGTGTATGATTGAAAATACCTTATATATTAATATAACGTAATATGCAGTGTATCAATGAAAATACCTTATGATATAACGTAATATGCAGTGTATCATTGAAAATACCATATAATATATCGTAATATGCAGTATATCATTGAAAATACCTTATAATATAACGTAATATGCAGTGTGTCATTGAAAATACCTTATATATTAATATAACGTAATATGCAGTGTATCATTGAAAATACCTTACAATAGATGGTAATATGCAGTGTGTCATTGAAAATACCTTATATATTAATATAACGTAATATGCAGTGTATCATTGAAAATACCTTATAATATACCATAATATGCAGTTTATCATTGAAAATACGTTATAATATAACGTAATATGCAGTGTATCATTGAAAATACCTTATAATATATAGTAGTTTATCATTGAAAATACCTTATAATATAACGTAATATGCAGTGTATCATTGAAAATACCTTATAATATATCATAATATGCAGTTTATCATTGAAAATACATTATAATATATGGTAATTTGTAGTGTATCAATGAAAATACCTTATAATATAACGTAATATGCAGTGTATCGTTGAAAATACCTTATAATATAACGTAATATGCAGTGTATCATTGAAAATACCTTATAATATAACGTAATATGCAGTGTACCATTGAAAATACCTTATAATACATAGTAGTTTATCAATGAAAATACCTTATAATATAACGTAATATGCAGTGTATCATTGAAAATACATTATGATATAACGTAATATGCAGTGTATCATTGAAAATACCTTATAATCTAAGGTAATTTGTAGTGTATCATTGAAAATACCTTATAATATATCGTAATATACAGTGTATCATTGAAAATACATAATAATATAACGTAGTATGCAGTGTAACATTGAAAACACCTTATAATATCACGTAATATGCAGTGTATCATTGAAAATACCTTATAATATATAGTAGTTTATCATTGAAAATACCTTATAATATAACGTAATATGCAGTGTATCATTGAAAATACCTTATAATATATAGTAGTTTATCATTGTAAATACCTTATAATATAACGTAATATGCAGTGTATCATTGAAAATACCTTATAATATATAGTAGTTTATCATTGAAAATACCTTATAATATAACGTAATATGCAGTGTATCATTGAAAATACCTTATAATATATCATAATATGCAGTTTATCATTGAAAATACTTTATAATATATGGTAATTTGTAGTGTATCATTGAAAATACATTATAATATAACGTAATATGCAGTGTATGATTGAAAATACCTTATAATATATAGTAGTTTATCATTGAAAATACCTTATAATATATAGTAGTTTATCATTGAAAATACCTTATAATATATCGTAATATACAGTGTATCATTGAAAATACCTTATAATATAACGTAGTATGCAGTGTAACATTGAAAACACCTTATAATATCACGTAATATGCAGTGTATCATTGAAAATACCTTATAATATATAGTAGTTTATCATTGAAAATACCTTATAATATAACGTAATATGCAGTGTATCATTGAAAATACCTTATAATATATAGTAGTTTATCATTGTAAATACCTTATAATATAACGTAATATGCAGTGTATCATTGAAAATACCTTATAATATATAGTAGTTTATCATTGAAAATACCTTATAATATAACGTAATATGCAGTGTATCATTGAAAATACCTTATAATATATTATAATATGCAGTTTATCAGTGAAAATACTTTATAATATATGGTAATTTGTAGTGTATCATTGAAAATACATTATAATATAACGTAATATGCAGTGTATGATTGAAAATACCTTATAATATATAGTAGTTTATCATTGAAAATACCTTATAATATATAGTAGTTTATCATTGAAAATACCTGATAATATATAGTAGTTTATCATTGAAAATACCTTATAATATATCGTAATTTGTAGTGTATCAATGAAAATACCTTATGATATAATGTAATATGCAGTGTATCATTGAAAATACCATATAATATATCGTAATATGCAGTGTATCATTGAAAATACCTTATAATATAACGTAATATGCAGTGTAACGTTGAAAACACCTTATAATATCACGTAATATGCAGTGTATCATTGAAAATACCTTATAATATATAGTAGTTTATCATTGAAAATACCTTATAATATAACGTAATATGCAGTGTATCATTGAAAATACCTTATAATATATAGTAGTTTATCATTGAAAATACCTTATAATATAACGTAATATGCAGTGTATCATTGAAAATACCTTATAATATATAGTAGTTTATCATTGAAAATACCTTATAATACAACGTAATATGCAGTTTATCATTGAAAATACCTTATAATATAACGTAATATGCAGTGTATCATTGAAAATACCTTATAATATAACGTAATATGCAGTGTATCATTGAAAATACCTTCTAATATATCGTAGTTTATCATTGAAAATACATTATAATATAACGTAATATGCAGTGTATGATTGAAAATACCTTATAATATATAGTAGTTTATCATTGAAAATACCTTATAATATATAATAGTTTATCATTGAAAATACCTGATAATATATAGTAGTTTATCATTGAAAATACCTTATAATATATCGTAATTTGTAGTGTATCAATGAAAATACCTTATGATATAACGTAATATGCAGTGTATCATTGAAAATACTTTATAATATATGGTAATTTGTAGTGTATCATTGAAAATACATTATAATATAACGTAATATGCAGT
The DNA here is from genome assembly GCA_916610255.1 of Lasioglossum lativentre. Taxonomy (NCBI): domain Eukaryota; kingdom Metazoa; phylum Arthropoda; class Insecta; order Hymenoptera; family Halictidae; genus Lasioglossum; species Lasioglossum lativentre. The sequence continues at coordinate 1,031,449 of CAKAJI010000156.1, read as the reverse complement.
GTATGATTGAAAATACCTTATAATATATCATAATATGCAGTTTATCATTGAAAATACCATATAATATATCGTAATATGCAGTGTATCATTGAAAATACCTTATAATATAACGTAATATGCAGTGTGTCATTGAAAATACCTTATATATTAATATAACGTAATATGCAGTGTATCATTGAAAATACCTTATAATATAACATAATATGCAGTTTATCATTGAAAATACGTTATAATATAACGTAATATGCAGTGTATCATTGAAAATACCTTATAATATATAGTAGTTTATCATTGTAAATACCTTATAATATAACGTAATATGCAGTGTATCATTGAAAATACCTTATAATATATAGTAGTTTATCATTGAAAATACCTTATAATATAACGTAATATGCAGTGTATCATTGAAAATACCTTATAATATATCATAATATGCAGTTTATCATTGAAAATACTTTATAATATATGGTAATGTGTAGTGTATCATTGAAAATACATTATAATATAACGTAATATGCAGTGTATGATTGAAAATACCTTATAATATATAGTAGTTTATCATTGAAAATACCTTATAATATATAGTAGTTTATCATTGAAAATACCTGATAATATATAGTAGTTTATAATTGAAAATACCTTTTAATATATCGTAATTTGTAGTGTATCAATGAAAATACCTTATGATATAACGTAATATGCAGTGTATCATTGAAAATACCATATAATATATCGTAATATGCAGTATATCATTGAAAATACCTTATAATATAACGTAATATGCAGTGTGTCATTGAAAATACCTTATATATTAATATAACGTAATATGCAGTGTATCATTGAAAATACCTTATAATAGATGGTAATTTGTAGTGTATCAATGAAAATACCTTATAATATAACGTAATATGCAGTGTATCATTGAAAATACCGTATAATATATCATAATATGCAGTTTATCATTGAAAATACCATATAATATATCGTAATATGCAGTGTATCATTGAAAATACCTTATAATATAACGTAATATGCAGTGTGTCATTGAAAATACCTTATATATTAATATAACGTAATATGCAGTGTATCATTGAAAATACTTTATAATATATGGTAATTTGTAGTGTATCATTGAAAATACATTATAATATAACGTAATATGCAGTGTATGATTGAAAATACCTTATAATATATCATAATATGCAGTTTATCATTGAAAATACCATATAATATATCGTAATATGCAGTGTATCAATGAAAATACCTTATAATATAACGTAATATGCAGTGTGTCATTGAAAATACCTTATAATATAACGTAATATGCAGTGTATCATTGAAAATACCTTGTAATATATAGTAGTTTACCATTGAAAATACCTTATAATATAACGTAATATGGAGAGGATCATTGAAAATACCTTATGATATAACGTAATATGCAGTGTATCATTGAAAATACCTTATAATAGATGGTAATTTGTAGTGTATCAATGAAAATACCTTATGATATAACGTAATATGCAGTGTATCATTGAAAATACTTTATAATATATGGTAATTTGTAGTGTATCATTGAAAATACATTATAATATAACGTAATATGCAGTGTATGATTGAAAATACCTTATAATATATCATAATATGCAGTTTATCATTGAAAATACCATATAATATATCGTAATATGCAGTGTATCATTGAAAATACCTTATAATATAACGTAATACGCAGTGTGTCATTGAAAATACCTTATATATTAATATAACGTAATATGCAGTGTATCATTGAAAATACCTTATAATATACCATAATATGCAGTTTATCATTGAAAATACGTTATAATATAACGTAATATGCAGTGTATGATTGAAAATACCTTATAATATATCATAATATGCAGTTTATCATTGAAAATACCATATAATATATCGTAATATGCAGTGTATCATTGAAAATACCTTATAATATACCATAATATGCAGTTTATCATTGAAAATACGTTATAATATAACGTAATATGCAGTGTATCATTGAAAATACCTTATAATATATAGTAGTTTATCATTGAAAATACCTTATAATATAACGTAATATGCAGTGTATCATTGAAAATACCTTATAATATATCATAATATGCAGTTTATCATTGAAAATACATTATAATATATGATAATTTGTAGTGTATCAATGAAAATACCTTATAATATAACGTAATATGCAGTGTATCGTTGAAAATACCTTATAATATAACGTAATATGCAGTGTATCATTGAAAATACCTTATAATATAACGTAATATGCAGTGTACCATTGAAAATACCTTATAATACATAGTAGTTTATCAATGAAAATACCTTATAATATAACGTAATATGCAGTGTATCATTGAAAATACATTATGATATAACGTAATATGCAGTGTATCATTGAAAATACCTTATAATCTATGGTAATTTGTAGTGTATCATTGAAAATACCTTATAATATATCGTAATATTCAGTGTATCATTGAAAATACCTTATAATATAACGTAGTATGCAGTGTAACATTGAAAACACCTTATAATATCACGTAATATGCAGTGTATCATTGAAAATACCTTATAATATATAGTAGTTTATCATTGTAAATACCTTATAATATAACGTAATATGCAGTGTATCATTGAAAATACCTTATAATATATAGTAGTTTATCATTGAAAATACCTTATAATATAACGTAATATGCAGTGTATCATTGAAAATACCTTATAATATATCATAATATGCAGTTTATCATTGAAAATACTTTATAATATATGGTAATTTGTAGTGTATCATTGAAAATACATTATAATATAACGTAATATGCAGTGTATGATTGAAAATACCTTATAATATATAGTAGTTTATCATTGAAAATACCTTATAATATATAATAGTTTATCATTGAAAATACCTGATAATATATAGTAGTTTATCATTGAAAATACCTTATAATATATCGTAATTTGTAGTGTATCAATGAAAATACCTTATGATATAACGTAATATGCAGTGTATCATTGAAAATACCATATAATATATCGTAATATGCTGTATATCATTGAAAATACCTTATAATATAACGTAATATGCAGTGTGTCATTGAAAATACCTTATAATATAACGTAATATGCAGTGTATCATTGAAAATACCTTGTAATATATAGTAGTTTACCATTGAAAATACCTTATAATATAACGTAATATGCAGAGTATCATTGAAAATACCTTATGATATAACGTAATATGCAGTGTATCATTGAAAATACCTTATAATATATCATAATATGCAGTGTATCATTGAAAATACATTATAATATAACGTAATATGCAGTGTAACATTGAAAACACCTTATAATATCACGTAATATGCAGTGTATCATTGAAAATACCTTATAATATATAGTAGTTTATCATTGAAAATACCTTATAATATAACGTAATATGCAGTGTATCATTGAAAATACCTTATAATATATAGTAGTTTATCATTGTAAATACCTTATAATATAACGTAATATGCAGTGTATCATTGAAAATACCTTATAATATATAGTAGTTTATCATTGAAAATACCTTATAATATAACGTAATATGCAGTGTATCATTGAAAATACCTTATAATATATCATAATATGCAGTTTATCATTGAAAATACTTTATAATATATGGTAATTTGTAGTGTATCATTGAAAATACATTATAATATAACGTAATATGCAGTGTATGATTGAAAATACCTTATAATATATAGTAGTTTATCATTGAAAATACCTTATAATATATAGTAGTTTATCATTGAAAATACCTGATAATATATAGTAGTTTATCATTGAAAATACCTTATAATATATCGTAATTTGTAGTGTATCAATGAAAATACCTTATGATATAATGTAATATGCAGTGTATCATTGAAAATACCATATAATATATCGTAATATGCAGTGTATCATTGAAAATACCTTATAATATAACGTAATATGCAGTGTAACGTTGAAAACACCTTATAATATCACGTAATATGCAGTGTATCATTGAAAATACCTTATAATATATAGTAGTTTATCATTGAAAATACCTTATAATATAACGTAATATGCAGTGTATCATTGAAAATACCTTATAATATATAGTAGTTTATCATTGAAAATACCTTATAATATAACGTAATATGCAGTGTATCATTGAAAATACCTTATAATATAACGTAGTATGCAGTGTAACATTGAAAACACCTTATAATATCCCGTAATATGCAGTGTATCATTGAAAATACCTTATAATATACCATAATATGCAGTTTATCATTGAAAATACGTTATAATATAACGTAATATGCAGTGTATGATTGAAAATACCTTATAATATATCATAATATGCAGTTTATCATTGAAAATACCATATAATATATCGTAATATGCAGTGTATCATTGAAAATACCTTATAATATAACGTAATATGCAGTGTGTCATTGAAAATACCTTATATATTAATATAACGTAATATGCAGTGTATCATTGAAAATACTTTATAATATATGGTAATTTGTAGTGTATCATTGAAAATACATTATAATATAACGTAATATGCAGTGTATGATTGAAAATACCTTATAATATATCATAATATGCAGTTTATCATTGAAAATACCATATAATATATCGTAATATGCAGTGTATCATTGAAAATACCTTATAATATAACGTAATATGCAGTGTATCATTGAAAATACTTTATAATATAACGTAATATGCCAGTGTACCATTGAAAATACCTTATAATACATAGTAGTTTATCAATGAAAATACCTTATAATATAACGTAATATGCAGTGTATCATTGAAAATACATTATGATATAACGTAATATGCAGTGTATCATTGAAAATACCTTATAATCTATGGTAATTTGTAGTGTATCATTGAAAATACCTTATAATATATCGTAATATACAGTGTATCATTGAAAATACCTTATAATATAACGTAGTATGCAGTGTAACATTGAAAACACCTTATAATATCACGTAATATGCAGTGTATCATTGAAAATACCTTATAATATATAGTAGTTTATCATTGAAAATACCTTATAATATAACGTAATATGCAGTGTATCATTGAAAATACCTTATAATATATAGTAGTTTATCATTGTAAATACCTTATAATATAACGTAATATGCAGTGTATCATTGAAAATACCTTATAATATATCATAATATGCAGTGTATCATTGAAAATACATTATAATATAACGTAATATGCAGTGTAACATTGAAAACACCTTATAATATCACGTAATATGCAGTGTATCATTGAAAATACCTTATAATATATCGTAATTTGTAGTGTATCAATGAAAATACCTTATGATATAACGTAATATGCAGTGTATCATTGAAAATACCATATAATATATCGTAATATGCTGTATATCATTGAAAATACCTTATAATATAACGTAATATGCAGTGTGTCATTGAAAATACCTTATAATATAACGTAATATGCAGTGTATCATTGAAAATACCTTGTAATATATAGTAGTTTACCATTGAAAATACCTTATAATATAACGTAATATGGAGAGTATCATTGAAAATACCTTATGATATAACGTAATATGCAGTGTATCATTGAAAATACCTTATAATAGATGGTAATTTGTAGTGTATCAATGAAAATACCTTATGATATAACGTAATATGCAGTGTATCATTGAAAATACTTTATAATATATGGTAATTTGTAGTGTATCATTGAAAATACATTATAATATAACGTAATATGCAGTGTATGATTGAAAATACCTTATAATATATCATAATATGCAGTTTATCATTGAAAATACCATATAATATATCGTAATATGCAGTGTATCATTGAAAATACCTTTTAATATAACGTAATACGCAGTGTGTCATTGAAAATACCTTATATATTAATATAACGTAATATGCAGTGTATCATTGAAAATACCTTATAATATACCATAATATGCAGTTTATCATTGAAAATACGTTATAATATAACGTAATATGCAGTGTATGATTGAAAATACCTTATAATATATCATAATATGCAGTTTATCATTGAAAATACCATATAATATAACGTAATATGCAGTGTATCATTGAAAATACCTTATAATATACCATAATATGCAGTTTATCATTGAAAATACATTATAATATATGATAATTTGTAGTGTATCAATGAAAATACCTTATAATATAACGTAATATGCAGTGTATCGTTGAAAATACCTTATAATATAACGTAATATGCAGTGTATCATTGAAAATACCTTTATAATATAACGTAATATGCAGTGTACCATTGAAAATACCTTATAATACATAGTAGTTTATCATTGAAAATACCTTATAATATAACGTAATATGCAGTGTATCATTGAAAATACATTATGATATAACGTAATATGCAGTGTATCATTGAAAATACCTTATAATCTATGGTAATTTGTAGTGTATCATTGAAAATACCTTATAATATATCGTAATATTCAGTGTATCATTGAAAATACCTTATAATATAACGTAGTATGCAGTGTAACATTGAAAACACCTTATAATATCACGTAATATGCAGTGTATCATTGAAAATACCTTATAATATATAGTAGTTTATCATTGTAAATACCTTATAATATAACGTAATATGCAGTGTATCATTGAAAATACCTTTATAATATATAGTAGTTTATCATTGAAAATACCTTATAATATAACGTAATATGCAGTGTATCATTGAAAATACCTTATAATATATCATAATATGCAGTTTATCATTGAAAATACTTTATAATATATGGTAATTTGTAGTGTATCATTGAAAATACATTATAATATAACGTAATATGCAGTGTATGATTGAAAATACCTTATTAATATATAGTAGTTTATCATTGAAAATACCTTATAATATATAGTAGTTTATCATTGAAAATACCTTATAATATATAGTAGTTTATCATTGAAAATACCTTATAATATATCGTAATTTGTAGTGTATCAATGAAAATACCTTATGATATAACGTAATATGCAGTGTATCATTGAAAATACCATATAATATATCGTAATATGCTGTATATCATTGAAAATACCTTATAATATAACGTAATATGCAGTGTGGTCATTGAAAATACCTTATAATATAACGTAATATGCAGTGTATCATTGAAAATACCTTGTAATATATAGTAGTTTACCATTGAAAATACCTTATAATATAACGTAATATGCAGAGTATCATTGAAAATACCTTATGATATAACGTAATATGCAGTGTATCATTGAAAATACCTTATAATATATCATAATATGCAGTGTATCATTGAAAATACATTATAATATAACGTAATATGCAGTGTAACATTGAAAACACCTTATAATATCACGTAATATGCAGTGTATCATTGAAAATACCTTATAATATATAGTAGTTTATCATTGAAAATACCTTATAATATAACGTAATATGCAGTGTATCATTGAAAATACCTTATAATATATAGTAGTTTATCATTGTAAATACCTTATAATATAACGTAATATGCAGTGTATCATTGAAAATACCTTATAATATATAGTAGTTTATCATTGAAAATACCTTATAATATAACGTAATATGCAGTGTATCATTGAAAATACCTTATAATATATCATAATATGCAGTTTATCATTGAAAATACTTTATAATATATGGTAATTTGTAGTGTATCATTGAAAATACATTATAATATAACGTAATATGCAGTGTATGATTGAAAATACCTTATAATATATAGTAGTTTATCATTGAAAATACCTTATAATATATAGTAGTTTATCATTGAAAATACCTGATAATATATAGTAGTTTATCATTGAAAATACCTTATAATATATCGTAATTTGTAGTGTATCAATGAAAATACCTTATGATATAACGTAATATGCAGTGTATCATTGAAAATACCATATAATATATCGTAATATGCAGTGTATCATTGAAAATACCTTATAATATATAGTAGTTTATCATTGAAAATACCTTATAAATATAACGTAATATGCAGTGTATCATTGAAAATACCTTATAATATATAGTAGTTTATCATTGAAAATACCTTATAATATAACGTAATATGCAGTGTATCATTGAAAATACCTTATAATATAACGTAGTATGCAGTGTAACATTGAAAACACCTTATAATATCCCGTAATATGCAGTGTATCATTGAAAATACCTTATAATATACCATAATATGCAGTGTATCATTGAAAATACCTTATAATATAACGTAATATGCAGTGTATGATTGAAAATACCTTATAATATATCATAATATGCAGTTTATCATTGAAAATACCATATAATATATCGTAATATGCAGTGTATCATTGAAAATACCTTATAATATAACGTAATATGCAGTGTGTCATTGAAAATACCTTATATATTAATATAACGTAATATGCAGTGTATCATTGAAAATACTTTATAATATATGGTAATTTGTAGTGTATCATTGAGAATACATTATAATATAACGTAATATGCAGTGTATGATTGAAAATACCTTATAATATATCATAATATGCAGTTTATCATTGAAAATACCATATAATATATCGTAATATGCAGTGTATCATTGAAAATACCTTATAATATAACGTAATATGCAGTGTATCATTGAAAATACTTTATAATATAACGTAATATGCAGTGTACCATTGAAAATACCTTATAATACATAGTAGTTTATCAATGAAAATACCTTATAATATAACGTAATATGCAGTGTATCATTGAAAATACATTATGATATAACGTAATATGCAGTGTATCATTGAAAATACCTTATAATCTATGGTAATTTGTAGTGTATCATTGAAAATACCTTATAATATATCGTAATATACAGTGTATCATTGAAAATACCTTATAATATAACGTAGTATGCAGTGTAACATTGAAAACACCTTATAATATCACGAAATATGCAGTGTATCATTGAAAATACCTTATAATATATAGTAGTTTATCATTGAAAATACCTTATAATATAACGTAATATGCAGTGTATCATTGAAAATACCTTATAATATATAGTAGTTTATCATTGTAAATACCTTATAATATAACGTAATATGCAGTGTATCATTGAAAATACCTTATAATATATCATAATATGCAGTGTATCATTGAAAATACATTATAATATAACGTAATATGCAGTGTAACATTGAAAACACCTTATAATATCACGTAATATGCAGTGTATCATTGAAAATACCTTATAATATATCGTAATTTGTAGTGTATCAATGAAAATACCTTATGATATAACGTAATATGCAGTGTATCATTGAAAATACCATATAATATATCGTAATATGCTGTATATCATTGAAAATACCTTATAATATAACGTAATATGCAGTGTGTCATTGAAAATACCTTATAATATAACGTAATATGCAGTGTATCATTGAAAATACCTTGTAATATATAGTAGTTTACCATTGAAAATACCTTATAATATAACGTAATATGCAGAGTATCATTGAAAATACCTTATGATATAACGTAATATGCAGTGTATCATTGAAAATACCTTATAATATATCATAATATGCAGTGTATCATTGAAAATACATTATAATATATCGTAATTTGTAGTGTATCAATGAAAATACCTTATGATATAACGTAATATGCAGTGTATCATTGAAAATACCATATAATATATCGTAATATGCTGTATATCATTGAAAATACCTTATAATATAACGTAATATGCAGTGTATCATTGAAAATACCTTATAATATAACGTAATATGCAGTGTATCATTGAAAATACCTTGTAATATATAGTAGTTTACCATTGAAAATACCTTATAATATAACGTAATATGCAGAGTATCATTGAAAATACCTTATGATATAACGTAATATGCAGTGTATCATTGAAAATACCTTATAATATATCATAATATGCAGTGTATCATTGAAAATACATTATAATATAACGTAATATGCAGTGTAACATTGAAAACACCTTATAATATCACGTAATATGCAGTGTATCATTGAAAATACCTTATAATATATAGTAGTTTATCATTGAAAATACCTTATAATATAACGTAATATGCAGTGTATCATTGAAAATACCTTATAATATATAGTAGTTTATCATTGTAAATACCTTATAATATAACGTAATATGCAGTGTATCATTGAAAATACCTTATAATATATAGTAGTTTATCATTGAAAATACCTTATAATATAACGTAATATGCAGTGTATCATTGAAAATACCTTATAATATATCATAATATGAAGTTTATCATTGAAAATACTTTATAATATATGGTAATGTGTAGTGTATCATTGAAAATACATTATAATATAACGTAATATGCAGTGTATGATTGAAAATACCATATAATATATCGTAATATGCAGTATATCATTGAAAATACCTTATAATATAACGTAATATGCAGTGTGTCATTGAAAATACCTTATATATTAATATAACGTAATATGCAGTGTATCATTGAAAATACCTTATAATAGATGGTAATTTGTAGTGTATCAATGAAAATACCTTATAATATAAAGTAATATGCAGTGTATCATTGAAAATACCGTATAATATATCATAATATGCAGTTTATCATTGAAAATACCATATAATATATCGTAATATGCAGTGTATCATTGAAAATACCTTATAATATAACGTAATATGCAGTGTGTCATTGAAAATACCTTATATATTAATATAACGTAATATGCAGTGTATCATTGAAAATACCTTATAATATACCATAATATGCAGTTTATCATTGAAAATACGTTATAATATAACGTAATATGCACTGTATCATTGAAAATACCTTATAATATATAGTAGTTTATCATTGAAAATACCTTATAATATAACGTAATATGCAGTGTATCATTGAAAATACCTTATAATATATCATAATATGCAGTTTATCATTGAAAATACATTATAATATATGGTAATTTGTAGTGTATCAATGAAAATACCTTATAATATAACGTAATATGCAGTGTATCGTTGAAAATACCTTATAATATAACGTAATATGCAGTGTATCATTGAAAATACCTTATAATATAACGTAATATGCAGTGTACCATTGAAAATACCTTATAATACATAGTAGTTTATCAATGAAAATACCTTATAATATAACGTAATATGCAGTGTATCATTGAAAATACCATATAATATATCGTAATATGCTGTATATCATTGAAAATACCTTATAATATAACGTAATATGCAGTGTGTCATTGAAAATACCTTATAATATAACGTAATATGCAGTGTATCATTGAAAATACCTTGTAATATATAGTAGTTTACCATTGAAAATACCTTATAATATTACGTAATATGCAGGGTATCATTGAAAATACCTTATATATTAATATAACGTAATATGCAGTGTATCATTGAAAATACCTTATAATAGATGGTAATTTGTAGTGTATCAATGAAAATACCTTATAATATAACGTAATATGCAGTGTATCATTGAAAATACCGTATAATATATCATAATATGCAGTTTATCATAGAAAATACCATATAATATATCGTAATATGCAGTGTATCATTGAAAATACCTTATAATATAACGTAATATGCAGTGTGTCATTGAAAATACCTTATATATTAATATAACGTAATATGCAGTGTATCATTGAAAATACTTTATAATATATGGTAATTTGTAGTGTATCATTGAAAATACATTATAATATAACGTAATATGCAGTGTATGATTGAAAATACCTTATAATATATCATAATATGCAGTTTATCATTGAAAATACCATATAATATATCGTAATATGCAGTGTATCAATGAAAATACCTTATAATATAACGTAATATGCAGTGTGTCATTGAAAATACCTTATATATTAATATAACGTAATATGCAGTGTATCATTGAAAATACCTTATAATATAACATAATATGCAGTTTATCATTGAAAATACGTTATAGTATAACGTAATATGCAGTGTATCATTGAAAATACCTTATAATATATAGTAGTTTATCATTGTAAATACCTTATAATATAACGTAATATGCAGTGTATCATTGAAAATACCTTATAATATATAGTAGTTTATCATTGAAAATACCTTATAATATAACGTAATATGCAGTGTATCATTGAAAATACCTTATAATATATCATAATATGCAGTTTATCATTGAAAATACTTTATAATATATGGTAATGTGTAGTGTATCATTGAAAATACATTATAATATAACGTAATATGCAGTGTATCATTGAAAATACCATATAATATATCGTAATATGCAGTATATCATTGAAAATACCTTATAATATAACGTAATATGCAGTGTGTCATTGAAAATACCTTATATATTAATATAACGTAATATGCAGTGTATCATTGAAAATACCTTATAATAGATGGTAATTTGTAGTGTATCAATGAAAATACCTTATAATATAACGTAATATGCAGTGTATCATTGAAAATACCGTATAATATATCATAATATGCAGTTTATCATTGAAAATACCATATAATATATCGTAATATGCAGTGTATCATTGAAAATACCTTATAATATAACGTAATATGCAGTGTGTCATTGAAAATACCTTATATATTAATATAACGTAATATGCAGTGTATCATTGAAAATACCTTATAATATACCATAATATGCAGTTTATCATTGAAAATACGTTATAATATAACGTAATATGCACTGTATCATTGAAAATACCTTATAATATATAGTAGTTTATCATTGAAAATACCTTATAATATAACGTAATATGCAGTGTAGCATTGAAAATACCTTATAATATATCATAATATGCAGTTTATCATTGAAAATACATTATAATATATGGTAATTTGTAGTGTATCAATGAAAATACCTTATAATATAACGTAATATGCAGTGTATCGTTGAAAATACCTTATAATATAACGTAATATGCAGTGTATCATTGAAAATACCTTATAATATAACGTAATATGCAGTGTACCATTGAAAATACCTTATAATACATAGTAGTTTATCAATGAAAATACCTTATAATATAACGTAATATGCAGTGTATCATTGAAAATACCATATAATATATCGTAATATGCTGTATATCATTGAAAATACCTTATAATATAACGTAATATGCAGTGTGTCATTGAAAATACCTTATAATATAACGTAATATGCAGTGTATCATTGAAAATACCTTGTAATATATAGTAGTTTACCATTGAAAATACCTTATAATATTACGTAATATGCAGGGTATCATTGAAAATACCTTATAATATAACGTAGTATGCAGTGTAACATTGAAAACACCTTATAATATCCCGTAATATGCAGTGTATCATTGAAAATACCTTATAATATACCATAATATGCAGTTTATCATTGAAAATACGTTATAATATAACGTAATATGCAGTGTATGATTGAAAATACCTTATAATATATCATAATATGCAGTGTATCATTGAAAATACCATATAATATATCGTAATATGCAGTGTATCATTGAAAATACCTTATAATATAACGTAATATGCAGTGTGTCATTGAAAATACCTTATATATTAATATAACGTAATATGCAGTGTATCATTGAAAATACTTTATAATATATGGTAATTTGTAGTGTATCATTGAGAATACATTATAATATAACGTAATATGCAGTGTATGATTGAAAATACCTTATAATATATCATAATATGCAGTTTATCATTGAAAATACCATATAATATATCGTAATATGCAGTGTATCATTGAAAATACCTTATAATATAACGTAATATGCAGTGTATCATTGAAAATACCTTATAATATAACGTAATATGCAGTGTACCATTGAAAATACCTTATAATACATAGTAGTTTATCAATGAAAATACCTTATAATATAACGTAATATGCAGTGTATCATTGAAAATACATTATGATATAACGTAATATGCAGTGTATCATTGAAAATACCTTATAATCTATGGTAATTTGTAGTGTATCATTGAAAATACCTTATAATATATCGTAATATACAGTGTATCATTGAAAATACCTTATAATATAACGTAGTATGCAGTGTAACATTGAAAACACCTTATAATATCACGTAATATGCAGTGTATCATTGAAAATACCTTATAATATATAGTAGTTTATCATTGAAAATACCTTATAATATAACGTAATATGCAGTGTATCATTGAAAATACCTTATAATATATAGTAGTTTATCATTGTAAATACCTTATAATATAACGTAATATGCAGTGTATCATTGAAAATACCTTATAATATATAGTAGTTTATCATTGAAAATACCTTATAATATAACGTAATATGCAGTGTATCATTGAAAATACCTTATAATATATCATAATATGCAGTTTATCATTGAAAATACTTTATAATATATGGTAATTTGTAGTGTATCATTGAAAATACATTATAATATAACGTAATATGCAGTGTATGATTGAAAATACCTTATAATATATAGTAGTTTATCATTGAAAATACCTTATAATATATAGTAGTTTATCATTGAAAATACCTGATAATATATAGTAGTTTATCATTGAAAATACCTTATAATATATCGTAATTTGTAGTGTATCAATGAAAATACCTTATGATATAACGTAATATGCAGTGTATCATTGAAAATACCTTATAATATAACATAATATGCAGTTTATCATTGAAAATACGTTATAGTATAACGTAATATGCAGTGTATCATTGAAAATACCTTATAATATATAGTAGTTTATCATTGTAAATACCTTATAATATAACGTAATATGCAGTGTATCATTGAAAATACCTTATAATATATAGTAGTTTATCATTGAAAATACCTTATAATATAACGTAATATGCAGTGTATCATTGAAAATACCTTATAATATATCATAATATGCAGTTTATCATTGAAAATACTTTATAATATATGGTAATGTGTAGTGTATCATTGAAAATACATTATAATATAACGTAATATGCAGTGTATGATTGAAAATACCATATAATATATCGTAATATGCAGTATATCATTGAAAATACCTTATAATATAACGTAATATGCAGTGTGTCATTGAAAATACCTTATATATTAATATAACGTAATATGCAGTGTATCATTGAAAATACCTTATAATAGATGGTAATTTGTAGTGTATCAATGAAAATACCTTATAATATAACGTAATATGCAGTGTATCATTGAAAATACCGTATAATATATCATAATATGCAGTTTATCATTGAAAATACCATATAATATATCGTAATATGCAGTGTATCATTGAAAATACCTTATAATATAACGTAATATGCAGTGTGTCATTGAAAATACCTTATATATTAATATAACGTAATATGCAGTGTATCATTGAAAATACCTTATAATATACCATAATATGCAGTTTATCATTGAAAATACGTTATAATATAACGTAATATGCACTGTATCATTGAAAATACCTTATAATATATAGTAGTTTATCATTGAAAATACCTTATAATATAACGTAATATGCAGTGTATCATTGAAAATACCTTATAATATATCATAATATGCAGTTTATCATTGAAAATACATTATAATATATGGTAATTTGTAGTGTATCAATGAAAATACCTTATAATATAACGTAATATGCAGTGTATCGTTGAAAATACCTTATAATATAACGTAATATGCAGTGTATCATTGAAAATACCTTATAATATAACGTAATATGCAGTGTACCATTGAAAATACCTTATAATACATAGTAGTTTATCAATGAAAATACCTTATAATATAACGTAATATGCAGTGTATCATTGAAAATACCATATAATATATCGTAATATGCTGTATATCATTGAAAATACCTTATAATGTAACGTAATATGCAGTGTGTCATTGAAAATACCTTATAATATAACGTAATATGCAGTGTATCATTGAAAATACCTTGTAATATATAGTAGTTTACCATTGAAAATACCTTATAATATTACGTAATATGCAGGGTATCATTGAAAATACCTTATAATATAACGTAGTATGCAGTGTAACATTGAAAACACCTTATAATATCCCGTAATATGCAGTGTATCATTGAAAATACCTTATAATATACCATAATATGCAGTTTATCATTGAAAATACGTTATAATATAACGTAATATGCAGTGTATGATTGAAAATACCTTATATATTAATATAACGTAATATGCAGTGTATCATTGAAAATACTTTATAATATATCGTAATATGCAGTGTATCATTGAAAATACCTTATAATATAACGTAATATGCAGTGTGTCATTGAAAATACCTTATATATTAATATAACGTAATATGCAGTGTATCATTGAAAATACTTTATAATATATGGTAATTTGTAGTGTATCATTGAGAATACATTATAATATAACGTAATATGCAGTGTATGATTGAAAATACCTTATAATATATCATAATATGCAGTTTATCATTGAAAATACCATATAATATATCGTAATATGCAGTGTATCATTGAAAATAGCTTATAATATAACGTAATATGCAGTGTATCATTGAAAATACCTTATAATATAACGTAATATGCAGTGTACCATTGAAATACCTTATAATACATAGTAGTTTATCAATGAAAATACCTTATAATATAACGTAATATGCAGTGTATCATTGAAAATACATTATGATATAACGTAATATGCAGTGTATCATTGAAAATACCTTATAATCTATGGTAATTTGTAGTGTATCATTGAAAATACCTTATAATATATCGTAATATGCAGTGTATCATTGAAAATACCTTATAATATAACGTAGTATGCAGTGTAACATTGAAAACACCTTATAATATCACGAAATATGCAGTGTATCATTGAAAATACCTTATAATATATAGTAGTTTATCATTGAAAATACCTTATAATATAACGTAATATGCAGTGTATCATTGAAAATACCTTATAATATATAGTAGTTTATCATTGTAAATACCTTATAATATAACGTAATATGCAGTGTATCATTGAAAATACCTTATAATATATAGTAGTTTATCATTGAAAATACCTTATAATATAACGTAATATGCAGTGTATCATTGAAAATACCTTATAATATATCATAATATGCAGTTTATCATTGAAAATACTTTATAATATATGGTAATTTGTAGTGTATCATTGAAAATACATTATAATATAACGTAATATGCAGTGTATGATTGAAAATACCTTATAATATATAGTAGTTTATCATTGAAAATACCTTATAATATATAGTAGTTTATCATTGAAAATACCTGATAATATATAGTAGTTTATCATTGAAAATACCTTATAATATATCGTAATTTGTAGTGTATCATTGAAAATACCTTATGATATAACGTAATATGCAGTGTATCATTGAAAATACCATATAATATATCGTAATATGCTGTATATCATTGAAAATACCTTATAATATAACGTAATACGCAGTGTGTCATTGAAAATACCTTATATATTAATATAACGTAATATGCAGTGTATCATTGAAAATACCTTGTAATATATAGTAGTTTACCATTGAAAATACCTTATAATATAACGTAATATGCAGAGTATCATTGAAAATACCTTATGATATAACGTAATATGCAGTGTATCATTGAAAATACCTTATAATAGATGGTAATTTGTAGTGTATCAATGAAAATACCTTATGATATAACGTAATATGCAGTGTATCATTGAAAATACTTTATAATATATGGTAATTTGTAGTGTATCATTGAAAATACATTATAATATAACGTAATATGCAGTGTATCATTGAAAATACCGTATAATATATCATAATATGCAGTTTATCATTGAAAATACCATATAATATATCGTAATATGCAGTGTATCATTGAAAATACCTTATAATATAACGTAATATGCAGTGTGTCATTGAAAATACCTTATATATTAATATAACGTAATATGCAGTGTATCATTGAAAATACCTTATAATATACCATAATATGCAGTTTATCATTGAAAATACGTTATAATATAACGTAATATGCACTGTATCATTGAAAATACCTTATAATATATAGTAGTTTATCATTGAAAATACCTTATAATATAACGTAATATGCAGTGTATCATTGAAAATACCTTATAATATATCATAATATGCAGTTTATCATTGAAAATACTTTATAATATATGGTAATTTGTAGTGTATCATTGAAAATACATTATAATATAACGTAATATGCAGTGTATGATTGAAAATACCTTATAATATATAGTAGTTTATCATTGAAAATACCTTATAATATATAGTAGTTTATCATTGAAAATACCTGATAATATATAGTAGTTTATCATTGAAAATACCTTATAATATATCGTAATTTGTAGTGTATCAATGAAAATACCTTATGATATAATGTAATATGCAGTGTATCATTGAAAATACCATATAATATATCGTAATATGCAGTGTATCATTGAAAATACCTTATAATATATAGTAGTTTATCATTGAAAATACCTTATAATATAACGTAATATGCAGTGTATCATTGAAAATACCTTATAATATATAGTAGTTTATCATTGAAAATACCTTATAATATAACGTAATATGCAGTGTATCATTGAAAATACCTTATAATATAACGTAGTATGCAGTGTAACATTGAAAACACCTTATAATATCCCGTAATATGCAGTGTATCATTGAAAATACCTTATAATATACCATAATATGCAGTTTATCATTGAAAATACGTTATAATATAACGTAATATGCAGTGTATGATTGAAAATACCTTATAATATATCATAATATGCAGTTTATCATTGAAAATACCATATAATATATCGTAATATGCAGTGTATCATTGAAAATACCTTATAATATAACGTAATATGCAGTGTGTCATTGAAAATACCTTATATATTAATATAACGTAATATGCAGTGTATCATTGAAAATACTTTATAATATATGGTAATTTGTAGTGTATCATTGAAAATACATTATAATATAACGTAATATGCAGTGTATGATTGAAAATACCTTATAATATATCATAATATGCAGTTTATCATTGAAAATACCATATAATATATCGTAATATGCAGTGTATCATTGAAAATACCTTATAATATAACGTAATATGCAGTGTATCATTGAAAATACTTTATAATATAACGTAATATGCAGTGTACCATTGAAAATACCTTATAATACATAGTAGTTTATCAATGAAAATACCTTATAATATAACGTAATATGCAGTGTATCATTGAAAATACATTATGATATAACGTAATATGCAGTGTATCATTGAAAATACCTTATAATCTATGGTAATTTGTAGTGTATCATTGAAAATACCTTATAATATATCGTAATATACAGTGTATCATTGAAAATACCTTATAATATAACGTAATATGCAGTGTACCATTGAAAATACCTTATAATACATAGTAGTTTATCAATGAAAATACCTTATAATATAACGTAATATGCAGTGTATCATTGAAAATACCATATAATATATCGTAATATGCTGTATATCATTGAAAATACCTTATAATATAACGTAATATGCAGTGTGTCATTGAAAATACCTTATAATATAACGTAATATGCAGTGTATCATTGAAAATACCTTGTAATATATAGTAGTTTACCATTGAAAATACCTTATAATATTACGTAATATGCAGGGTATCATTGAAAATACCTTATATATTAATATAACGTAATATGCAGTGTATCATTGAAAATACCTTATAATAGATGGTAATTTGTAGTGTATCAATGAAAATACCTTATAATATAACGTAATATGCAGTGTATCATTGAAAATACCGTATAATATATCATAATATGCAGTTTATCATTGAAAATACCATATAATATATCGTAATATGCAGTGTATCATTGAAAATACCTTATAATATAACGTAATATGCAGTGTGTCATTGAAAATACCTTATATATTAATATAACGTAATATGCAGTGTATCATTGAAAATACTTTATAATATATGGTAATTTGTAGTGTATCATTGAAAATACATTATAATATAACGTAATATGCAGTGTATGATTGAAAATACCTTATAATATATCATAATATGCAGTTTATCATTGAAAATACCATATAATATATCGTAATATGCAGTGTATCAATGAAAATACCTTATAATATAACGTAATATGCAGTGTGTCATTGAAAATACCTTATATATTAATATAACGTAATATGCAGTGTATCATTGAAAATACCTTATAATATAACATAATATGCAGTTTATCATTGAAAATACGTTATAATATAACGTAATATGCAGTGTATCATTGAAAATACCTTATAATATATAGTAGTTTATCATTGTAAATACCTTATAATATAACGTAATATGCAGTGTATCATTGAAAATACCTTATAATATATAGTAGTTTATCATTGAAAATACCTTATAATATAACGTAATATGCAGTGTATCATTGAAAATACCTTATAATATATCATAATATGCAGTTTATCATTGAAAATACTTTATAATATATGGTAATGTGTAGTGTATCATTGAAAATACATTATAATATAACGTAATATGCAGTGTATGATTGAAAATACCATATAATATATCGTAATATGCAGTATATCATTGAAAATACCTTATAATATAACGTAATATGCAGTGTGTCATTGAAAATACCTTATATATTAATATAACGTAATATGCAGTGTATCATTGAAAATACCTTATAATAGATGGTAATTTGTAGTGTATCAATGAAAATACCTTATAATATAACGTAATATGCAGTGTATCATTGAAAATACCGTATAATATATCATAATATGCAGTTTATCATTGAAAATACCATATAATATATCGTAATATGCAGTGTATCATTGAAAATACCTTATAATATAACGTAATATGCAGTGTGTCATTGAAAATACCTTATATATTAATATAACGTAATATGCAGTGTATCATTGAAAATACCTTATAATATACCATAATATGCAGTTTATCATTGAAAATACGTTATAATATAACGTAATATGCACTGTATCATTGAAAATACCTTATAATATATAGTAGTTTATCATTGAAAATACCTTATAATATAACGTAATATGCAGTGTATCATTGAAAATACCTTATAATATATCATAATATGCAGTTTATCATTGAAAATACATTATAATATATGGTAATTTGTAGTGTATCAATGAAAATACCTTATAATATATCATAATATGCAGTTTATCATTGAAAATACCATATAATATATCGTAATATGCAGTGTATCAATGAAAATACCTTATAATATAACGTAATATGCAGTGTGTCATTGAAAATACCTTATATATTAATATAACGTAATATGCAGTGTATCATTGAAAATACCTTATAATATAACATAATATGCAGTTTATCATTGAAAATACGTTATAGTATAACGTAATATGCAGTGTATCATTGAAAATACCTTATAATATATAGTAGTTTATCATTGTAAATACCTTATAATATAACGTAATATGCAGTGTATCATTGAAAATACCTTATAATATATAGTAGTTTATCATTGAAAATACCTTATAATATAACGTAATATGCAGTGTATCATTGAAAATACCTTATAATATATCATAATATGCAGTTTATCATTGAAAATACTTTATAATATATGGTAATGTGTAGTGTATCATTGAAAATACATTATAATATAACGTAATATGCAGTGTATGATTGAAAATACCATATAATATATCGTAATATGCAGTATATCATTGAAAATACCTTATAATATAACGTAATATGCAGTGTGTCATTGAAAATACCTTATATATTAATATAACGTAATATGCAGTGTATCATTGAAAATACCTTATAATAGATGGTAATTTGTAGTGTATCAATGAAAATACCTTATAATATAACGTAATATGCAGTGTATCATTGAAAATACCGTATAATATATCATAATATGCAGTTTATCATTGAAAATACCATATAATATATCGTAATATGCAGTGTATCATTGAAAATACCTTATAATATAACGTAATATGCAGTGTGTCATTGAAAATACCTTATATATTAATATAACGTAATATGCAGTGTATCATTGAAAATACCTTATAATATACCATAATATGCAGTTTATCATTGAAAATACGTTATAATATAACGTAATATGCACTGTATCATTGAAAATACCTTATAATATATAGTAGTTTATCATTGAAAATACCTTATAATATAACGTAATATGCAGTGTATCATTGAAAATACCTTATAATATATCATAATATGCAGTTTATCATTGAAAATACATTATAATATATGGTAATTTGTAGTGTATCAATGAAAATACCTTATAATATAACGTAATATGCAGTGTATCGTTGAAAATACCTTATAATATAACGTAATATGCAGTGTATCATTGAAAATACCTTATAATATAACGTAATATGCAGTGTACCATTGAAAATACCTTATAATACATAGTAGTTTATCAATGAAAATACCTTATAATATAACGTAATATGCAGTGTATCATTGAAAATACCATATAATATATCGTAATATGCTGTATATCATTGAAAATACCTTATAATATAACGTAATATGCAGTGTGTCATTGAAAATACCTTATAATATAACGTAATATGCAGTGTATCATTGAAAATACCTTGTAATATATAGTAGTTTACCATTGAAAATACCTTATAATATTACGTAATATGCAGGGTATCATTGAAAATACCTTATAATATAACGTAGTATGCAGTGTAACATTGAAAACACCTTATAATATCCCGTAATATGCAGTGTATCATTGAAAATACCTTATAATATACCATAATATGCAGTTTATCATTGAAAATACTTTATAATATATGGTAATTTGTAGTGTATCATTGAAAATACATTATAATATAACGTAATATGCAGTGTATGATTGAAAATACCTTATAATATATAGTAGTTTATCATTGAAAATACCTTATAATATATAGTAGTTTATCATTGAAAATACCTGATAATATATAGTAGTTTATCATTGAAAATACCTTATAATATATCGTAATTTGTAGTGTATCAATGAAAATACCTTATGATATAATGTAATATGCAGTGTATCATTGAAAATACCATATAATATATCGTAATATGCAGTGTATCATTGAAAATACCTTATAATATATAGTAGTTTATCATTGAAAATACCTTATAATATAACGTAATATGCAGTGTATCATTGAAAATACCTTATAATATATAGTAGTTTATCATTGAAAATACCTTATAATATAACGTAATATGCAGTGTATCATTGAAAATACCTTATAATATAACGTAGTATGCAGTGTAACATTGAAAACACCTTATAATATCCCGTAATATGCAGTGTATCATTGAAAATACCTTATAATATACCATAATATGCAGTTTATCATTGAAAATACGTTATAATATAACGTAATATGCAGTGTATGATTGAAAATACCTTATAATATATCATAATATGCAGTTTATCATTGAAAATACCATATAATATATCGTAATATGCAGTGTATCATTGAAAATACCTTATAATATAACGTAATATGCAGTGTGTCATTGAAAATACCTTATATATTAATATAACGTAATATGCAGTGTATCATTGAAAATACTTTATAATATATGGTAATTTGTAGTGTATCATTGAGAATACATTATAATATAACGTAATATGCAGTGTATGATTGAAAATACCTTATAATATATCATAATATGCAGTTTATCATTGAAAATACCATATAATATATCGTAATATGCAGTGTATCATTGAAAATACCTTATAATATAACGTAATATGCAGTGTATCATTGAAAATACTTTATAATATAACGTAATATGCACTGTATCATTGAAAATACCTTATAATATATAGTAGTTTATCATTGAAAATACCTTATAATATAACGTAATATGCAGTGTATCATTGAAAATACCTTATAATATATCATAATATGCAGTTTATCATTGAAAATACATTATAATATATGGTAATTTGTAGTGTATCAATGAAAATACCTTATAATATAACGTAATATGCAGTGTATCGTTGAAAATACCTTATAATATAACGTAATATGCAGTGTATCATTGAAAATACCTTATAATATAACGTAATATGCAGTGTACCATTGAAAATACCTTATAATACATAGTAGTTTATCAATGAAAATACCTTATAATATAACGTAATATGCAGTGTATCATTGAAAATACCATATAATATATCGTAATATGCTGTATATCATTGAAAATACCTTATAATATAACGTAATATGCAGTGTGTCATTGAAAATACCTTATAATATAACGTAATATGCAGTGTATCATTGAAAATACCTTGTAATATATAGTAGTTTACCATTGAAAATACCTTATAATATTACGTAATATGCAGGGTATCATTGAAAATACCTTATATATTAATATAACGTAATATGCAGTGTATCATTGAAAATACCTTATAATAGATGGTAATTTGTAGTGTATCAATGAAAATACCTTATAATATAACGTAATATGCAGTGTATCATTGAAAATACCGTATAATATATCATAATATGCAGTTTATCATTGAAAATACCATATAATATATCGTAATATGCAGTGTATCATTGAAAATACCTTATAATATAACGTAATATGCAGTGTGTCATTGAAAATACCTTATATATTAATATAACGTAATATGCAGTGTATCATTGAAAATACTTTATAATATATGGTAATTTGTAGTGTATCATTGAAAATACATTATAATATAACGTAATATGCAGTGTATGATTGAAAATACCTTATAATATATCATAATATGCAGTTTATCATTGAAAATACCATATAATATATCGTAATATGCAGTGTATCAATGAAAATACCTTATAATATAACGTAATATGCAGTGTGTCATTGAAAATACCTTATATATTAATATAACGTAATATGCAGTGTATCATTGAAAATACCTTATAATATAACATAATATGCAGTTTATCATTGAAAATACGTTATAATATAACGTAATATGCAGTGTATCATTGAAAATACCTTATAATATATAGTAGTTTATCATTGTAAATACCTTATAATATAACGTAATATGCAGTGTATCATTGAAAATACCTTATAATATATAGTAGTTTATCATTGAAAATACCTTATAATATAACGTAATATGCAGTGTATCATTGAAAATACCTTATAATATATCATAATATGCAGTTTATCATTGAAAATACTTTATAATATATGGTAATGTGTAGTGTATCATTGAAAATACATTATAATATAACGTAATATGCAGTGTATGATTGAAAATACCATATAATATATCGTAATATGCAGTATATCATTGAAAATACCTTATAATATAACGTAATATGCAGTGTGTCATTGAAAATACCTTATATATTAATATAACGTAATATGCAGTGTATCATTGAAAATACCTTATAATAGATGGTAATTTGTAGTGTATCAATGAAAATACCTTATAATATAACGTAATATGCAGTGTATCATTGAAAATACCGTATAATATATCATAATATGCAGTTTATCATTGAAAATACCATATAATATATCGTAATATGCAGTGTATCATTGAAAATACCTTATAATATAACGTAATATGCAGTGTGTCATTGAAAATACCTTATATATTAATATAACGTAATATGCAGTGTATCATTGAAAATACCTTATAATATACCATAATATGCAGTTTATCATTGAAAATACGTTATAATATAACGTAATATGCACTGTATCATTGAAAATACCTTATAATATATAGTAGTTTATCATTGAAAATACCTTATAATATAACGTAATATGCAGTGTATCATTGAAAATACCTTATAATATATCATAATATGCAGTTTATCATTGAAAATACATTATAATATATGGTAATTTGTAGTGTATCAATGAAAATACCTTATAATATAACGTAATATGCAGTGTATCGTTGAAAATACCTTATAATATAACGTAATATGCAGTGTATCATTGAAAATACCTTATAATATAACGTAATATGCAGTGTACCATTGAAAATACCTTATAATACATAGTAGTTTATCAATGAAAATACCTTATAATATAACGTAATATGCAGTGTATCATTGAAAATACCATATAATATATCGTAATATGCTGTATATCATTGAAAATACCTTATAATATAACGTAATATGCAGTGTGTCATTGAAAATACCTTATAATATAACGTAATATGCAGTGTATCATTGAAAATACCTTGTAATATATAGTAGTTTACCATTGAAAATACCTTATAATATTACGTAATATGCAGTGTATCATTGAAAATACCTTATATATTAATATAACGTAATATGCAGTGTATCATTGAAAATACCTTATAATAGATGGTAATTTGTAGTGTATCAATGAAAATACCTTATAATATAACGTAATATGCAGTGTATCATTGAAAATACCGTATAATATATCATAATATGCAGTTTATCATTGAAAATACCATATAATATATCGTAATATGCAGTGTATCATTGAAAATACCTTATAATATAACGTAATATGCAGTGTGTCATTGAAAATACCTTATATATTAATATAACGTAATATGCAGTGTATCATTGAAAATACTTTATAATATATGGTAATTTGTAGTGTATCATTGAAAATACATTATAATATAACGTAATATGCAGTGTATGATTGAAAATACCTTATAATATATCATAATATGCAGTTTATCATTGAAAATACCATATAATATATCGTAATATGCAGTGTATCAATGAAAATACCTTATAATATAACGTAATATGCAGTGTGTCATTGAAAATACCTTATATATTAATATAACGTAATATGCAGTGTATCATTGAAAATACCTTATAATATAACATAATATGCAGTTTATCATTGAAAATACGTTATAATATAACGTAATATGCAGTGTATCATTGAAAATACCTTATAATATATAGTAGTTTATCATTGTAAATACCTTATAATATAACGTAATATGCAGTGTATCATTGAAAATACCTTATAATATATAGTAGTTTATCATTGAAAATACCTTATAATATAACGTAATATGCAGTGTATCATTGAAAATACCTTATAATATATCATAATATGCAGTTTATCATTGAAAATACTTTATAATATATGGTAATGTGTAGTGTATCATTGAAAATACATTATAATATAACGTAATATGCAGTGTATGATTGAAAATACCATATAATATATCGTAATATGCAGTATATCATTGAAAATACCTTATAATATAACGTAATATGCAGTGTGTCATTGAAAATACCTTATATATTAATATAACGTAATATGCAGTGTATCATTGAAAATACCGTATAATATATCATAATATGCAGTTTATCATTGAAAATACCATATAATATATCGTAATATGCAGTGTATCATTGAAAATACCTTATAATATAACGTAATATGCACTGTATCATTGAAAATACCTTATAATATATAGTAGTTTATCATTGAAAATACCTTATAATATAACGTAATATGCAGTGTATCATTGAAAATACCTTATAATATATCATAATATGCAGTTTATCATTGAAAATACATTATAATATATGGTAATTTGTAGTGTATCAATGAAAATACCTTATAATATAACGTAATATGCAGTGTATCGTTGAAAATACCTTATAATATAACGTAATATGCAGTGTATCATTGAAAATACCTTATAATATAACGTAATATGCAGTGTACCATTGAAAATACCTTATAATACATAGTAGTTTATCAATGAAAATACCTTATAATATAACGTAATATGCAGTGTATCATTGAAAATACCATATAATATATCGTAATATGCTGTATATCATTGAAAATACCTTATAATATAACGTAATATGCAGTGTGTCATTGAAAATACCTTATAATATAACGTAATATGCAGTGTATCATTGAAAATACCTTGTAATATATAGTAGTTTACCATTGAAAATACCTTATAATATTACGTAATATGCAGGGTATCATTGAAAATACCTTATAATATAACGTAGTATGCAGTGTAACATTGAAAACACCTTATAATATCCCGTAATATGCAGTGTATGATTGAAAATACCTTATAATATATCATAATATGCAGTTTATCATTGAAAATACCATATAATATATCGTAATATGCAGTGTATCATTGAAAATACCTTATAATATAACGTAATATGCAGTGTGTCATTGAAAATACCTTATATATTAATATAACGTAATATGCAGTGTATCATTGAAAATACTTTATAATATATGGTAATTTGTAGTGTATCATTGAAAATACATTATAATATAACGTAATATGCAGTGTATGATTGAAAATACCTTATAATATATCATAATATGCAGTTTATCATTGAAAATACCATATAATATATCGTAATATGCAGTGTATCATTGAAAATACCTTATAATATAACGTAATATGCAGTGTATCATTGAAAATACCTTATAATATAACGTAATATGCAGTGTATCATTGAAAATACCTTATAATACATAGTAGTTTATCAATGAAAATACCTTATAATATAACGTAATATGCAGTGTATCATTGAAAATACATTATGATATAACGTAATATGCAGTGTATCATTGACAATACCTTATAATCTATGGTAATTTGTAGTGTATCATTGAAAATACCTTATAATATATCGTAATATACAGTGTATCATTGAAAATACCTTATAATATAACGTAGTATGCAGTGTAACATTGAAAACACCTTATAATATCAAGTAATATGCAGTGTATCATTGAAAATACCTTATAATATATAGTAGTTTATCATTGAAAATACCTTATAATATAACGTAATATGCAGTGTATCATTGAAAATACCTTATAATATATAGTAGTTTATCATTGTAAATACCTTATAATATAACGTAATATGCAGTGTATCATTGAAAATACCTTATAATATATAGTAGTTTATCATTGAAAATACCTTATAATATAACGTAATATGCAGTGTATCATTGAAAATACCTTATAATATATCATAATATGCAGTGTATCATTGAAAATACTTTATAATATATGGTAATTTGTAGTGTATCATTGAAAATACATTATAATATAACGTAATATGCAGTGTATGATTGAAAATACCTTATAATATATAGTAGTTTATCATTGAAAATACCTTATAATATATAGTAGTTTATCATTGAAAATACCTGATAATATATAGTAGTTTATCATTGAAAATACCTTATAATATATCGTAATTTGTAGTGTATCAATGAAAATACCTTATGATATAACGTAATATGCAGTGTATCATTGAAAATACCATATAATATATCGTAATATGCTGTATATCATTGAAAATACCTTATAATATAACGTAATACGCAGTGTGTCATTGAAAATACCTTATATATTAATATAACGTAATATGCAGTGTATCATTGAAAATACCTTGTAATATATAGTAGTTTACCATTGAAAATACCTTATAATATAACGTAATATGCAGAGTATCATTGAAAATACCTTATGATATAACGTAATATGCAGTGTATCATTGAAAATACCTTATAATTAGTGGTAATTTGTAGTGTAGCAATGAAAATACCTTATAATATAACGTAATATGCAGTGTATCATTGAAAATACTTTATAATATATGGTAATTTGTAGTGTATCATTGAAAATACATTATAATATAACGTAATATGCAGTGTATGATTGAAAATACCTTATAATATATCATAATATGCAGTTTATCATTGAAAATACCATATAATATATCGTAATATGCAGTGTATCATTGAAAATACCTTATAATATAACGTAATACGCAGTGTGTCATTGAAAATACCTTATATATTAATATAACGTAATATGCAGTGTATCATTGAAAATACCTTATAATATAACATAATATGCAGTTTATCATTGAAAATACGTTATAATATAACGTAATATGCAGTGTATGATTGAAAATACCTTATAATATATCATAATATGCAGTTTATCATTGAAAATACCATATAATATATCGTAATATGCAGTGTATCATTGAAAATACCTTATAATATAACGTAATATGCAGTGTGTCATTGAAAATACCTTATATATTAATATAACGTAATATGCAGTGTATCATTGAAAATACTTTATAATATATGGTAATTTGTAGTGTATCATTGAAAATACATTATAATATAACGTAATATGCAGTGTATGATTGAAAATACCTTATAATATATCATAATATGCAGTTTATCATTGAAAATACCATATAATATATCGTAATATGCAGTGTATCATTGAAAATACCTTATAATATAACGTAATATGCAGTGTGTCATTGAAAATACCTTATATATTAATATAACGTAATATGCAGTGTATCATTGAAAATACCTTATAATATAACATAATATGCAGTTTATCATTGAAAATACGTTATAATATAACGTAATATGCAGTGTATCATTGAAAATACCTTATAATATATAGTAGTTTATCATTGTAAATACCTTATAATATAACGTAATATGCAGTGTATCATTGAAAATACCTTATAATATATAGTAGTTTATCATTGAAAATACCTTATAATATAACGTAATATGCAGTGTATCATTGAAAATACCTTATAATATATAGTAGTTTATCATTGAAAATACCTTATAATATAACGTAATATGCAGTGTATCATTGAAAATACCTTATAATATATAGTAGTTTATCATTGTAAATACCTTATAATATAACGTAATATGCAGTGTATCATTGAAAATACCTTATAATATATCATAATATGCAGTGTATCATTGAAAATACCTTATAATATAACGTAATATGCAGTGTAACATTGAAAACACCTTATAATATCACGTAATATGCAGTGTATCATTGAAAATACCTTATAATATATCGTAATTTGTAGTGTATCAATGAAAATACCTTATGATATAACGTAATATGCAGTGTATCATTGAAAATACCATATAATATATCGTAATATGCTGTATATCATTGAAAATACCTTATAATATAACGTAATATGCAGTGTATCATTGAAAATACCTTATAATATAACGTAATATGCAGTGTATCATTGAAAATACCTTGTAATATATAGTAGTTTACCATTGAAAATACCTTATAATATAACGTAATATGCAGAGTATCATTGAAAATACCTTATGATATAACGTAATATGCAGTGTATCATTGAAAATACCTTATAATATATCATAATATGCAGTGTATCATTGAAAATACATTATAATATATCGTAATTTGTAGTGTATCAATGAAAATACCTTATGATATAACGTAATATGCAGTGTATCATTGAAAATACCATATAATATATCGTAATATGCTGTATATCATTGAAAATACCTTATAATATAACGTAATATGCAGTGTGTCATTGAAAATACCTTATAATATAACGTAATATGCAGTGTATCATTGAAAATACCTTGTAATATATAGTAGTTTACCATTGAAAATACCTTATAATATAACGTAATATGCAGAGTATCATTGAAAATACCTTATGATATAACGTAATATGCAGTGTATCATTGAAAATACCTTATAATATATCATAATATGCAGTGTATCATTGAAAATACCTTATAATATAACGTAATATGCAGTGTAACATTGAAAACACCTTATAATATCACGTAATATGCAGTGTATCATTGAAAATACCTTATAATATATAGTAGTTTATCATTGAAAATACCTTATAATATAACGTAATATGCAGTGTATCATTGAAAATACCTTATAATATATAGTAGTTTATCATTGTAAATACCTTATAATATAACGTAATATGCAGTGTATCATTGAAAATACCTTATAATATATAGTAGTTTATCATTGAAAATACCTTATAATATAACGTAATATGCAGTGTATCATTGAAAATACCTTATAATATATCATAATATGAAGTTTATCATTGAAAATACTTTATAATATATGGTAATGTGTAGTGTATCATTGAAAATACATTATAATATAACGTAATATGCAGTGTATGATTGAAAATACCATATAATATATCGTAATATGCAGTATATCATTGAAAATACCTTATAATATAACGTAATATGCAGTGTGTCATTGAAAATACCTTATATATTAATATAACGTAATATGCAGTGTATCATTGAAAATACCTTATAATAGATGGTAATTTGTAGTGTATCAATGAAAATACCTTATAATATAAAGTAATATGCAGTGTATCATTGAAAATACCGTATAATATATCATAATATGCAGTTTATCATTGAAAATACCATATAATATATCGTAATATGCAGTGTATCATTGAAAATACCTTATAATATAACGTAATATGCAGTGTGTCATTGAAAATACCTTATATATTAATATAACGTAATATGCAGTGTATCATTGAAAATACCTTATAATATACCATAATATGCAGTTTATCATTGAAAATACGTTATAATATAACGTAATATGCACTGTATCATTGAAAATACCTTATAATATATAGTAGTTTATCATTGAAAATACCTTATAATATAACGTAATATGCAGTGTATCATTGAAAATACCTTATAATATATCATAATATGCAGTTTATCATTGAAAATACATTATAATATATGGTAATTTGTAGTGTATCAATGAAAATACCTTATAATATAACGTAATATGCAGTGTATCGTTGAAAATACCTTATAATATAACGTAATATGCAGTGTATCATTGAAAATACCTTATAATATAACGTAATATGCAGTGTACCATTGAAAATACCTTATAATACATAGTAGTTTATCAATGAAAATACCTTATAATATAACGTAATATGCAGTGTATCATTGAAAATACCATATAATATATCGTAATATGCTGTATATCATTGAAAATACCTTATAATATAACGTAATATGCAGTGTATCATTGAAAATACCTTATAATATAACGTAATATGCAGTGTATCATTGAAAATACCTTGTAATATATAGTAGTTTACCATTGAAAATACCTTATAATATTACGTAATATGCAGGGTATCATTGAAAATACCTTATATATTAATATAACGTAATATGCAGTGTATCATTGAAAATACCTTATAATAGATGGTAATTTGTAGTGTATCAATGAAAATACCTTATAATATAACGTAATATGCAGTGTATCATTGAAAATACCGTATAATATATCATAATATGCAGTTTATCATTGAAAATACCATATAATATATCGTAATATGCAGTGTATCATTGAAAATACCTTATAATATAACGTAATATGCAGTGTGTCATTGAAAATACCTTATATATTAATATAACGTAATATGCAGTGTATCATTGAAAATACTTTATAATATATGGTAATTTGTAGTGTATCATTGAAAATACATTATAATATAACGTAATATGCAGTGTATGATTGAAAATACCTTATAATATATCATAATATGCAGTTTATCATTGAAAATACCATATAATATATCGTAATATGCAGTGTATCAATGAAAATACCTTATAATATAACGTAATATGCAGTGTGTCATTGAAAATACCTTATATATTAATATAACGTAATATGCAGTGTATCATTGAAAATACCTTATAATATAACATAATATGCAGTTTATCATTGAAAATACGTTATAGTATAACGTAATATGCAGTGTATCATTGAAAATACCTTATAATATATAGTAGTTTATCATTGTAAATACCTTATAATATAACGTAATATGCAGTGTGTCATTGAAAATACCTTATATATTAATATAACGTAATATGCAGTGTATCATTGAAAATACCTTATAATATACCATAATATGCAGTTTATCATTGAAAATACGTTATAATATAACGTAATATGCACTGTATCATTGAAAATACCTTATAATATATAGTAGTTTATCATTGAAAATACCTTATAATATAACGTAATATGCAGTGTATCATTGAAAATACCTTATAATATATCATAATATGCAGTTTATCATTGAAAATACATTATAATATATGGTAATTTGTAGTGTATCAATGAAAATACCTTATAATATAACGTAATATGCAGTGTATCGTTGAAAATACCTTATAATATAACGTAATATGCAGTGTATCATTGAAAATACCTTATAATATAACGTAATATGCAGTGTACCATTGAAAATACCTTATAATACATAGTAGTTTATCAATGAAAATACCTTATAATATAACGTAATATGCAGTGTATCATTGAAAATACCTTATAATATATCGTAATATGCTGTATATCATTGAAAATACCTTATAATATAACGTAATATGCAGTGTGTCATTGAAAATACCTTATAATATAACGTAATATGCAGTGTATCATTGAAAATACCTTGTAATATATAGTAGTTTACCATTGAAAATACCTTATAATATTACGTAATATGCAGGGTATCATTGAAAATACCTTATAATATAACGTAGTATGCAGTGTAACATTGAAAACACCTTATAATATCCCGTAATATGCAGTGTATGATTGAAAATACCTTATAATATATCATAATATGCAGTTTATCATTGAAAATACCATATAATATATCGTAATATGCAGTGTATCATTGAAAATACCTTATAATATAACGTAATATGCAGTGTGTCATTGAAAATACCTTATATATTAATATAACGTAATATGCAGTGTATCATTGAAAATACTTTATAATATATGGTAATTTGTAGTGTATCATTGAGAATACGTTATAATATAACGTAATATGCAGTGTATGATTGAAAATACCTTATAATATATCATAATATGCAGTTTATCATTGAAAATACCATATAATATATCGTAATATGCAGTGTATCATTGAAAATACCTTATAATATAACGTAATATGCAGTGTATCATTGAAAATACCTTATAATATAACGTAATATGCAGTGTACCATTGAAAATACCTTATAATACATAGTAGTTTATCAATGAAAATACCTTATAATATAACGTAATATGCAGTGTATCATTGAAAATACATTATGATATAACGTAATATGCAGTGTATCATTGACAATACCTTATAATCTATGGTAATTTGTAGTGTATCATTGAAAATACCTTATAATATATCGTAATATACAGTGTATCATTGAAAATACCTTATAATATAACGTAGTATGCAGTGTAACATTGAAAACACCTTATAATATCACGAAATATGCAGTGTATCATTGAAAATACCTTATAATATATAGTAGTTTATCATTGAAAATACCTTATAATATAACGTAATATGCAGTGTATCATTGAAAATACCTTATAATATATAGTAGTTTATCATTGTAAATACCTTATAATATAACGTAATATGCAGTGTATCATTGAAAATACCTTATAATATATAGTAGTTTATCATTGAAAATACCTTATAATATAACGTAATATGCAGTGTATCATTGAAAATACCTTATAATATATCATAATATGCAGTTTATCATTGAAAATACTTTATAATATATGGTAATTTGTAGTGTATCATTGAAAATACATTATAATATAACGTAATATGCAGTGTATGATTGAAAATACCTTATAATATATAGTAGTTTATCATTGAAAATACCTTATAATATATAATAGTTTATCATTGAAAATACCTGATAATATATAGTAGTTTATCATTGAAAATACCTTATAATATATCGTAATTTGTAGTGTATCAATGAAAATACCTTATGATATAACGTAATATGCAGTGTATCATTGAAAATACCATATAATATATCGTAATATGCTGTATATCATTGAAAATACCTTATAATATAACGTAATACGCAGTGTGTCATTGAAAATACCTTATATATTAATATAACGTAATATGCAGTGTATCATTGAAAATACCTTGTAATATATAGTAGTTTACCATTGAAAATACCTTATAATATAACGTAATATGCAGAGTATCATTGAAAATACCTTATGATATAACGTAATATGCAGTGTATCATTGAAAATACCTTATAATTAGTGGTAATTTGTAGTGTAGCAATGAAAATACCTTATAATATAACGTAATATGCAGTGTATCATTGAAAATACTTTATAATATATGGTAATTTGTAGTGTATCATTGAAAATACATTATAATATAACGTAATATGCAGTGTATGATTGAAAATACCTTATAATATATCATAATATGCAGTTTATCATTGAAAATACCATATAATATATCGTAATATGCAGTGTATCATTGAAAATACCTTATAATATAACGTAATACGCAGTGTGTCATTGAAAATACCTTATATATTAATATAACGTAATATGCAGTGTATCATTGAAAATACCTTATAATATACCATAATATGCAGTTTATCATTGAAAATACGTTATAATATAACGTAATATGCAGTGTATGATTGAAAATACCTTATAATATATCATAATATGCAGTTTATCATTGAAAATACCATATAATATATCGTAATATGCAGTGTATCATTGAAAATACCTTATAATATAACGTAATATGCAGTGTGTCATTGAAAATACCTTATATATTAATATAACGTAATATGCAGTGTATCATTGAAAATACTTTATAATATATGGTAATTTGTAGTGTATCATTGAAAATACATTATAATATAACGTAATATGCAGTGTATGATTGAAAATACCTTATAATATATCATAATATGCAGTTTATCATTGAAAATACCATATAATATATCGTAATATGCAGTGTATCATTGAAAATACCTTATAATATAACGTAATATGCAGTGTGTCATTGAAAATACCTTATATATTAATATAACGTAATATGCAGTGTATCATTGAAAATACCTTATAATATAACATAATATGCAGTTTATCATTGAAAATACGTTATAATATAACGTAATATGCAGTGTATCATTGAAAATACCTTATAATATATAGTAGTTTATCATTGTAAATACCTTATAATATAACGTAATATGCAGTGTATCATTGAAAATACCTTATAATATATAGTAGTTTATCATTGAAAATACCTTATAATATAAC
Organism: Lasioglossum lativentre; assembly: GCA_916610255.1. Lineage (NCBI taxonomy): Eukaryota > Metazoa > Arthropoda > Insecta > Hymenoptera > Halictidae > Lasioglossum > Lasioglossum lativentre. Next base: position 994,109 of record CAKAJI010000156.1, on the reverse strand, counting down.
GTAATATGCAGTGTATCATTGAAAATACCTTATAATATATAGTAGTTTATCATTGAAAATACCTTATAATATAACGTAATATGCAGTGTATCATTGAAAATACCTTATAATATATAGTAGTTTATCATTGTAAATACCTTATAATATAACGTAATATGCAGTGTATCATTGAAAATACCTTATAATATATCATAATATGCAGTGTATCATTGAAAATACCTTATAATATAACGTAATATGCAGTGTAACATTGAAAACACCTTATAATATCACGTAATATGCAGTGTATCATTGAAAATACCTTATAATATATCGTAATTTGTAGTGTATCAATGAAAATACCTTATGATATAACGTAATATGCAGTGTATCATTGAAAATACCTTATAATATATCGTAATATGCTGTATATCATTGAAAATACCTTATAATATAACGTAATATGCAGTGTGTCATTGAAAATACCTTATAATATAACGTAATATGCAGTGTATCATTGAAAATACCTTGTAATATATAGTAGTTTACCATTGAAAATACCTTATAATATAACGTAATATGCAGAGTATCATTGAAAATACCTTATGATATAACGTAATATGCAGTGTATCATTGAAAATACCTTATAATATATCATAATATGCAGTGTATCATTGAAAATACATTATAATATATCGTAATTTGTAGTGTATCATTGAAAATACATTATGATATAACGTAATATGCAGTGTATCATTGAAAATACCATATAATATATCGTAATATGCTGTATATCATTGAAAATACCTTATAATATAACGTAATATGCAGTGTATCATTGAAAATACCTTATAATATAACGTAATATGCAGTGTATCATTGAAAATACCTTGTAATATATAGTAGTTTACCATTGAAAATACCTTATAATATAACGTAATATGCAGAGTATCATTGAAAATACCTTATGATATAACGTAATATGCAGTGTATCATTGAAAATACCTTATAATATATCATAATATGCAGTGTATCATTGAAAATACATTATAATATAACGTAATATGCAGTGTAACATTGAAAACACCTTATAATATCACGTAATATGCAGTGTATCATTGAAAATACCTTATAATATATAGTAGTTTATCATTGAAAATACCTTATAATATAACGTAATATGCAGTGTATCATTGAAAATACCTTATAATATATAGTAGTTTATCATTGTAAATACCTTATAATATATCATAATATGCAGTTTATCATTGAAAATACCATATAATATATCGTAATATGCAGTGTATCATTGAAAATACCTTATAATATAACGTAATATGCAGTGTGTCATTGAAAATACCTTATATATTAATATAACGTAATATGCAGTGTATCATTGAAAATACTTTATAATATATGGTAATTTGTAGTGTATCATTGAGAATACATTATAATATAACGTAATATGCAGTGTATGATTGAAAATACCTTATAATATATCATAATATGCAGTTTATCATTGAAAATACCATATAATATATCGTAATATGCAGTGTATCATTGAAAATACCTTATAATATAACGTAATATGCAGTGTATCATTGAAAATACTTTATAATATAACGTAATATGCAGTGTATCATTGAAAATACCTTATAATACATAGTAGTTTATCAATGAAAATACCTTATAATATAACGTAATATGCAGTGTATCATTGAAAATACATTATGATATAACGTAATATGCAGTGTATCATTGAAAATACCTTATAATCTATGGTAATTTGTAGTGTATCATTGAAAATACCTTATAATATATCGTAATATACAGTGTATCATTGAAAATACCTTATAATATAACGTAGTATGCAGTGTAACATTGAAAACACCTTATAATATCACGAAATATGCAGTGTATCATTGAAAATACCTTATAATATATAGTAGTTTATCATTGAAAATACCTTATAATATAACGTAATATGCAGTGTATCATTGAAAATACCTTATAATATATAGTAGTTTATCATTGTAAATACCTTATAATATAACGTAATATGCAGTGTATCATTGAAAATACCTTATAATATATCATAATATGCAGTGTATCATTGAAAATACCTTATAATATAACGTAATATGCAGTGTAACATTGAAAACACCTTATAATATCACGTAATATGCAGTGTATCATTGAAAATACCTTATAATATATCGTAATTTGTAGTGTATCAATGAAAATACCTTATGATATAACGTAATATGCAGTGTATCATTGAAAATACCATATAATATATCGTAATATGCTGTATATCATTGAAAATACCTTATAATATAACGTAATATGCAGTGTGTCATTGAAAATACCTTATAATATAACGTAATATGCAGTGTATCATTGAAAATACCTTGTAATATATAGTAGTTTACCATTGAAAATACCTTATAATATAACGTAATATGCAGAGTATCATTGAAAATACCTTATGATATAACGTAATATGCAGTGTATCATTGAAAATACCTTATAATATATCATAATATGCAGTGTATCATTGAAAATACCTTATAATATATCGTAATTTGTAGTGTATCAATGAAAATACCTTATAATATAACGTAATATGCAGTGTATCATTGAAAATACCTTATAATATATCGTAATATGCTGTATATCATTGAAAATACCTTATAATATAACGTAATATGCAGTGTATCATTGAAAATACCTTATAATATAACGTAATATGCAGTGTATCATTGAAAATACCTTGTAATATATAGTAGTTTACCATTGAAAATACCTTATAATATAACGTAATATGCAGAGTATCATTGAAAATACCTTATGATATAACGTAATATGCAGTGTATCATTGAAAATACCTTATAATATATCATAATATGCAGTGTATCATTGAAAATACCTTATAATATAACGTAATATGCAGTGTAACATTGAAAACACCTTATAATATCACGTAATATGCAGTGTATCATTGAAAATACCTTATAATATATAGTAGTTTATCATTGAAAATACCTTATAATATAACGTAATATGCAGTGTATCATTGAAAATACCTTATAATATATAGTAGTTTATCATTGTAAATACCTTATAATATAACGTAATATGCAGTGTATCATTGAAAATACCTTATAATATATAGTAGTTTATCATTGAAAATACCTTATAATATAACGTAATATGCAGTGTATCATTGAAAATACCTTATAATATATCATAATATGAAGTTTATCATTGAAAATACTTTATAATATATGGTAATGTGTAGTGTATCATTGAAAATACACTATAATATAACGTAATATGCAGTGTATGATTGAAAATACCATATAATATATCGTAATATGCAGTATATCATTGAAAATACCTTATAATATAACGTAATATGCAGTGTGTCATTGAAAATACCTTATATATTAATATAACGTAATATGCAGTGTATCATTGAAAATACCTTATAATAGATGGTAATTTGTAGTGTATCAATGAAAATACCTTATAATATAAAGTAATATGCAGTGTATCATTGAAAATACCGTATAATATATCATAATATGCAGTTTATCATTGAAAATACCATATAATATATCGTAATATGCAGTGTATCATTGAAAATACCTTATAATATAACGTAATATGCAGTGTGTCATTGAAAATACCTTATATATTAATATAACGTAATATGCAGTGTATCATTGAAAATACCTTATAATATACCATAATATGCAGTTTATCATTGAAAATACGTTATAATATAACGTAATATGCACTGTATCATTGAAAATACCTTATAATATATAGTAGTTTATCATTGAAAATACCTTATAATATAACGTAATATGCAGTGTATCATTGAAAATACCTTATAATATATCATAATATGCAGTTTATCATTGAAAATACATTATAATATATGGTAATTTGTAGTGTATCAATGAAAATACCTTATAATATAACGTAATATGCAGTGTATCGTTGAAAATACCTTATAATATAACGTAATATGCAGTGTATCATTGAAAATACCTTATAATATAACGTAATATGCAGTGTACCATTGAAAATACCTTATAATACATAGTAGTTTATCAATGAAAATACCTTATAATATAACGTAATATGCAGTGTATCATTGAAAATACCATATAATATATCGTAATATGCTGTATATCATTGAAAATACCTTATAATATAACGTAATATGCAGTGTGTCATTGAAAATACCTTATAATATAACGTAATATGCAGTGTATCATTGAAAATACCTTGTAATATATAGTAGTTTACCATTGAAAATACCTTATAATATTACGTAATATGCAGGGTATCATTGAAAATACCTTATATATTAATATAACGTAATATGCAGTGTATCATTGAAAATACCTTATAATAGATGGTAATTTGTAGTGTATCAATGAAAATACCTTATAATATAACGTAATATGCAGTGTATCATTGAAAATACCGTATAATATATCATAATATGCAGTTTATCATTGAAAATACCATATAATATATCGTAATATGCAGTGTATCATTGAAAATACCTTATAATATAACGTAATATGCAGTGTGTCATTGAAAATACCTTATATATTAATATAACGTAATATGCAGTGTATCATTGAAAATACTTTATAATATATGGTAATTTGTAGTGTATCATTGAAAATACATTATAATATAACGTAATATGCAGTGTATGATTGAAAATACCTTATAATATATCATAATATGCAGTTTATCATTGAAAATACCATATAATATATCGTAATATGCAGTGTATCAATGAAAATACCTTATAATATAACGTAATATGCAGTGTGTCATTGAAAATACCTTATATATTAATATAACGTAATATGCAGTGTATCATTGAAAATACCTTATAATATAACATAATATGCAGTTTATCATTGAAAATACGTTATAATATAACGTAATATGCAGTGTATCATTGAAAATACCTTATAATATATAGTAGTTTATCATTGTAAATACCTTATAATATAACGTAATATGCAGTGTATCATTGAAAATACCTTATAATATATAGTAGTTTATCATTGAAAATACCTTATAATATAACGTAATATGCAGTGTATCATTGAAAATACCTTATAATATATCATAATATGCAGTTTATCATTGAAAATACTTTATAATATATGGTAATGTGTAGTGTATCATTGAAAATACATTATAATATAACGTAATATGCAGTGTATGATTGAAAATACCATATAATATATCGTAATATGCAGTATATCATTGAAAATACCTTATAATATAACGTAATATGCAGTGTGTCATTGAAAATACCTTATATATTAATATAACGTAATATGCAGTGTATCATTGAAAATACCTTATAATAGATGGTAATTTGTAGTGTATCAATGAAAATACCTTATAATATAACGTAATATGCAGTGTATCATTGAAAATACCGTATAATATATCATAATATGCAGTTTATCATTGAAAATACCATATAATATATCGTAATATGCAGTGTATCATTGAAAATACCTTATAATATAACGTAATATGCAGTGTGTCATTGAAAATACCTTATATATTAATATAACGTAATATGCAGTGTATCATTGAAAATACCTTATAATATACCATAATATGCAGTTTATCATTGAAAATACGTTATAATATAACGTAATATGCACTGTATCATTGAAAATACCGTATAATATATAGTAGTTTATCATTGAAAATACCTTATAATATAACGTAATATGCAGTGTATCATTGAAAATACCTTATAATATATCATAATATGCAGTTTATCATTGAAAATACATTATAATATATGGTAATTTGTAGTGTATCAATGAAAATACCTTATAATATAACGTAATATGCAGTGTATCGTTGAAAATACCTTATAATATAACGTAATATGCAGTGTATCATTGAAAATACCTTATAATATAACGTAATATGCAGTGTACCATTGAAAATACCTTATAATACATAGTAGTTTATCAATGAAAATACCTTATAATATAACGTAATATGCAGTGTATCATTGAAAATACCATATAATATATCGTAATATGCTGTATATCATTGAAAATACCTTATAATATAACGTAATATGCAGTGTGTCATTGAAAATACCTTATAATATAACGTAATATGCAGTGTATCATTGAAAATACCTTGTAATATATAGTAGTTTACCATTGAAAATACCTTATAATATTACGTAATATGCAGGGTATCATTGAAAATACCTTATAATATAACGTAGTATGCAGTGTAACATTGAAAACACCTTATAATATCCCGTAATATGCAGTGTATCATTGAAAATACCTTATAATATACCATAATATGCAGTTTATCATTGAAAATACGTTATAATATAACGTAATATGCAGTGTATGATTGAAAATACCTTATAATATATCATAATATGCAGTTTATCATTGAAAATACCATATAATATATCGTAATATGCAGTGTATCATTGAAAATACCTTATAATATAACGTAATATGCACTGTATCATTGAAAATACCTTATAATATATAGTAGTTTATCATTGAAAATACCTTATAATATAACGTAATATGCAGTGTGTCATTGAAAATACCTTATATATTAATATAACGTAATATGCAGTGTATCATTGAAAATACCTTATAATATACCATAATATGCAGTTTATCATTGAAAATACGTTATAATATAACGTAATATGCACTGTATCATTGAAAATACCTTATAATATATAGTAGTTTATCATTGAAAATACCTTATAATATAACGTAATATGCAGTGTATCATTGAAAATACCTTATAATATATCATAATATGCAGTTTATCATTGAAAATACATTATAATATATGGTAATTTGTAGTGTAACAATGAAAATACCTTATAATATAACGTAATATGCAGTGTATCGTTGAAAATACCTTATAATATAACGTAATATGCAGTGTATCATTGAAAATACCTTATAATATAACGTAATATGCAGTGTACCATTGAAAATACCTTATAATACATAGTAGTTTATCAATGAAAATACCTTATAATATAACGTAATATGCAGTGTATCATTGAAAATACCATATAATATATCGTAATATGCTGTATATCATTGAAAATACCTTATAATATAACGTAATATGCAGTGTGTCATTGAAAATACCTTATAATATAACGTAATATGCAGTGTATCATTGAAAATACCTTGTAATATATAGTAGTTTACCATTGAAAATAACTTATAATATTACGTAATATGCAGGGTATCATTGAAAATACCTTATATATTAATATAACGTAATATGCAGTGTATCATTGAAAATACCTTATAATAGATGGTAATTTGTAGTGTATCAATGAAAATACCTTATAATATAACGTAATATGCAGTGTATCATTGAAAATACCGTATAATATATCATAATATGCAGTTTATCATTGAAAATACCATATAATATATCGTAATATGCAGTGTATCATTGAAAATACCTTATAATATAACGTAATATGCAGTGTGTCATTGAAAATACCTTATATATTAATATAACGTAATATGCAGTGTATCATTGAAAATACTTTATAATATATGGTAATTTGTAGTGTATCATTGAAAATACATTATAATATAACGTAATATGCAGTGTATGATTGAAAATACCTTATAATATATCATAATATGCAGTTTATCATTGAAAATACCATATAATATATCGTAATATGCAGTGTATCAATGAAAATACCTTATAATATAACGTAATATGCAGTGTGTCATTGAAAATACCTTATATATTAATATAACGTAATATGCAGTGTATCATTGAAAATACCTTATAATATAACATAATATGCAGTTTATCATTGAAAATACGTTATAATATAACGTAATATGCAGTGTATCATTGAAAATACCTTATAATATATAGTAGTTTATCATTGTAAATACCTTATAATATAACGTAATATGCAGTGTATCATTGAAAATACCTTATAATATATAGTAGTTTATCATTGAAAATACCTTATAATATAACGTAATATGCAGTGTATCATTGAAAATACCTTATAATATATCATAATATGCAGTTTATCATTGAAAATACTTTATAATATATGGTAATTTGTAGTGTATCATTGAAAATACATTATAATATAACGTAATATGCAGTGTATGATTGAAAATACCATATAATATATCGTAATATGCAGTATATCATTGAAAATACCTTATAATATAACGTAATATGCAGTGTGTCATTGAAAATACCTTATATATTAATATAACGTAATATGCAGTGTATCATTGAAAATACCTTATAATAGATGGTAATTTGTAGTGTATCAATGAAAATACCTTATAATATAACGTAATATGCAGTGTATCATTGAAAATACCGTATAATATATCATAATATGCAGTTTATCATTGAAAATACCATATAATATATCGTAATATGCAGTGTATCATTGAAAATACCTTATAATATAACGTAATATGCAGTGTGTCATTGAAAATACCTTATATATTAATATAACGTAATATGCAGTGTATCATTGAAAATACCTTATAATATACCATAATATGCAGTTTATCATTGAAAATACGTTATAATATAACGTAATATGCACTGTATCATTGAAAATACCTTATAATATATAGTAGTTTATCATTGAAAATACCTTATAATATAACGTAATATGCAGTGTATCATTGAAAATACCTTATAATATATCATAATATGCAGTTTATCATTGAAAATACATTATAATATATGGTAATTTGTAGTGTATCAATGAAAATACCTTATAATATAACGTAATATGCAGTGTATCGTTGAAAATACCTTATAATATAACGTAATATGCAGTGTATCATTGAAAATACCTTATAATATAACGTAATATGCAGTGTACCATTGAAAATACCTTATAATACATAGTAGTTTATCAATGAAAATACCTTATAATATAACGTAATATGCAGTGTATCATTGAAAATACCATATAATATATCGTAATATGCTGTATATCATTGAAAATACCTTATAATATAACGTAATATGCAGTGTGTCATTGAAAATACCTTATAATATAACGTAATATGCAGTGTATCATTGAAAATACCTTGTAATATATAGTAGTTTACCATTGAAAATACCTTATAATATTACGTAATATGCAGGGTATCATTGAAAATACCTTATAATATAACGTAGTATGCAGTGTAACATTGAAAACACCTTATAATATCCCGTAATATGCAGTGTATCATTGAAAATACCTTATAATATAACATAATATGCAGTTTATCATTGAAAATACCTTATAATATAACGTAATATGCAGTGTATGATTGAAAATACCTTATAATATATCATAATATGCAGTTTATCATTGAAAATACCATATAATATATCGTAATATGCAGTGTATCATTGAAAATACCTTATAATATAACGTAATATGCAGTGTGTCATTGAAAATACCTTATATATTAATATAACGTAATATGCAGTGTATCATTGAAAATACTTTATAATATATGGTAATTTGTAGTGTATCATTGAGAATACATTATAATATAACGTAATATGCAGTGTATGATTGAAAATACCTTATAATATATCATAATATGCAGTTTATCATTGAAAATACCATATAATATATCGTAATATGCAGTGTATCATTGAAAATACCTTATAATATAACGTAATATGCAGTGTATCATTGAAAATACCTTATAATATAACGTAATATGCAGTGTACCATTGAAAATACCTTATAATACATAGTAGTTTATCAATGAAAATACCTTATAATATAACGTAATATGCAGTGTATCATTGAAAATACATTATTATATAACGTAATATGCAGTGTATCATTGAAAATACCTTATAATCTATGGTAATTTGTAGTGTATCATTGAAAATACCTTATAATATATCGTAATATACAGTGTATCATTGAAAATACCTTATAATATAACGTAGTATGCAGTGTAACATTGAAAACACCTTATAATATCACGTAATATGCAGTGTATCATTGAAAATACCTTATAATATATAGTAGTTTATCATTGAAAATACCTTATAATATAACGTAATATGCAGTGTATCATTGAAAATACCTTATAATATATAGTAGTTTATCATTGTAGATACCTTATAATATAACGTAATATGCAGTGTATCATTGAAAATACCTTATAATATATAGTAGTTTATCATTGAAAATACCTTATAATATAACGTAATATGCAGTGTATCATTGAAAATACCTTATAATATATCATAATATGCAGTTTATCATTGAAAATACTTTATAATATATGGTAATTTGTAGTGTATCATTGAAAATACATTATAATATAACGTAATATGCAGTGTATCATTGAAAATACCTTATAATATATAGTAGTTTATCATTGAAAATACCTTATAATATATAGTAGTTTATCATTGAAAATACCTGATAATATATAGTAGTTTATCATTGAAAATACCTTATAATATATCGTAATTTGTAGTGTATCAATGAAAATACCTTATGATATAACGTAATATGCAGTGTATCATTGAAAATACCTTATAATATATCATAATATGCTGTATATCATTGAAAATACCTTATAATATAACGTAATACGCAGTGTGTCATTGAAAATACCTTATATATTAATATAACGTAATATGCAGTGTATCATTGAAAATACCTTGTAATATATAGTAGTTTACCATTGAAAATACCTTATAATATAACGTAATATGCAGAGTATCATTGAAAATACCTTATGATATAACGTAATATGCAGTGTATCATTGAAAATACCTTATAATTAGTGGTAATTTGTAGTGTATCAATGAAAATACCTTATAATATAACGTAATATGCAGCGTACCATTGAAAATACTTTATAATATATGGTAATTTGTAGTGTATCATTGAAAATACATTATAATATAACGTAATATGCAGTGTATCATTGAAAATACCGTATAATATATCATAATATGCAGTTTATCATTGAAAATACCATATAATATATCGTAATATGCAGTGTATCATTGAAAATACCTTATAATATAACGTAATATGCAGTGTGTCATTGAAAATACCTTATATATTAATATAACGTAATATGCAGTGTATCATTGAAAATACCTTATAATATACTATAATATGCAGTTTATCATTGAAAATACGTTATAATATAACGTAATATGCACTGTATCATTGAAAATACCTTATAATATATAGTAGTTTATCATTGAAAATACCTTATAATATAACGTAATATGCAGTGTATCATTGAAAATACCTTATAATATATCATAATATGCAGTTTATCATTGAAAATACTTTATAATATATGGTAATTTGTAGTGTATCATTGAAAATACATTATAATATAACGTAATATGCAGTGTATGATTGAAAATACCTTATAATATATAGTAGTTTATCATTGAAAATACCTTATAATATATAGTAGTTTATCATTGAAAATACCTGATAATATATAGTAGTTTATCATTGAAAATACCTTATAATATATCGTAATTTGTAGTGTATCAATGAAAATACCTTATGATATAATGTAATATGCAGTGTATCATTGAAAATACCATATAATATATCGTAATATGCAGTGTATCATTGAAAATACCTTATAATATATAGTAGTTTATCATTGAAAATACCTTATAATATAACGTAATATGCAGTGTATCATTGAAAATACCTTATAATATATAGTAGTTTATCATTGAAAATACCTTATAATATAACGTAATATGCAGTGTATCATTGAAAATACCTTATAATATAACGTAGTATGCAGTGTATCATTGAAAATACCTTATAATATATAGTAGTTTATCATTGAAAATACCTTATAATATAACGTAATATGCAGTGTATCATTGAAAATACCTTATAATATATAGTAGTTTATCATTGAAAATACCTTATAATATAACGTAATATGCAGTGTATCATTGAAAATACCTTATAATATATCATAATATGCAGTTTATCATTGAAAATACTTTATAATATATGGTAATTTGTAGTGTATCATTGAAAATACATTATAATATAACGTAATATGCAGTGTATGATTGAAAATACCTCATAATATATAGTAGTTTATCATTGAAAATACCTTATAATATATAGTAGTTTATCATTGAAAATACCTGATAATATATAGTAGTTTATCATTGAAAATACCTTATAATATATCGTAATTTGTAGTGTATCAATGAAAATACCTTATGATATAATGTAATATGCAGTGTATCATTGAAAATACCATATAATATATCGTAATATGCAGTGTATCATTGAAAATACCTTATAATATATAGTAGTTTATCATTGAAAATACCTTATAATATAACGTAATATGCAGTGTATCATTGAAAATACCTTATAATATATAGTAGTTTATCATTGAAAATACCTTATAATATAACGTAATATGCAGTGTATCATTGAAAATACCTTATAATATAACGTAGTATGCAGTGTAACATTGAAAACACCTTATAATATCCCGTAATATGCAGTGTATCATTGAAAATACCTTATAATATACCATAATATGCAGTTTATCATTGAAAATACGTTATAATATAACGTAATATGCAGTGTATGATTGAAAATACCTTATAATATATCATAATATGCAGTTTATCATTGAAAATACCATATAATATATCGTAATATGCAGTGTATCATTGAAAATACCTTATAATATAACGTAATATGCAGTGTGTCATTGAAATACCTTATATATTAATATAACGTAATATGCAGTGTATCATTGAAAATACTTTATAATATATGGTAATTTGTAGTGTATCATTGAGAATACATTATAATATAACGTAATATGCAGTGTATGATTGAAAATACCTTATAATATATCATAATATGCAGTTTATCATTGAAAATACCATATAATATATCGTAATATGCAGTGTATCATTGAAAATACCTTATAATATAACGTAATATGCAGTGTATCATTGAAAATACTTTATAATATAACGTAATATGCAGTGTACCATTGAAAATACCTTATAATACATAGTAGTTTATCAATGAAAATACCTTATAATATAACGTAATATGCAGTGTATCATTGAAAATACATTATGATATAACGTAATATGCAGTGTATCATTGAAAATACCTTATAATCTATGGTAATTTGTAGTGTATCATTGAAAATACCTTATAATATATCGTAATATACAGTGTATCATTGAAAATACCTTATAATATAACGTAATATGCAGTGTACCATTGAAAATACCTTATAATACATAGTAGTTTATCAATGAAAATACCTTATAATATAACGTAATATGCAGTGTATCATTGAAAATACCATATAATATATCGTAATATGCTGTATATCATTGAAAATACCTTATAATATAACGTAATATGCAGTGTGTCATTGAAAATACCTTATAATATAACGTAATATGCAGTGTATCATTGAAAATACCTTGTAATATATAGTAGTTTACCATTGAAAATACCTTATAATATTACGTAATATGCAGGGTATCATTGAAAATACCTTATATATTAATATAACGTAATATGCAGTGTATCATTGAAAATACCTTATAATAGATGGTAATTTGTAGTGTATCAATGAAAATACCTTATAATATAACGTAATATGCAGTGTATCATTGAAAATACCGTATAATATATCATAATATGCAGTTTATCATTGAAAATACCATATAATATATCGTAATATGCAGTGTATCATTGAAAATACCTTATAATATAACGTAATATGCAGTGTGTCATTGAAAATACCTTATATATTAATATAACGTAATATGCAGTGTATCATTGAAAATACTTTATAATATATGGTAATTTGTAGTGTATCATTGAAAATACATTATAATATAACGTAATATGCAGTGTATGATTGAAAATACCTTATAATATATCATAATATGCAGTTTATCATTGAAAATACCATATAATATATCGTAATATGCAGTGTATCAATGAAAATACCTTATAATATAACGTAATATGCAGTGTGTCATTGAAAATACCTTATATATTAATATAACGTAATATGCAGTGTATCATTGAAAATACCTTATAATATAACATAATATGCAGTTTATCATTGAAAATACGTTATAGTATAACGTAATATGCAGTGTATCATTGAAAATACCTTATAATATATAGTAGTTTATCATTGTAAATACCTTATAATATAACGTAATATGCAGTGTATCATTGAAAATACCTTATAATATATAGTAGTTTATCATTGAAAATACCTTATAATATAACGTAATATGCAGTGTATCATTGAAAATACCTTATAATATATCATAATATGCAGTTTATCATTGAAAATACTTTATAATATATGGTAATTTGTAGTGTATCATTGAAAATACATTATAATATAACGTAATATGCAGTGTATGATTGAAAATACCATATAATATATCGTAATATGCAGTATATCATTGAAAATACCTTATAATATAACGTAATATGCAGTGTGTCATTGAAAATACCTTATATATTAATATAACGTAATATGCAGTGTATCATTGAAAATACCTTATAATAGATGGTAATTTGTAGTGTATCAATGAAAATACCTTATAATATAACGTAATATGCAGTGTATCATTGAAAATACCGTATAATATATCATAATATGCAGTTTATCATTGAAAATACCATATAATATATCGTAATATGCAGTGTATCATTGAAAATACCTTATAATATAACGTAATATGCAGTGTGTCATTGAAAATACCTTATATATTAATATAACGTAATATGCAGTGTATCATTGAAAATACCTTATAATATACCATAATATGCAGTTTATCATTGAAAATACGTTATAATATAACGTAATATGCACTGTATCATTGAAAATACCTTATAATATATAGTAGTTTATCATTGAAAATACCTTATAATATAACGTAATATGCAGTGTATCATTGAAAATACCTTATAATATATCATAATATGCAGTTTATCATTGAAAATACATTATAATATATGGTAATTTGTAGTGTATCAATGAAAATACCTTATAATATAACATAATATGCAGTTTATCATTGAAAATACCTTATAATATAACGTAATATGCAGTGTATCATTGAAAATACCTTATAATATAACGTAATATGCAGTGTACCATTGAAAATACCTTATAATACATAGTAGTTTATCAATGAAAATACCTTATAATATAACGTAATATGCAGTGTATCATTGAAAATACCATATAATATATCGTAATATGCTGTATATCATTGAAAATACCTTATAATATAACGTAATATGCAGTGTGTCATTGAAAATACCTTATAATATAACGTAATATGCAGTGTATCATTGAAAATACCTTGTAATATATAGTAGTTTACCATTGAAAATACCTTATAATATTACGTAATATGCAGGGTATCATTGAAAATACCTTATAATATAACGTAGTATGCAGTGTAACATTGAAAACACCTTATAATATCCCGTAATATGCAGTGTATCATTGAAAATACCTTATAATATACCATAATATGCAGTTTATCATTGAAAATACGTTATAATATAACGTAATATGCAGTGTATGATTGAAAATACCTTATAATATATCATAATATGCAGTTTATCATTGAAAATACCATATAATATATCGTAATATGCAGTGTATCATTGAAAATACCTTATAATATAACGTAATATGCAGTGTGTCATTGAAAATACCTTATAATATACCATAATATGCAGTTTATCATTGAAAATACGTTATAATATAACGTAATATGCACTGTATCATTGAAAATACCTTATAATATATAGTAGTTTATCATTGAAAATACCTTATAATATAACGTAATATGCAGTGTATCATTGAAAATACCTTATAATATATCATAATATGCAGTTTATCATTGAAAATACTTTATAATATATGGTAATTTGTAGTGTATCATTGAAAATACATTATAATATAACGTAATATGCAGTGTATGATTGAAAATACCTTATAATATATAGTAGTTTATCATTGAAAATACCTTATAATATATAGTAGTTTATCATTGAAAATACCTGATAATATATAGTAGTTTATCATTGAAAATACCTTATAATATATCGTAATTTGTAGTGTATCAATGAAAATACCTTATGATATAACGTAATATGCAGTGTATCATTGAAAATACCATATAATATATCGTAATATGCAGTGTATCATTGAAAATACCTTATAATATATAGTAGTTTATCATTGAAAATACCTTATAATATAACGTAATATGCAGTGTATCATTGAAAATACCTTATAATATATAGTAGTTTATCATTGAAAATACCTTATAATATAACGTAATATGCAGTGTATCATTGAAAATACCTTATAATATAACGTAGTATGCAGTGTAACATTGAAAACACCTTATAATATCCCGTAATATGCAGTGTATCATTGAAAATACCTTATAATATACCATAATATGCAGTTTATCATTGAAAATACGTTATAATATAACGTAATATGCAGTGTATGATTGAAAATACCTTATAATATATCATAATATGCAGTTTATCATTGAAAATACCATATAATATATCGTAATATGCAGTGTATCATTGAAAATACCTTATAATATAACGTAATATGCAGTGTGTCATTGAAAATACCTTATATATTAATATAACGTAATATGCAGTGTATCATTGAAAATACTTTATAATATATGGTAATTTGTAGTGTATCATTGAGAATACATTATAATATAACGTAATATGCAGTGTATGATTGAAAATACCTTATAATATATCATAATATGCAGTTTATCATTGAAAATACCATATAATATATCGTAATATGCAGTGTATCATTGAAAATACCTTATAATATAACGTAATATGCAGTGTATCATTGAAAATACTTTATAATATAACGTAATATGCAGTGTACCATTGAAAATACCTTATAATATATAGTAGTTTATCAATGAAAATACCTTATAATATAACGTAATATGCAGTGTATCATTGAAAATACATTATGATATAACGTAATATGCAGTGTATCATTGAAAATACCTTATAATATATCGTAATATACAGTGTATCATTGAAAATACCTTATAATATAACGTAATATGCAGTGTACCATTGAAAATACCTTATAATACATAGTAGTTTATCAATGAAAATACCTTATAATATAACGTAATATGCAGTGTATCATTGAAAATACCATATAATATATCGTAATATGCTGTATATCATTGAAAATACCTTATAATATAACGTAATATGCAGTGTGTCATTGAAAATACCTTATAATATAACGTAATATGCAGTGTATCATTGAAAATACCTTGTAATATATAGTAGTTTACCATTGAAAATACCTTATAATATTACGTAATATGCAGGGTATCATTGAAAATACCTTATATATTAATATAACGTAATATGCAGTGTATCATTGAAAATACCTTATAATATATGGTAATTTGTAGTGTATCAATGAAAATACCTTATAATATAACGTAATATGCAGTGTATCATTGAAAATACCGTATAATATATCATAATATGCAGTTTATCATTGAAAATACCTTATAATATATCGTAATATGCAGTGTATCATTGAAAATACCTTATAATATAACGTAATATGCAGTGTGTCATTGAAAATACCTTATATATTAATATAACGTAATATGCAGTGTATCATTGAAAATACTTTATAATATATGGTAATTTGTAGTGTATCATTGAAAATACATTATAATATAACGTAATATGCAGTGTATGATTGAAAATACCTTATAATATATCATAATATGCAGTTTATCATTGAAAATACCATATAATATATCGTAATATGCAGTGTATCAATGAAAATACCTTATAATATAACGTAATATGCAGTGTGTCATTGAAAATACCTTATATATTAATATAACGTAATATGCAGTGTATCATTGAAAATACCTTATAATATAACATAATATGCAGTTTATCATTGAAAATACGTTATAATATAACGTAATATGCAGTGTATCATTGAAAATACCTTATAATATATAGTAGTTTATCATTGTAAATACCTTATAATATAACGTAATATGCAGTGTATCATTGAAAATACCTTATAATATATAGTAGTTTATCATTGAAAATACCTTATAATATAACGTAATATGCAGTGTATCATTGAAAATACCTTATAATATATCATAATATGCAGTTTATCATTGAAAATACTTTATAATATATGGTAATGTGTAGTGTATCATTGAAAATACATTATAATATAACGTAATATGCAGTGTATGATTGAAAATACCATATAATATATCGTAATATGCAGTATATCATTGAAAATACCTTATAATATAACGTAATATGCAGTGTGTCATTGAAAATACCTTATATATTAATATAACGTAATATGCAGTGTATCATTGAAAATACCTTATAATAGATGGTAATTTGTAGTGTATCAATGAAAATACCTTATAATATAACGTAATATGCAGTGTATCATTGAAAATACCGTATAATATATCATAATATGCAGTTTATCATTGAAAATACCATATAATATACCGTAATATGCAGTGTATCATTGAAAATACCTTATAATATAACGTAATATGCAGTGTGTCATTGAAAATACCTTATATATTAATATAACGTAATATGCAGTGTATCATTGAAAATACCTTATAATATACCATAATATGCAGTTTATCATTGAAAATACGTTATAATATAACGTAATATGCACTGTATCATTGAAAATACCTTATAATATATAGTAGTTTATCATTGAAAATACCATATAATATAACGTAATATGCAGTGTATCATTGAAAATACCTTATAATATATCATAATATGCAGTTTATCATTGAAAATACATTATAATATATGGTAATTTGTAGTGTATCAATGAAAATACCTTATAATATAACGTAATATGCAGTGTATCGTTGAAAATACCTTATAATATAACGTAATATGCAGTGTATCATTGAAAATACCTTATAATATAACGTAATATGCAGTGTACCATTGAAAATACCTTATAATACATAGTAGTTTATCAATGAAAATACCTTATAATATAACGTAATATGCAGTGTATCATTGAAAATACCTTATAATATATCGTAATATGCTGTATATCATTGAAAATACCTTATAATATAACGTAATATGCAGTGTGTCATTGAAAATACCTTATAATATAACGTAATATGCAGTGTATCATTGAAAATACCTTGTAATATATAGTAGTTTACCATTGAAAATACCTTATAATATTACGTAATATGCAGGGTATCATTGAAAATACCTTATAATATAACGTAGTATGCAGTGTAACATTGAAAACACCTTATAATATCCCGTAATATGCAGTGTATCATTGAAAATACCTTATAATATACCATAATATGCAGTTTATCATTGAAAATACTTTATAATATATGGTAATTTGTAGTGTATCATTGAAAATACATTATAATATAACGTAATATGCAGTGTATGATTGAAAATACCTTATAATATATAGTAGTTTATCATTGAAAATACCTTATAATATATAGTAGTTTAT
Source organism: Lasioglossum lativentre (assembly GCA_916610255.1). Lineage (NCBI taxonomy): Eukaryota > Metazoa > Arthropoda > Insecta > Hymenoptera > Halictidae > Lasioglossum > Lasioglossum lativentre. The sequence continues at coordinate 974,391 of CAKAJI010000156.1, read as the reverse complement.
CATTGAAAATACCTGATAATATATAGTAGTTTATCATTGAAAATACCTTATAATATATCGTAATTTGTAGTGTATCAATGAAAATACCTTATGATATAACGTAATATGCAGTGTATCATTGAAAATACCATATAATATATCGTAATATGCAGTGTATCATTGAAAATACCTTATAATATATAGTAGTTTATCATTGAAAATACCTTATAATATAACGTAATATGCAGTGTATCATTGAAAATACCTTATAATATATAGTAGTTTATCATTGAAAATACCTTATAATATAACGTAATATGCAGTGTATCATTGAAAATACCTTATAATATAACGTAGTATGCAGTGTAACATTGAAAACACCTTATAATATCACGTAATATGCAGTGTATCATTGAAAATACCTTATAATATACCATAATATGCAGTTTATCATTGAAAATACGTTATAATATAACGTAATATGCAGTGTATGATTGAAAATACCTTATAATATATCATAATATGCAGTTTATCATTGAAAATACCATATAATATATCGTAATATGCAGTGTATCATTGAAAATACCTTATAATATAACGTAATATGCAGTGTGTCATTGAAAATACCTTATATATTAATATAACGTAATATGCCAGTGTATCATTGAAATACTTTATAATATATGGTAATTTGTAGTGTATCATTGAGAATACATTATATAATAACGTAATATGCAGTGTATGATTGAAAATACCTTATAATATATCATAATATGCAGTTTATCATTGAAAATACCATATAATATATCGTAATATGCAGTGTATCATTGAAAATACCTTATAATATAACGTAATATGCAGTGTATCATTGAAAATACTTTATAATATAACGTAATATGCAGTGTACCATTGAAAATACCTTATAATATCATAGTAGTTTATCAATGAAAATACCTTATAATATAACGAATATGCAGTGTATCATTGAAAATACATTATGATATAACGTAATATGCAGTGTATCATTGAAAATACCTATAATCTATGGTAATTTGTAGTGTATCATTGAAAATACCTTATAATATATCGTAATATACAGTGTATCATTGAAAATACCTTATAATATAACGTAATATGCAGTGTACCATTGAAATACCTTATAATACATAGTAGTTTATCAATGAAAATACCTTATAATATAACGTAATATGCAGTGTATCATTGAATATACCATATAATATATCGTATATATGCTGTATATCATTGAAATACCTTATAATATAACGTAATATGCAGTGTGTCATTTGAAAATACCTTATAATATAACGTAATATGCAGTGTATCATTGAAAATACCTTGTAATATATAGTAGTTTACCATTGAAAATACCTTATAATATAACGTAATATGCAGGGTATCATTGAAAATACCTTATATATTAATATAACGTAATATGCAGTGTATCATTGAAAATACCTTATAATAGATGGTAATTTGTAGTGTATCAATGAAAATACCTTATAATATAACGTAATATGCAGTGTATCATTGAAAATACCGTATAATATATCATAATATGCAGTTTATCATTGAAAATACCATATAATATATCGTAATATGCAGTGTATCATTGAAAATACCTTATAATATAACGTAATATGCAGTGTATCATTGAAAATACCTTATAATATAACGTAATATGCAGTGTATCATTGAAAATACTTTATAATATATGGTAATTTGTAGTGTATCATTGAAAATACATTATAATATAACGTAATATGCAGTGTATGATTGAAAATACCTTATAATATATCATAATATGCAGTTTATCATTGAAAATACCTTATAATATATCGTAATATGCAGTGTATCAATGAAAATACCTTATAATATAACGTAATATGCAGTGTGTCATTGAAAATACCTTATATATTAATATAACGTAATATGCAGTGTATCATTGAAAATACCTTATAATATAACATAATATGCAGTTTATCATTGAAAATACGTTATAGTATAACGTAATATGCAGTGTATCATTGAAAATACCTTATAATATATAGTAGTTTATCATTGTAAATACCTTATAATATAACGTAATATGCAGTGTATCATTGAAAATACCTTATAATATATAGTAGTTTATCATTGAAAATACCTTATAATATAACGTAATATGCAGTGTATCATTGAAAATACCTTATTAATATATCATAATATGCAGGTTTATCATTGAAATACTTTATAATATATGGTAATGTGTAGTGTATCATTGAAAATACATTATAATATAACGTAATATGCAGTGTATGATTGAAAATACCATATAATATATCGTAATATGCAGGTATATCATTGAAAATACCTTATAATATAACGTAATATGCAGTGTGTCATTGAAAATACCTTATATATTAATATAACGTAATATGCAGTGTATCATTGAAAATACCTTATAATAGATGGTAATTTGTAGTGTATCAATGAAAATACCTTATAATATAACGTAATATGCAGTGTATCATTGAAAATACCGTATAATATATCATAATATGCAGTTTATCATTGAAAAATACCATATAATATATCGTAATATGCAGTGTATCATTGAAATACCTTATAATATAACGTAATATGCAGTGTGTCATTGAAAATACCTTATATATTAATATAACGTAATATGCAGTGTATCATTGAAAATACCTTATAATATACCATAATATGCATCAATGATACAGTGCATACTACGTTATAATATAACGTATTATGCACTGTATCATTGAAAATACCTTATAATATATAGTTGTTTATCATTGAAAATACCTTATAATATAACGTAATATGCAGTGTATCATTGAAAATACCTTATAATATATCATAATATGCAGTTTATCATTGAAAATACATTATAATATATGGTAATTTGTAGTGTATCAATGAAAATACCTTATAATATAACGTAATATGCAGTGTATCGTTGAAAATACCTTATAATATAACGTAATATGCAGTGTATCATTGAAAATACCTTATAATATAACGTAATATGCAGTGTACCATTGAAAATACCTTATAATACATAGTAGTTTATCAATGAAAATACCTTATAATATAACGTAATATGCAGTGTATCATTGAAAATACCATATAATATATCGTAATATGCTGTATATCATTGAAAATACCTTATAATATAACGTAATATGCAGTGTATCATTGAAAATACCTTATAATATAACGTAATATGCAGTGTATCATTGAAAATACCTTGTAATATATAGTAGTTTACCATTGAAAATACCTTATAATATTACGTAATATGCAGGGTATCATTGAAAATACCTTATAATATAACGTAGTATGCAGTGTAACATTGAAAACACCTTATAATATCCCGTAATATGCAGTGTATCATTGAAAATACCTTATAATATACCATAATATGCAGTTTATCATTGAAAATACGTTATAATATAACGTAATATGCAGTGTATGATTGAAAATACCTTATAATATATCATAATATGCAGTTTATCATTGAAAATACCATATAATATATCGTAATATGCAATGTATCATTGAAAATACCTTATAATATAACGTAATATGCAGTGTACCCTTGAAAATACCTTATACTATAACGTAATATGCAGTGTATCATTGAAAATACTTTATAATATATGGTAATTTGTAGTGTATCATTGAAAATACATTATAATATAACGTAATATGCAGTGTATGATTGAAAATACCTTATAATATATCATAATATGCAGTTTATCATTGAAAATACCATATAATATATCGTAATATGCAGTGTATCATTGAAAATACCTTATAATATAACGTAATATGCAGTGTATCATTGAAAATACCTTATAATATAACGTAATATGCAGTGTACCATTGAAAATACCTTATAATACATAGTAGTTTATCAATGAAAATACCTTATAATATAACGTAATATGCAGTGTATCATTGAAAATACATTATGATATAACGTAATATGCAGTGTATCATTGACAATACCTTATAATCTATGGTAATTTGTAGTGTATCATTGAAAATACCTTATAATATATCGTAATATACAGTGTATCATTGAAAATACCTTATAATATAACGTAGTATGCAGTGTAACATTGAAAACACCTTATAATATCACGTAATATGCAGTGTATCATTGAAAATACCTTATAATATATAGTAGTTTATCATTGAAAATACCTTATAATATAACGTAATATGCAGTGTATCATTGAAAATACCTTATAATATATAGTAGTTTATCATTGTAAATACCTTATAATATAACGTAATATGCAGTGTATCATTGAAAATACCTTATAATATATAGTAGTTTATCATTGAAAATACCTTATAATATAACGTAATATGCAGTGTATCATTGAAAATACCTTATAATATATCATAATATGCAGTTTATCATTGAAAATACTTTATAATATATGGTAATTTGTAGTGTATCATTGAAAATACATTATAATATAACGTAATATGCAGTGTATGATTGAAAATACCTTATAATATATAGTAGTTTATCATTGAAAATACCTTATAATATATAGTAGTTTATCATTGAAAATACCTGATAATATATAGTAGTTTATCATTGAAAATACCTTATAATATATCGTAATTTGTAGTGTATCAATGAAAATACCTTATGATATAACGTAATATGCAGTGTATCATTGAAAATACCATATAATATATCGTAATATGCTGTATATCATTGAAAATACCTTATAATATAACGTAATACGCAGTGTGTCATTGAAAATACCTTATATATTAATATAACGTAATATGCAGTGTATCATTGAAAATACCTTGTAATATATAGTAGTTTACTATTGAAAATACCTTATAATATAACGTAATATGCAGAGTATCATTGAAAATACCTTATGATATAACGTAATATGCAGTGTATCATTGAAAATACCTTATAATAGATGGTAATTTGTAGTGTATCAATGAAAATACCTTATGATATAACGTAATATGCAGTGTATCATTGAAAATACTTTATAATATATGGTAATTTGTAGTGTATCATTGAAAATACATTATAATATAACGTAATATGCAGTGTATGATTGAAAATACCTTATAATATATCATAATATGCAGTTTATCATTGAAAATACCTTATAATATATCGTAATATGCAGTGTATCATTGAAAATACCTTATAATATAACGTAATACGCAGTGTGTCATTGAAAATACCTTATATATTAATATAACGTAATATGCAGTGTATCATTGAAAATACCTTATAATATACCATAATATGCAGTTTATCATTGAAAATACGTTATAATATAACGTAATATGCAGTGTATGATTGAAAATACCTTATAATATATCATAATATGCAGTTTATCATTGAAAATACCATATAATATATCGTAATATGCAGTGTATCATTGAAAATACCTTATAATATAACGTAATATGCAGTGTGTCATTGAAAATACCTTATATATTAATATAACGTAATATGCAGTGTATCATTGAAAATACCTTATAATATAACATAATATGCAGTTTATCATTGAAAATACGTTATAATATAACGTAATATGCAGTGTATCATTGAAAATACCTTATAATATATAGTAGTTTATCATTGTAAATACCTTATAATATAACGTAATATGCAGTGTATCATTGAAAATACCTTATAATATAACGTAATATGCAGTGTATCATTGAAAATACCTTATAATATATCATAATATGCAGTTTGTCATTGAAAATACTTTATAATATATGGTAATGTGTAGTGTATCATTGAAAATACATTATAATATAACGTAATATGCAGTGTATGATTGAAAATACCTTATAATATATAGTAGTTTATCATTGAAAATACCTTATAATATATAGTAGTTTATCATTGAAAATACCTGATAATATATAGTAGTTTATCATTGAAAATACCTTATAATATATCGTAATTTGTAGTGTATCAATGAAAATACCTTATGATATATCATAATATGCAGTTTATCATTGAAAATACCATATAATATATCGTAATATGCAGTGTATCATTGAAAATACCTTATAATATAACGTAATATGCAGTGTGTCATTGAAAATACCTTATATATTAATATAACGTAATATGCAGTGTATCATTGAAAATACCTTATAATAGATGGTAATTTGTAGTGTATCAATGAAAATACCTTATAATATAACGTAATATGCAGTGTATCATTGAAAATACCGTATAATATATCATAATATGCAGTTTATCATTGAAAATACCATATAATATATCGTAATATGCAGTGTATCATTGAAAATACCTTATAATATAACGTAATATGCAGTGTGTCATTGAAAATACCTTATATATTAATATAACGTAATATGCAGTGTATCATTGAAAATACCTTATAATATACCATAATATGCAGTTTATCATTGAAAATACGTTATAATATAACGTAATATGCAGTGTATCATTGAAAATACCTTATAATATATAGTAGTTTATCATTGAAAATACCTCATAATATAACGTAATATGCAGTGTATCATTGAAAATACCTTATAATATATCATAATATGCAGTTTATCATTGAAAATACATTATAATATATGGTAATTTGTAGTGTATCAATGAAAATACCTTATAATATAACGTAATATGCAGTGTATCGTTGAAAATACCTTATAATATAACGTAATATGCAGTGTATCATTGAAAATACCTTATAATATAACGTAATATGCAGTGTACCATTGAAAATACCTTATAATACATAGTAGTTTATCAATGAAAATACCTTATAATATAACGTAATATGCAGTGTATCATTGAAAATACATTATGATATAACGTAATATGCAGTGTATCATTGAAAATACCTTATAATCTATGGTAATTTGTAGTGTATCATTGAAAATACCTTATAATATATCGTAATATACAGTGTATCATTGAAAATACCTTATAATATAACGTAGTATGCAGTGTAACATTGAAAACACCTTATAATATCACGTAATATGCAGTGTATCATTGAAAATACCTTATAATATATAGTAGTTTATCATTGAAAATACCTTATAATATAACGTAATATGCAGTGTATCATTGAAAATACCTTATAATATATAGTAGTTTATCATTGTAAATACCTTATAATATAACGTAATATGCAGTGTATCATTGAAAATACCTTATAATATATAGTAGTTTATCATTGTAAATACCTTATAATATAACGTAATATGCAGTGTATCATTGAAAATACCTTATAATATATAGTAGTTTATCATTGAAAATACCTTATAATATAACGTAATATGCAGTGTATCATTGAAAATACCTTATAATATATCATAATATGCAGTTTATCATTGAAAATACTTTATAATATATGGTAATTTGTAGTGTATCATTGAAAATACATTATAATATAACGTAATATGCAGTGTATCATTGAAAATACCTTATAATATATAGTAGTTTATCATTGAAAATACCTTATAATATATAGTAGTTTATCATTGAAAATACCTGATAATATATAGTAGTTTATCATTGAAAATACCTTATAATATATCGTAATTTGTAGTGTATCAATGAAAATACCTTATGATATAACGTAATATGCAGTGTATCATTGAAAATACCATATAATATATCGTAATATGCTGTATATCATTGAAAATACCTTATAATATAACGTAATATGCAGTGTGTCATTGAAAATACCTTATAATATAACGTAATATGCAGTGTATCATTGAAAATACCTTGTAATATATAGTAGTTTACCATTGAAAATACCTTATAATATAACGTAATATGCAGAGTATCATTGAAAATACCTTATGATATAACGTAATATGCAGTGTATCATTGAAAATACCTTATAATAGATGGTAATTTGTAGTGTATCATTGAAAATACATTATAATATAACGTAATATGCAGTGTATGATTGAAAATACCTTATAATATATCATAATATGCAGTTTATCATTGAAAATACCATATAATATATCGTAATATGCAGTGTATCATTGAAAATACCTTATAATATAACGTAATACGCAGTGTGTCATTGAAAATACCTTATATATTAATATAACGTAATATGCAGTGTATCATTGAAAATACCTTATAATATACCATAATATGCAGTTTATCATTGAAAATACGTTATAATATAACGTAATATGCAGTGTATCATTGAAAATACCTTCTAATATATAGTAGTTTATCATTGTACATACCTTATAATATAACCTAATATGCAGTGTATCATTGAAAATACCTTATAATATATAGTAGTTTATCATTGAAAATACCTTATAATATAACGTAATATGCAGTGTATCATTGAAAATACCTTATAATATATCATAATATGCAGTTTATCATTGAAAATACTTTATAATATATGGTAATTTGTAGTGTATCATTGAAAATACATTATAATATAACGTAATATGCAGTGTATGATTGAAAATACCTTATAATATATAGTAGTTTATCATTGAAAATACCTTATAATATATAGTAGTTTATCATTGAAAATACCTGATAATATATAGTAGTTTATCATTGAAAATACCTTATAATATATCGTAATTTGTAGTGTATCAATGAAAATACCTTATGATATAACGTAATATGCAGTGTATCATTGAAAATACCATATAATATATCGTAATATGCAGTATATCATTGAAAATACCTTATAATATAACGTAATATGCAGTGTGTCATTGAAAATACCTTATAATATAACGTAATATGCAGTGTATCATTGAAAATACCTTGTAATATATAGTAGTTTACCATTGAAAATACCTTATAATATAACGTAATATGCAGTGTATGATTGAAAATACCTTATAATATATCATAATATGCAGTTTATCATTGAAAATACCATATAATATATCGTAATATGCAGTGTATCATTGAAAATACCTTATAATATAACGTAATACGCAGTGTGTCATTGAAAATACCTTATATATTAATATAACGTAATATGCAGTGTATCATTGAAAATACCTTATAATATACCATAATATGCAGTTTATCATTGAAAATACGTTATAATATAACGTAATATGCAGTGTATCATTGAAAATACCTTATAATATATAGTAGTTTATCATTGTAAATACCTTATAATATAACGTAATATGCAGTGTATCATTGAAAATACCTTATAATATATAGTAGTTTATCATTGAAAATACCTTATAATATAACGTAATATGCAGTGTATCATTGAAAATACCTTATAATATATCATAATATGCAGTTTATCATTGAAAATACTTTATAATATATGGTAATTTGTAGTGTATCATTGAAAATACATTATAATATAACGTAATATGCAGTGTATGATTGAAAATACCTTATAATATATAGTAGTTTATCATTGAAAATACCTTATAATATATAGTAGTTTATCATTGAAAATACCTGATAATATATAGTAGTTTATCATTGAAAATACCTTATAATATATCGTAATTTGTAGTGTATCAATGAAAATACCTTATGATATAACGTAATATGCAGTGTATCATTGAAAATACCATATAATATATCGTAATATGCAGTATATCATTGAAAATACCTTATAATATAACGTAATATGCAGTGTGTCATTGAAAATACCTTATAATATAACGTATTATGCAGTGTATCATTGAAAATACCTTGTAATATATAGTAGTTTACCATTGAAAATACCTTATAATATAACGTAATATGCAGAGTATCATTGAAAATACCTTATAATATAACGTAATATGCAGTGTATCATTGAAAATACCTTATAATATATCATAATATGCAGTTTATCATTGAAAATACCATATAATATATCGTAATATGCAGTGTATCATTGAAAATACCTTATAATATAACGTAATATGCAGTGTGTCATTGAAAATACCTTATATATTAATATAACGTAATATGCAGTGTATCATTGAAAATACCTTATAATATACCATAATATGCAGTTTATCATTGAAAATACGTTATAATATAACGTAATATGCAGTGTATCATTGAAAATACCTTATAATATATAGTAGTTTATCATTGAAAATACCTTATAATATAACGTAATATGCAGTGTATCATTGAAAATACCTTATAATATATCATAATATGCAGTTTATCATTGAAAATACTTTATAATATATGGTAATTTGTAGTGTATCATTGAAAATACATTATAATATAACGTAATATGCAGTGTATGATTGAAAATACCTTATAATATATAGTAGTTTATCATTGAAAATACCTTATAATATATAGTAGTTTATCATTGAAAATACCTGATAATATATAGTAGTTTATCATTGAAAATACCTTATAATATATCGTAATTTGTAGTGTATCAATGAAAATACCTTATGATATAACGTAATATGCAGTGTATCATTGAAAATACCATATAATATATCGTAATATGCAGTATATCATTGAAAATACCTTATAATATAACGTAATATGCAGTGTGTCATTGAAAATACCTTATAATATAACGTAATATGCAGTGTATCATTGAAAATACCTTGTAATATATAGTAGTTTACCATTGAAAATACCTTATAATATAACGAAATATGCAGAGTATCATTGAAAATACCTTATGATATAACGTAATATGCAGTGTATCATTGAAAATACCTTATAATAGATGGTAATTTGTAGTGTATCAATGAAAATACCTTATAATATAACGTAATATGCAGTGTATGATTGAAAATACCTTATAATATATCATAATATGCAGTTTATCATTGAAAATACCATATAATATATCGTAATATGCAGTGTATCATTGAAAATACCTTATAATATAACGTAATATGCAGTGTATGATTGAAAATACCTTATAATATATAGTAGTTTATCATTGAAAATACCTTATAATATATAGTAGTTTATCATTGAAAATACCTGATAATATATAGTAGTTTATCATTGAAAATACCTTATAATATATCGTAATTTGTAGTGTATCAATGAAAATACCTTATGATATAACGTAATATGCAGTGTATCATTGAAAATACCATATAATATAACGTAATATGCAGTGTATCATTGAAAATACCTTATAATATATCATAATATGCAGTTTATCATTGAAAATACTTTATAATATATGGTAATTTGTAGTGTATCATTGAAAATACATTATAATATAACGTAATATGCAGTGTATGATTGAAAATACCTTATAATATATAGTAGTTTATCATTGAAAATACCTTATAATATATAGTAGTTTATCATTGAAAATACCTGATAATATATAGTAGTTTATCATTGAAAATACCTTATAATATATCGTAATTTGTAGTGTATCAATGAAAATACCTTATGATATAACGTAATATGCAGTGTATCATTGAAAATACCATATAATATATCGTAATATGCTGTATATCATTGAAAATACCTTATAATATAACGTAATATGCAGTGTGTCATTGAAAATACCTTATAATATAACGTAATATGCAGTGTATCATTGAAAATACCTTGTAATATATAGTAGTTTACCATTGAAAATACCTTATAATATAACGTAATATGCAGAGTATCATTGAAAATACCTTATGATATAACGTAATATGCAGTGTATCATTGAAAATACCTTATAATAGATGGTAATTTGTAGTGTATCAATGAAAATACCTTATAATATAACGTAATATGCAGTGTATGATTGAAAATACCTTATAATATATCATAATATGCAGTTTATCATTGAAAATACCATATAATATATCGTAATATGCAGTGTATCATTGAAAATACCTTATAATATAACGTAATATGCAGTGTGTCATTGAAAATACCTTATATATTAATATAACGTAATATGCAGTGTATCATTGAAAATACCTTATAATATACCATAATATGCAGTTTATCATTGAAAATACGTTATAATATAACGTAATATGCAGTGTATCATTGAAAATACCTTATAATATATAGTAGTTTATCATTGAAAATACCTGATAATATATAGTAGTTTATCATTGAAAATACCTTATAATATATCGTAATTTGTAGTGTATCAATGAAAATACCTTATGATATAACGTAATATGCAGTGTATCATTGAAAATACCATATAATATATCGTAATATGCAGTGTATGATTGAAAATACCTTATAATATATCATAATATGCAGTTTATCATTGAAAATACCATATAATATATCGTAATATGCAGTGTATCATTGAAAATACCTTATAATATAACGTAATATGCAGTGTGTCATTGAAAATACCTTATATATTAATATAACGTAATATGCAGTGTATCATTGAAAATACCTTATAATATACCATAATATGCAGTTTATCATTGAAAATACGTTATAATATAACGTAATATGCAGTGTATCATTGAAAATACCTTATAATATATAGTAGTTTATCATTGAAAATACCTTATAATATAACGTAATATGCAGTGTATCATTGAAAATACCTTATAATATATCATAATATGCAGTTTATCATTGAAAATACTTTATAATATATGGTAATTTGTAGTGTATCATTGAAAATACATTATAATATAACGTAATATGCAGTGTATGATTGAAAATACCTTATAATATATAGTAGTTTATCATTGAAAATACCTTATAATATATAGTAGTTTATCATTGAAAATACCTGATAATATATAGTAGTTTATCATTGAAAATACCTTATAATATATCGTAATTTGTAGTGTATCAATGAAAATACCTTATGATATAACGTAATATGCAGTGTATCATTGAAAATACCATATAATATATCGTAATATGCTGTATATCATTAAAAATACCTTATAATATAACGTAATATGCAGTGTGTCATTGAAAATACCTTATAATATAACGTAATATGCAGTGTATCATTGAAAATACCTTGTAATATATAGTAGTTTACCATTGAAAATACCTTATAATATAACGTAATATGCAGAGTATCATTGAAAATACCTTATGATATAACGTAATATGCAGTGTGTCATTGAAAATACCTTATATATTAATATAACGTAATATGCAGTGTATCATTGAAAATACCTTATAATATACCATAATATGCAGTTTATCATTGAAAATACGTTATAATATAACGTAATATGCAGTGTATCATTGAAAATACCTTATAATATATAGTAGTTTATCATTGTAAATACCTTATAATATAACGTAATATGCAGTGTATCATTGAAAATACCTTATAATATATAGTAGTTTATCATTGAAAATACCTTATAATATAACGTAATATGCAGTGTATCATTGAAAATACCTTATAATATATCATAATATGCAGTTTATCATTGAAAATACTTTATAATATATGGTAATTTGTAGTGTATCATTGAAAATACATTATAATATAACGTAATATGCAGTGTATCATTGAAAATACCTTATAATATATAGTAGTTTATCATTGAAAATACCTTATAATATATAGTAGTTTATCATTGAAAATACCTGATAATATATAGTAGTTTATCATTGAAAATACCTTATAATATATCGTAATTTGTAGTGTATCAATGAAAATACCTTATGATATAACGTAATATGCAGTGTATCATTGAAAATACCATATAATATATCGTAATATGCAGTATATCATTGAAAATACCTTATAATATAACGTAATATGCAGTGTGTCATTGAAAATACCTTATAATATAACGTAATATGCAGTGTATCATTGAAAATACCTTGTAATATATAGTAGTTTACCATTGAAAATACCTTATAATATAACGTAATATGCAGAGTATCATTGAAAATACCTTATGATATAACGTAATATGCAGTGTATCATTGAAAATACCTTATAATAGATGGTAATTTGTAGTGTATCAATGAAAATACCTTATAATATAACGTAATATGCAGTGTATGATTGAAAATACCTTATAATATATCATAATATGCAGTTTATCATTGAAAATACCATATAATATATCGTAATATGCAGTGTATCATTGAAAATACCTTATAATATAACGTAATATGCAGTGTGTCATTGAAAATACCTTATATATTAATATAACGTAATATGCAGTGTATCATTGAAAATACCTTATAATATACCATAATATGCAGTTTATCATTGAAAATACGTTATAATATAACGTAATATGCAGTGTATCATTGAAAATACCTTATAATATATAGTAGTTTATCATTGTAAATACCTTATAATATAACGTAATATGCAGTGTATCATTGAAAATACCTTATAATATATAGTAGTTTATCATTGAAAATACCTTATAATATAACGTAATATGCAGTGTATCATTGAAAATACCTTATAATATATCATAATATGCAGTTTATCATTGAAAATACTTTATAATATATGGTAATTTGTAGAGTATCATTGAAAATACATTATAATATAACGTAATATGCAGTGTATGATTGAAAATACCTTATAATATATAGTAGTTTATCATTGAAAATACCTTATAATATATAGTAGTTTATCATTGAAAATACCTGATAATATATAGTAGTTTATCATTGAAAATACCTTATAATATAACGTAATATGCAGTGTATCATTGAAAATACCTTATAATATATCATAATATGCAGTTTATCATTGAAAATACATTATAATATATGGTAATTTGTAGTGTATCAATGAAAATACCTTATAATATAACGTAATATGCAGTGTATCGTTGAAAATACCTTATAATATAACGTAATATGCAGTGTATCATTGAAAATACCTTATAATATAACGTAATATGCAGTGTACCATTGAAAATACCTTATAATACATAGTAGTTTATCAATGAAAATACCTTATAATATAACGTAATATGCAGTGTATCATTGAAAATACCTTATAATATACCATAATATGCAGTTTATCATTCAAAATACCTTATAATATAACGTAATATGCAGAGTATCATTGAAAATACATTATAATATAACGTAATATGCAGTGTATGATTGAAAATACCTTATAATATATAGTAGTTTATCATTGAAAATACCTTATAATATATAGTAGTTTATCATTGAAAATACCTGATAATATATAGTAGTTTATCATTGAAAATACCTTATAATATATCGTAATTTGTAGTGTATCAATGAAAATACCTTATGATATAACGTAATATGCAGTGTATCATTGAAAATACCATATAATATATCGTAATATGCTGTATATCATTGAAAATACCTTATAATATAACGTAATATGCAGTGTGTCATTGAAAATACCTTATAATATAACGTAATATGCAGTGTATCATTGAAAATACCTTGTAATATATAGTAGTTTACCATTGAAAATACCTTATAATATAACGTAATATGCAGAGTATCATTGAAAATACCTTATGATATAACGTAATATGCAGTGTGTCATTGAAAATACCTTATATATTAATATAACGTAATATGCAGTGTATCATTGAAAATACCTTATAATATACCATAATATGCAGTTTATCATTGAAAATACGTTATAATATAACGTAATATGCAGTGTATCATTGAAAATACCTTATAATATATAGTAGTTTATCATTGTAAATACCTTATAATATAACGTAATATGCAGTGTATCATTGAAAATACCTTATAATATATAGTAGTTTATCATTGAAAATACCTTATAATATAACGTAATATGCAGTGTATCATTGAAAATACCTTATAATATATCATAATATGCAGTTTATCATTGAAAATACTTTATAATATATGGTAATTTGTAGTGTATCATTGAAAATACATTATAATATAACGTAATATGCAGTGTATGATTGAAAATACCTTATAATATATAGTAGTTTATCATTGAAAATACCTTATAATATATAGTAGTTTATCATTGAAAATACCTGATAATATATAGTAGTTTATCATTGAAAATACCTTATAATATATCGTAATTTGTAGTGTATCAATGAAAATACCTTATGATATAACGTAATATGCAGTGTATCATTGAAAATACCATATAATATATCGTAATATGCAGTGTATCATTGAAAATACCTTATAATATAACGTAATATGCAGTGTGTCATTGAAAATACCTTATAATATAACGTAATATGCAGTGTATCATTGAAAATACCTTGTAATATATAGTAGTTTACCATTGAAAATACCTTATAATATAACGTAATATGCAGAGTATCATTGAAAATACCTTATGATATAACGTAATATGCAGTGTATCATTGAAAATACCTTATAATAGATGGTAATTTGTAGTGTATCAATGAAAATACCTTATAATATAACGTAATATGCAGTGTATGATTGAAAATACCTTATAATATATCATAATATGCAGTTTATCATTGAAAATACCATATAATATATCGTAATATGCAGTGTATCATTGAAAATACCTTATAATATAACGTAATATGCAGTGTGTCATTGAAAATACCTTATATATTAATATAACGTAATATGCAGTGTATCATTGAAAATACCTTATAATATACCATAATATGCAGTTTATCATTGAAAATACGTTATAATATAACGTAATATGCAGTGTATCATTGAAAATACCTTATAATATATAGTAGTTTATCATTGTAAATACCTTATAATATAACGTAATATGCAGTGTATCATTGAAAATACCTTATAATATATAGTAGTTTATCATTGAAAATACCTTATAATATAACGTAATATGCAGTGTATCATTGAAAATACCGTATAATATATCATAATATGCAGTTTATCATTGAAAATACTTTATAATATATGGTAATTTGTAGTGTATCATTGAAAATACATTATAATATAACGTAATATGCAGTGTATGATTGAAAATACCTTATAATATATAGTAGTTTATCATTGAAAATACCTTATAATATATAGTAGTTTATCATTGAAAATACCTGATAATATATAGTAGTTTATCATTGAAAATACCTTATAATATATCGTAATTTGTAGTGTATCAATGAAAATACCTAATGATATAACGTAATATGCAGTGTATCATTGAAAATAACATATAATATATCGTAATATGCAGTATATCATTGAAAATACCTTATAATATAACGTAATATGCAGTGTGTCATTGAAAATACCTTATAATATAACGTAATATGCAGTGTATCATTGAAAATACCTTGTAATATGTAGTAGTTTACCATTGAAAATACCTTATAATATAACGTAATATGCAGAGTATCATTGAAAATACCTTATAATATATAGTAGTTTATCATTGAAAATACCTTATAATATATAGTAGTTTATCATTGAAAATACCTGATAATATATAGTAGTTTATCATTGAAAATACCTTATAATATATCGTAATTTGTAGTGTATCAATGAAAATACCTTATGATATAACGTAATATGCAGTGTATCATTGAAAATACTATATAATATATCGTAATATGCAGTATATCATTGAAAATACCTTAAAATATAACGTAATATGCAGTGTGTCATTGAAAATACCTGATAATATAACGTAATATGCAGTGTATCATTGAAAATACCTTGTAATATATAGTAGTTTACCATTGAAAATACCTTATAATATAACGTAATATGCAGAGTATCATTGAAAATACCTTATGATATAACGTAATATGCAGTGTATCATTGAAAATACCTTATAATAGATGGTAATTTGTAGTGTATCAATGAAAATACCTTATAATATAACGTAATATGCAGTGTATGATTGAAAATACCTTATAATATATCATAATATGCAGTTTATCATTGAAAATACCATATAATATATCGTAATATGCAGTGTATCATTGAAAATACCTTATAATATAACGTAATATGCAGTGTGTCATTGAAAATACCTTATATATTAATATAACGTAATATGCAGTGTATCATTGAAAATACCTTATAATATACCATAATATGCAGTTTATCATTGAAAATACCTTATAATATAACGTAATATGCAGTGTGTCATTGAAAATACCTTATATATTAATATAACGTAATATGCAGTGTATCATTGAAAATACCTTATAATATACCATAATATGCAGTTTATCATTGAAAATACGTTATAATATAACGTAATATGCAGTGTATCATTGAAAATACCTTATAATATATAGTAGTTTATCATTGTAAATACCTTATAATATAACGTAATATGCAGTGTATCATTGAAAATACCTTATAATATATAGTAGTTTATCATTGAAAATACCTTATAATATAACGTAATATGCAGTGTATCATTGAAAATACCTTATAATATATAGTAGTTTATCATTGAAAATACCTTATAATATATAGTAGTTTATCATTGAAAATACCTGATAATATATAGTAGTTTATCATTGAAAATACCTTATAATATATCGTAATTTGTAGTGTATCAATGAAAATACCTTATGATATAACGTAATATGCAGTGTATCATTGAAAATACCTTATAATATATAGTAGTTTATCATTGAAAATACCTTATAATATAACGTAATATGCAGTGTATCATTGAAAATACCTTATAATATATCATAATATGCAGTTTATCATTGAAAATACCTTATAATATAACGTAATATGCAGTGTATCATTGAAAATACCTTATAATATAACGTAATATGCAGTGTACCATTGAAAATACCTTATAATATATAGTAGTTTATCATTGAAAATACCTTATAATATAACGTCCCTAGTAGCACAAAATATTGTTTAAATATTTTTTTCAAATATTCAATAAATATTTTTTGAGCCACACTTTTTAATATGAAATAAATATTAGATTGAAATATTATATACAGATACAGGAAATATGAAATAAATGTTAAAGAAATGTAAATTAAATATTCATCAAATATGAAAGAAATATTTAAAATACGTAAAGTAAATATTCAGAAAATATACAATCAATATTTAAAAAATGTAAAATAAATATTTCTATTATATTCTATGAATGATTAGTCTATATTTTTTAAACATTTATTTTACATTTAATGTATGCGTATACAATATTTGAATCGAATGTTTGCTTTATATTAAAATGTGTGGCTCAAAAAATATTGGTTTGATGTTTGGAAAAATATATTTAACTTACTTTTATATTTGGTTTGATAATTATATGGTTCTCTAGATCAGGGTTTAGTGTTTTTTAATGTAATATTTATTATATATATCTTCTTTTAAACTTCAATTCCAAACGCGAACTGAAAATGGGCGCACACGTGAGCGCGCGCGGCAGCTTTCCTCGGAGCGGTCACCCATCCCTCCTTGTTACGTGGGCCTACGTTGTTGAACCTCGGTGATCTGTAATGTAGCGGTGTTTCTATCCCTACGAATCATCAGATAAAATCTTTTTGCCAACATTTCAATTTTCTCTAACAATACGGTACAAGTGGCACAAAAAAAGATACACTACCGTTCAAAAGTGTGGAAGCAGCTGAACAGAATATTATGGAACTTTATTGTAAGTCTTAAGATTTTTCATTATAATTGTAATCACCTGTCCCCAAAGTGGGGAACCAGGCCAACGGTACCCGCGACGGGAACTCAGTGCATAACATTCCGTAGTTATATGTAAGTGTGAATTCTTGCTAATAAAGATGTAAGTACATAACAATAATCAAAGTATGACTTTCACTAAAAATTGAATTTAGTAAAGCGAAAGAAGCTAGGGAAAAAAGGCAAAGGAACAAATGATACATAATAATGAATACGGATTTGATTAGCGTAAAATGAAGATATATATTTTATTTGGTTACAGCCTTGACTTGGCTGTCGCTAAAAATAAAGACACGCATTGTCTTATTTCGACCTCCGTTATCGTCGGTTGCCTTCTTCTTGTGGCAGCTGTGAAATTAAAAATGAAACAAAATAAATACATGTGTATTACGTATAGCTCGTGGCAATACATAAAAGTAATAATTATAGTTACTTACTCATTACAGCATCATATAATTTTAAATTAACGAATGACAATTTCTTCTTTTTTCCTTGACCTGAATAATTTATGGCTACTTCATTAGTCAGAATTTTCCGAAGCATATGGTAAATAATTTTTTTATTGGTGTCTCCACCCACCAAATATAACAGTTGTACCTGAAAAATATATGCTGTGAGAAAGTCATCATGGCAAACTGCGTGTAGTCCTTGCTAACGAAAAACAAGGTGAACCCCCAGCGACAATCGGTGACGTACAGCACAAGTCTAGTCTGTCTCGAACAACCAAACGTGCAAGAAGCATTGTTACAAGTGTCCGATATTCAAATATCATTCAACGTCGAACAGGTTATGGGCCCAAGTCGGTAGTAATACGAAAATTGTTCGCGAAAAACAAACTAATAAGTGCGTGAAATAAACAACAAATTAAACAGACAAAAATAAAAATACCAGGGCGAACAATGGCTTCCGTAAGCAATTTACATAATATTGAAAAATTAAACGACGAAAACTACGAGACGTGGAAGTTACGTATGAAAAGTATTCTCGTGTATAACGATTTGTGGAGTTATGTGTGCGGAAGGGAAACGAAGCCGCTTCAAAATCCAGACACGTGGATAGGAAAAGACGAGAAAGCATTAGCTTTAATTGTCCTCAGTGTCTCGCGAAATCTACTAAACCACGTTAAAAGAACCGAAACATCCAGTGAAGCCTGGGAAACACTTCGAAAGATATTTTCAGTCGAAAGGTCCAGTTCTGAAAGCCACGCTGTACAAGCAACTGTATCGCATGAAAAAAAGGCCGGACGTATCGATGACGCAGTATGTTTGTGAGTGCGAATACAAAGCGAACATATGCCATTATTTATTTTAATATATCACTTACTAAACAAAAATAAATACAAACCAGCGAATTAAATTTTTCCGCGTCTTCTGCTATCATTGTATCAAAATCGTTGATTGCAATTATTGACGCTAGTGGTAATTGACTCAAAAAATTATTCGTTAATTCGTCATGGCTGCTTCCAGCCGTTACTCGAACATTTAATATTCGTTCAATATTATCTAATTTATTTAAAATTAATTTTATGTCGTATTTTAGCTCAATATATTGCCGATTTAATGCGGCCAATTGTCCCTCATCCTTTTTTATTGCATTATGTACATCTGTGGAGAATATCACAAAGTATTATTATTATCTTAAGTTTATTATCTTATTATATGTATAACTGATTACTATTTTGATATTTATAATAAAGATTTAGCATTTTTGGTACTTTGGGATTGTCCCGTCGACCATTTTCGCCAAACACGAAATTGTAGTAGGGGTGTAGAGCAGACCCAAGACCTAACCCAGACTTTTTTTTTACGTGAGGGTAATCCCGTTACGCATACCCCCGCCACCCCGGTGGGGGTGAGCGGGGGTTATGTAGGACTCCCCAGTCAAAGGACCAGGCCTACCCACTAACTCCCTCACGACAACCGACCCCAGACTCATCCGGTACCTCCCCATAGACCTAACCCAGACCTAACACAGTACCGAATGCATCATCAGTGCTCTGCGCTCCTATTCAATGTGTAATTATAACAAAAAAGAGTTTTTTACTTTGTTTTGATTCTTTGTTTTTATTACACTTTATTATTACGTATTATTTCACTTACATTTTTTTTGTTATTATTATTTTATTATTATTATTATTTCATACATTCAATGTGTTTAGAATGTTTATTTTGGAACTTGCTTTTCAAGGATTTTCGCGAGCGTTGAGAGGTCGACGGGATAATCCCAAAGTACCGCATTTTTGTCTATTTTCCGACTTACTTGGTGTTTCCATTTGCGATCGCTCAATTGGTTGGCTTTCTTTCGAAGAATCAGATGAGTCGGATGATTCGAAAACAATGCGCTTTTTCGATACATTGTAGTGGGCTTTCCTCGTTGGCGACATTTTAAAAATTATATGAAATAATTCTTAAAAATATAAATTTATGAATACATCAATTAATATTTACTGTAAAATAACGTAATTAAACTTAAATTTAATGATACTGATGAAGCAGTTCACATGCTACGAAATATGAATGGCATTTAACTACGAAAGATTTGTACAAAATTTCATTTAGTTCGTAAGACACGATTTCATCAGTGAATTTATCAAATTTAAATAATCCTATTATTTTGGATTTAATAGGGTGTTTATAAAAATTTTTTAATTTTGTTGATAATTTCCCAACTATTCTGTTTTCTAATATGTCTGTGGCTTGTAGGACATGTCCATTTTTTAAAAAGACATAACGGTCACAAAATCCATACGCTTTTAATTTAAAATACGGAAGTTGTATTGTTTTTTTGTTATTGCTGATTGTAATCCTTATTTGGGTATTAATATTTAATATCTGTTTGTTATTTGTGCTAAAGGTTTATTCCATCTACGTAGCATGCTTACTAGCTTTCCTAAATAGTTTTCAAAAGGGAAGCAACTTAATTCCTCCAATGAATATCTTAAATTTTCTACGTCGTCTGAAATGTGTATTAAATTATGAATATTATAGGTACAAAATTCTCTGCCATAAAGACTAGAACAATTGTCAACAAATTTAAATAGCATTCCCCGAGCTGTATTTAACCACTCTGCGTTTGGATATAACTTATTATGTAATAAAATTCTAATAGCGACATGAAATAACAAGAAGTGATCATAATAATTATCAGGAAGAATTTCTTTTAACAGAATGGGTCCCAAGTATAAAAGGAATAGTCGGAACTCTGTAGCTTTGAATCTAGGTAGCTCCGATATGGGGCGCGATTTACGATTAAATTCACTGGGTACATATTTTGCTGAAGATGTCATTCTCTTTGATAATTTATTTTTATCTGAAATTCCAAGTTGTATTTTGCACCAATGACCGAGTAATTTTTTCATTACCCCTAAGCAACATAAATGCATATAATCTAGAGCAAAATGTTTTATTATATCGAGTTTAATTATATTTAACAGAGGTGTTCTTTGATTATTTTGATGATGAGCAATGTCGTGAAAGTTTTCAAAATGGGAATGTGTTCGAGCGCTAGCGTCATGTTTTACATAACTAATTCGTTTTTTGTAATATGTACCCGTTTCTGTACATCTTTCGCAACCTTTGTAACCCGTATGTCCTTTAATATTTTTTAAAAATGCTCTCGCAGGTGCATCACACGTAAAACATATAACAGTAACTTTAAAATTATTACCATCGTAAAATAATCCATATTCTAAAATATCGTTCAATTCGTGTACAAAATCATTTAAATAATCAGTCAAGGAATTAGGTTTTGCATCGCCATAATATATTGCTATTGGAAAAGGGGACACCGTACAATGTTTCAATACTATTTTGCATAAAATGGGCCAAAACTGTTTATTTGAACTTTTTGAAAGTGGAATACCATCGACATTAAAAATTAATTGAAATATAAATGTTTCTTTCAGCTCCGTCAATACACTTTCGTTTTCTAATAAAGTGAATAAATGCGCCTTTATACCTAAATATGAATATTGAGCTATCGTGTTCTTTTTGCTAATAAGTGATGTAATATTGCTTGATGAGCGCTTAGTCTTTAGTATAGTTCGTGCATCTCGTGGAATCTGATATTCAGGAAAAATGTCCTTCAAGCCTTTTAATAAATTGTTTAGTTGGGCATGATTGATTTTATTTTCTAGGGACCATGTTTTTAAAAATGTAATTAATTTTAAATTTCTAAAAGCAGTAGATGTATCATCTGTAATGTAATTTGTGTTATTCCTATTATTTGTAATTTGAAGATCAAATTGTGGATTCTGATCAGATATGACGGGGTCATTAATTGTTTCCGAATTATCTGGCATGATTATACTTTCTTCTACAGTATCAAGACTCATCTGATTCTGATTGAAAGCTATCTGTCTCTTTATAAATTTATATTTTTTGTAACGTCTTTCGGCCATTGTGAAATTTAATTGTGTAACTGCAAAATAAATGGTGTATGAAAAACTATCTTTGAAAGCTTTGATAAATGTTACGTTTAGGAGAGGCAGCTCGGATGACCTTGACGCTCGTTTTTAATTAAAAAGTTATGAACAAAAAAAGTTTGAAAAATGTAACAGTTATTTTAAGTATTAAAGGCTAAAACGACTAATATGTGCGTGGAAATGAAGCAAGTATTAAGGAAAACAGTCATTTGGATTGGCACCGTACGCGTAAAATAAAAACACATGTACGAAATCAAAATGTGGAACATTATGTAAGCGTAGTCGGGCGGTCCCTCACCGCCAAACTAACCACAAAACAACTTGTATTTTATTCTGTATATTTTAATTATTGTTCAGTGACAGCTTGTATGAGAAAAAAGTGTACTTGTAACCAAAATTTAACGAAATTTTTTTGCAATTATCTCGGAAACTAAGTCCAAGCGACGCGACGGATAGATGTATAGAGAAAAGTTGTTCAGAATGTTGACCTTGACAACATATATGTCATCCAAGGTGCCTCCCCTAAACGTAACATTTACCAAAACTTTAATTGAAAGTCTTTAGAAAATGAAATATATATATTTATTTATTTATTATATATTACATAAATGTACTTACCTTTTCTGCGATCGATGAAATGCAGGTGTAGAGAGGTATCCGTATCGTTTGTATTATTACACGAATATTATAGTTTCTGTAAACTATACACGCACACAAAATATATACATATATTATAGTTTCCGTAAACTATACACGCACACAAACTAATTATCGTGGTCAAATTATGGTTCAAACTATGAAGTTATACCGTATGTGAGAGCTGGCTGAAGACTGAAGACTAGAACGCAAAGATACTTGTTAACGGATGTAAAAATTGTGGTGGAGATGGTAGAGAAAAGTGGGAGAAAATTGGGGGTGAGCTCTAGAAAATGGTCCAGACATTGTATTAAACTGCAAATGTTATGGCGCCGGAAAGTCGCACATAAAATCGGACGAGTCCCGTCGCTTCGAGCTCAAGAGCCTTCGACTCTTCGACAGATTTATCTTCTAGTCGAGTGGTCGAAGTCTTGGGATTTGGTGTCAAATTCATTCTAGAGACACTTTCGTGGGTCTCACATTGTATACGTTGCGTCCCAGCACAGATTGCTCGCTAATGAATGAATGAATGATCTCCGCTGCAACAAGGCCAGGACCTCTCCCTAATACTTTGACTGCAGTTGAATGTTTATATTTTAAGGCGCCGCGAGTCTAATCTCCAGACTCTGTTTAGAGAAATCCGAGAAAGATCTCGAATAGGTTCCAATACTATGGGGAGTCTGTACTACGAACTTTTTAATCTTATACGCAACTTTGTCGCACATAATAAGAACATTAATTATTTAAATGTTAATGTTCTTATAATATAAATGTATGTCGATTAAGTGACACACTCGAATTCAAAGTAAATTAAAAGTAAACATTTTTCTTCCAGTATTGAATAAAGATTTATTTTATATTTGAAATCAATATTTCATTCGTAATATGAAAGTTTTCCATATTCTGGAACAAATATTTTTCCATGAAAAGTATTTCCTGCATATTTAAAAAAAAATTCTATTTCTAATATTAAATAAAGATTCAGTTTATAATGAGAAAAAAATATTTTTTTCATAATACGAAAAAAATATTATCTGTACATTAAGAAAAAAATATTCCATTTCTAATATTAAATAAAGATTCATTTTATAATGAGAAAAAAATATTTTTTTCATAATATGAAATAAATATAATCTGTATATTAGGAAAAAAATATTCCATTTCTAATATTAAATAAAGATTCATTTTATAATGAGAAAAAAATATTTTTTTCATAATATGAAATAAATATTATCTGTATATTAGGAAAAAAATATTTCATTTCTAATATTAAATAAAGATTCATTTTATATTTAGAAAAAAATATTTTTCTCGTAACATGGAATAGATATTTCCTGTATATTTGAAAAAGAATATTTGTTTCTTAATGTAGAATAAATATTATATGTATATTTAAATATTAAAAACAGATTGTATCTCTTTTTAATATTATATGAATATGTATACAATATTTTGTGCTACTAGGGGTAATATGCAGTGTATCATTGAAAATACCTTATAATATATAGTAGTTTATCATTGAAAATACCTTATAATATAACGTAATATGCAGTGTATCATTGAAAATACCTTATAATATATAGTACTTTATCATTGTAAATACCTTATAATATAACGTAATATGCAGTGTATCATTGAAAATACCTTATAATATATAGTAGTTTATCATTGAAAATACCTTATAATATAACGTAATATGCAGTGTATCATTGAAAATACCTTATAATATACCATAATATGCAGTTTATCATTGAAAATACCTTATAATATAACGTAATATGCAGTGTATCATTGAAAATACCTTATAATATAACGTAATATGCAGTGTACCATTGAAAATACCTTATAATATACCATAATATGCAGTTTATCATTGAAAATACGTTATAATATAACGTAATATGCAGTGTATCATTGAAAATACCTTATAATATATAGTAGTTTATCATTGTAAATACCTTATAATATAACGTAATATGCAGTGTATCATTGAAAATACCTTATAATATATAGTAGTTTATCATTGAAAATACCTTATAATATAACGTAATATGCAGTGTATCATTGAAAATACCTTATAATATATCATAATATGCAGTTTATCATTGAAAATACTTTATAATATATGGTAATTTGTAGTGTATCATTGAAAATACATTATAATATAACGTAATATGCAGTGTATGATTGAAAATACCTTATAATATATAGTAGTTTATCATTGAAAATACCTTATAATATATAGTAGTTTATCATTGAAAATACCTGATAATATATAGTAGTTTATCATTGAAAATACCTTATAATATATCGTAATTTGTAGTGTATCAATGAAAATACCTTATGATATAACGTAATATGCAGTGTATCATTGAAAATACCATATAATATATCGTAATATGCAGTATATCATTGAAAATACCTTATAATATAACGTAATATGCAGTGTGTCATTGAAAATACCTTATAATATAACGTAATATGCAGTGTATCATTGAAAATACCTTGTAATATATAGTAGTTTACCATTGAAAATACCTGATAATATATAGTAGTTTATCATTGAAAATACCTTATAATATATCGTAATTTGTAGTGTACCATTGAAAATACATTATAATATAACGTAATATGCAGTGTATGATTGAAAATACCTTATAATATATAGTAGTTTATCATTGAAAATACCTTATAATATATAGTAGTTTATCATTGAAAATACCTGATAATATATAGTAGTTTATCATTGTAAATACCTTATAATATAACGTAATATGCAGTGTATCATTGAAAATACCTTATAATATATAGTAGTTTATCATTGAAAATACCTTATAATATAACGTAATATGCAGTGTATCATTGAAAATACCTTATAATATATCATAATATGCAGTTTATCATTGAAAATACTTTATAATATATGGTAATTTGTAGTGTATCATTGAAAATACATTATAATATAACGTAATATGCAGTGTATGATTGAAAATACCTTATAATATATAGTAGTTTATCATTGAAAATACCTTATAATATATAGTAGTTTATCATTGAAAATACCTGATAATATATAGTAGTTTATCATTGAAAATACCTTATAATATATCGTAATTTGTAGTGTATCAATGAAAATACCTTATGATATAACGTAATATGCAGTGTATCATTGAAAATACCATATAATATATCGTAATATGCAGTATATCATTGAAAATACCTTATAATATAACGTAATATGCAGTGTGTCATTGAAAATACCTTATAATATAACGTAATATGCAGTGTATCATTGAAAATACCTTGTAATATATAGTAGTTTACCATTGAAAATACCTTATAATATAACGTAATATGCAGAGTATCATTGAAAATACCTTATGATATAACGTAATATGCAGTGTATCATTGAAAATACCTTATAATAGATGGTAATTTGTAGTGTATCAATGAAAATACCTTATAATATAACGTAATATGCAGTGTATCATTGAAAATACCGTATAATATATCATAATATGCAGTTTATCATTGAAAATACCATATAATATATCGTAATATGCAGTGTATCGTTGAAAATACCTTATAATATAACGTAATATGCAGTGTGTCATTGAAAATACCTTATATATTAATATAACGTAATATGCAGTGTATCATTGAAAATACCTTATAATATACCATAATATGCAGTTTATCATTGAAAATACCTTATAATATAACGTAATATGCAGTGTATCATTGAAAATACCTTATAATATAACGTAATATGCAGTGTACCATTGAAAATACCTTATAATATATAGTAGTTTACCATTGAAAATACCTTATAATATAACGTAATATGCAGTGTATCATTGAAAATACTTTATAATATATGGTAATGTGTAGTGTATCATTGAAAATACATTATAATATAACGTAATATGCAGTGTATGATTGAAAATACCTTATAATATATAGTAGTTTATCATTGAAAATACCTTATAATATATAGTAGTTTATCATTGAAAATACCTGATAATATATAGTAGTTTATCATTGAAAATACCTTATAATATATCGTAATTTGTAGTGTATCAATGAAAATACCTTATGATATAACGTAATATGCAGTGTATCATTGAAAATACCATATAATATATCGTAATATGCAGTATATCATTGAAAATACCTTATAATATAACGTAATATGCAGTGTGTCATTGAAAATACCTTATAATATAACGTAATATGCAGTGTATCATTGAAAATACCTTGTAATATATAGTAGTTTACCATTGAAAATACCTTATAATATAACGTAATATGCAGAGTATCATTGAAAATACCTTATGATATAACGTAATATGCAGTGTATCATTGAAAATACCTTATAATAGATGGTAATTTGTAGTGTATCAATGAAAATACCTTATAATATAACGTAATATGCAGTGTATCATTGAAAATACCGTATAATATATCATAATATGCAGTTTATCATTGAAAATACCATATAATATATCGTAATATGCAGTGTATCGTTGAAAATACCTTATAATATAACGTAATATGCAGTGTGTCATTGAAAATACCTTATATATTAATATAACGTAATATGCAGTGTATCATTGAAAATACCTTATAATATACCATAATATGCAGTTTATCATTGAAAATACCTTATAATATAACGTAATATGCAGTGTATCATTGAAAATACCTTATAATATAACGTAATATGCAGTGTACCATTGAAAATACCTTATAATATATAGTAGTTTATCATTGAAAATACCTTATAATATAACGTAATATGCAGTGTATCATTGAAAATACTTTATAATATATGGTAATGTGTAGTGTATCATTGAAAATACATTATAATATAACGTAATATGCAGTGTATGATTGAAAATACCTTATAATATATAGTAGTTTATCATTGAAAATACCTTATAATATATAGTAGTTTATCATTGAAAATACCTGATAATATATAGTAGTTTATCATTGAAAATACCTTATAATATATCGTAATTTGTAGTGTATCAATGAAAATACCTTATGATATAACGTAATATGCAGTGTATCATTGAAAATACCATATAATATATCGTAATATGCAGTATATCATTGAAAATACCTTATAATATAACGTAATATGCAGTGTGTCATTGAAAATACCTTATAATATAACGTAATATGCAGTGTATCATTGAAAATACCTTGTAATATATAGTAGTTTACCATTGAAAATACCTTATAATATAACGTAATATGCAGAGTATCATTGAAAATACCTTATGATATAACGTAATATGCAGTGTATCATTGAAAATACCTTATAATAGATGGTAATTTGTAGTGTATCAATGAAAATACCTTATAATATAACGTAATATGCAGTGTATCATTGAAAATACCGTATAATATATCATAATATGCAGTTTATCATTGAAAATACCATATAATATATCGTAATATGCAGTGTATCATTGAAAATACCTTATAATATAACGTAATATGCAGTGTGTCATTGAAAATACCTTATATATTAATATAACGTAATATGCAGTGTATCATTGAAAATACCTTATAATATACCATAATATGCAGTTTATCATTGAAAATACCTTATAATATAACGTAATATGCAGTGTATCATTGAAAATACCTTATAATATAACGTAATATGCAGTGTACCATTGAAAATACCTTATAATATACCATAATATGCAGTTTATCATTGAAAATACGTTATAATATAACGTAATATGCAGTGTATCATTGAAAATACCTTATAATATATAGTAGTTTATCATTGTAAATACCTTATAATATAACGTAATATGCAGTGTATCATTGAAAATACCTTATAATATATAGTAGTTTATCATTGAAAATACCTTATAATATAACGTAATATGCAGTGTATCATTGAAAATACCTTATAATATATCATAATATGCAGTTTATCATTGAAAATACTTTATAATATATGGTAATTTGTAGTGTATCATTGAAAATACATTATAATATAACGTAATATGCAGTGTATGATTGAAAATACCTTATAATATATAGTAGTTTATCATTGAAAATACCTTATAATATATAGTAGTTTATCATTGAAAATACCTTATAATATATAGTAGTTTATCATTGAAAATACCTTATAATATAACGTAATATGCAGTGTATCATTGAAAATACCTTATAATCTATGGTAATTTGTAGTGTATCATTGAAAATACCTTATAATATATAGTAGTTTATCATTGAAAATACCTTATAATATAACGTAATATGCAGTGTATCATTGAAAATACCTTATAATATATAGTAGTTTATCATTGTAAATACCTTATAATATAACGTAATATGCAGTGTATCATTGAAAATACCTTATAATATATAGTAGTTTATCATTGAAAATACCTTATAATATAACGTAATATGCAGTGTATCATTGAAAATACCTTATAATATATCATAATATGCAGTTTATCATTGAAAATACTTTATAATATATGGTAATTTGTAGTGTATCATTGAAAATACATTATAATATAACGTAATATGCAGTGTATGATTGAAAATACCTTATAATATATAGTAGTTTAACATTGAAAATACCTTATAATATATAGTAGTTTATCATTGAAAATACCTGATAATATATAGTAGTTTATCATTGAAAATACCTTATAATATATCGTAATTTGTAGTGTATCAATGAAAATACCTTATGATATAACGTAATATGCAGTGTATCATTGAAAATACCTTATAATATATAGTAGTTTATCATTGAAAATACCTTATAATATAACGTAATATGCAGTGTATCATTGAAAATACCTTATAATATATCATAATATGCAGTTTATCATTGAAAATACTTTATAATATATGGTAATGTGTAGTGTATCATTGAAAATACATTATAATATAACGTAATATGCAGTGTATGATTGAAAATACCTTATAATATATAGTAGTTTATCATTGAAAATACCTTATAATATATTGTAGTTTATCATTGAAAATACCTGATAATATATAGTAGTTTATCATTGAAAATACCTTATAATATATCGTAATTTGTAGTGTATCAATGAAAATACCTTATGATATAACGTAATATGCAGTGTATCATTGAAAATACCATATAATATATCGTAATATGCAGTATATCATTGAAAATACCTTATAATATAACGTAATATGCAGTGTGTCATTGAAAATACCTTATATATTAATATAACGTAATATGCAGTGTATCATTGAAAATACCTTATAATAAATGGTAATTTGTAGTGTATCAATGAAAATACCTTATAATATAACGTAATATGCAGTGTATCATTGAAAATACCGTATAATATATCATAATATGCAGTTTATCATTGAAAATACCATATAATATATCGTAATATGCAGTGTATCATTGAAAATACCTTATAATATAACGTAATATGCAGTGTGTCATTGAAAATACCTTATATATTAATATAACGTAATATGCAGTGTATCATTGAAAATTCCTTATAATATACCATAATATGCAGTTTATCATTGAAAATACGTTATAATATAACGTAATATGCAGTGTATCATTGAAAATACCTTATAATATATAGTAGTTTATCATTGAAAATACCTTATAATATATAGTAGTTTATCATTGAAAATACCTTATAATATAACGTAATATGCAGTGTATCATTGAAAATACCTTATAATATATCATAATATGCAGTTTATCATTGAAAATACATTATAATATATGGTAATTTGTAGTGTATCAATGAAAATACCTTATAATATAACGTAATATGCAGTGTATCGTTGAAAATACCTTATAATATAACGTAATATGCAGTGTATCATTGAAAATACCTTATAATATAACGTAATATGCAGTGTACCATTGAAAATACCTTATAATACATAGTAGTTTATCAATGAAAATACTTTATAATATAACGTAATATGCAGTGTATCATTGAAAATACATTATGATATAACGTAATATGCAGTGTGTCATTGAAAATACCTTATATATTAATATAACGTAATATGCAGTGTATCATTGAAAATACCTTATAATATACCATAATATGCAGTTTATCATTGAAAATACGTTATAATATAACGTAATATGCAGTGTATCATTGAAAATACCTTATAATATATAGTAGTTTATCATTGAAAATACCTTATAATATAACGTAATATGCAGTGTATCATTGAAAATACCTTATAATATATCATAATATGCAGTTTATCATTGAAAATACATTATAATATATGGTAATTTGTAGTGTATCAATGAAAATACCTTATAATATAACGTAATATGCAGTGTATCGTTGAAAATACCTTATAATATAACGTAATATGCAGTGTATCATTGAAAATACCTTATAATATAACGTAATATGCAGTGTACCATTGAAAATACCTTATAATACATAGTAGTTTATCAATGAAAATACCTTATAATATAACGTAATATGCAGTGTATCATTGAAAATACATTATGATATAACGTAATATGCAGTGTATCATTGAAAATACCTTATAATCTATGGTAATTTGTAGTGTATCATTGAAAATACCTTATAATATATCGTAATATACAGTGTATCATTGAAAATACCTTATAATATAACGTAGTATGCAGTGTAACATTGAAAACACCTTATAATATCACGTAATATGCAGTGTATCATTGAAAATACCTTATAATATATAGTAGTTTATCATTGTAAATACCTTATAATATAACGTAATATGCAGTGTATCATTGAAAATACCTTATAATATATAGTAGTTTATCATTGAAAATACCTTATAATATAACGTAATATGCAGTGTATCATTGAAAATACCTTATAATATATCATAATATGCAGTTTATCATTGAAAATACTTTATAATATATGGTAATTTGTAGTGTATCATTGAAAATACATTATAATATAACGTAATATGCAGTGTATCATTGAAAATACCTTGTAATATATAGTAGTTTACCATTGAAAATACCTTATAATATAACGTAATATGCAGAGTATCATTGAAAATACCTTATGATATAACGTAATATGCAGTGTATCATTGAAAATACCTTATAATAGATGGTAATTTGTAGTGTATCAATGAAAATACCTTATAATATAACGTAATATGCAGTGTATCATTGAAAATACCGTATAATATATCATAATATGCAGTTTATCATTGAAAATACCATATAATATATCGTAATATGCAGTGTATCATTGAAAATACCTTATAATATATAGTAGTTTATCATTGAAAATACCTTATAATATAACGTAATATGCAGTGTATCATTGAAAATACCTTATAATATATCATAATATGCAGTTTATCATTGAAAATACATTATAATATATGGTAATTTGTAGTGTATCAATGAAAATACCTTATAATATAACGTAATATGCAGTGTATCGTTGAAAATACCTTATAATATAACGTAATATGCAGTGTATCATTGAAAATACCTTATAATATAACGTACAATATTGCAGTGTACCATTGAAAATACCTTATAATACATAGTAGTTTATCAATGAAAATACCTTATAATATAACGTAATATGCAGTGTATCATTGAAAATACATTATGATATAACGTAATATGCAGTGTA
Source organism: Lasioglossum lativentre (assembly GCA_916610255.1). Taxonomy (NCBI): domain Eukaryota; kingdom Metazoa; phylum Arthropoda; class Insecta; order Hymenoptera; family Halictidae; genus Lasioglossum; species Lasioglossum lativentre. Next base: position 940,085 of record CAKAJI010000156.1, on the reverse strand, counting down.
TCATTGAAAATACCTTATAATCTATGGTAATTTGTAGTGTATCATTGAAAATACCTTATAATATATCGTAATATACAGTGTATCATTGAAAATACCTTATAATATAACGTAGTATGCAGTGTAACATTGAAAACACCTTATAATATCACGAAATATGCAGTGTATCATTGATAATACCTTATAATATATAGTAGTTTATCATTGAAAATACCTTATAATATAACGTAATATGCAGTGTATCATTGAAAATACCTTATAATATATAGTAGTTTATCATTGAAAATACCTTATAATATAACGTAATATGCAGTGTATCATTGAAAATACCTTATAATATATCATAATATGAAGTTTATCATTGAAAATACTTTATAATATATCGTAATTTGTAGTGTATCAATGAAAATACCTTATGATATAACGTAATATGCAGTGTATCATTGAAAATACCATATAATATATCGTAATATGCTGTATATCATTGAAAATACCTTATAATATAACGTAATATGCAGTGTGTCATTGAAAATACCTTATAATATAACGTAATATGCAGTGTGTCATTGAAAATACCTTATATATTAATATAACGTAATGTGCAGTGTATCATTGAAAATACCTTATAATATACCATAATATGCAGTTTATCATTGAAAATACGTTATAATATAACGTAATATGCAGTGTATCATTGAAAATACCTTATAATATATAGTAGTTTATCATTGTAAGTACCTTATAATATAACGTAATATGCAGTGTATCATTGAAAATACCTTATAATATATAGTAGTTTATCATTGAAGATACCTTATAATATAACGTAATATGCAGTGTATCATTGAAAATACCTTATAATATATCATAATATGCAGTTTATCATTGAAAATACTTTATAATATATGGTAATTTGTAGTGTATCATTGAAAATACATTATAATATAACGTAATATGCAGTGTATGATTGAAAATACCATATAATATATCGTAATATGCAGTATATCATTGAAAATACCTTATAATATAACGTAATATGCAGTGTGTCATTGAAAATACCTTATAATATAACGTAATATGCAGTGTATCATTGAAAATACCTTGTAATATATAGTAGTTTACCATTGAAAATACCTTATAATATAACGTAATATGCAGAGTATCATTGAAAATACCTTATGATATAACGTAATATGCAGTGTATCATTGAAAATACCTTATAATAGATGGTAATTTGTAGTGTATCAATGAAAATACCTTATAATATAACGTAATATGCAGTGTATCATTGAAAATACCTTATAATATATAGTAGTTTATCATTGAAAATACCTTATAATATAACGTAATATGCAGTGTATCATTGAAAATACCTTATAATATATCATAATATGCAGTTTATCATTGAAAATACATTATAATATATGGTAATTTGTAGTGTATCAATGAAAATACCTTATAATATAACGTAATATGCAGTGTATCGTTGAAAATACCTTATAATATAACGTAATATGCAGTGTATCATTGAAAATACCTTATAATATAACGTAATATGCAGTGTACCATTGAAAATACCTTATAATACATAGTAGTTTATCAATGAAAATACCTTATAATATATAGTAGTTTATCATTGAAAATACCTTATAATATAGCGTAATATGCAGTGTATCATTGAAAATACCTTATAATATATAGTAGTTTATCATTGAAAATACCTTATAATATAACGTAATATGCAGTGTATCATTGAAAATACCTTATAATATATCATAATATGCAGTTTATCATTGAAAATACTTTATAATATATGGTAATTTGTAGTGTATCATTGAAAATACCTTATAATATAACGTAATATGCAGTGTATCATTGAAAATACCTTATAATATATAGTAGTTTATCATTGAAAATACCTTATAATATATAGTAGTTTATCATTGAAAATACCTGATAATATATAGTAGTTTATCATTGAAAATACCTTATAATATATCGTAATTTGTAGTGTATCAATGAAAATACCTTATGATATAACGTAATATGCAGTGTATCATTGAAAATACCATATAATATATCGTAATATGCAGTATATCATTGAAAATACCTTATAATATAACGTAATATGCAGTGTGTCATTGAAAATACCTTATAATATAACGTAATATGCAGTGTATCATTGAAAATACCTTGTAATATATAGTAGTTTACCATTGAAAATACCTTATAATATAACGTAATATGCAGAGTATCATTGAAAATACCTTATGATATAACGTATTATGCAGTGTATCATTGAAAATACCTTATAATATATGGTAATTTGTAGTGTATCAATGAAAATACCTTATAATATAACGTAATATGCAGTGTACCCTTGAAAATACCTTATAATATATAGTAGTTTATCATTGAAAATACCTTATAATATAACGTATTATGCAGTGTATCATTGAAAATACATTATGATATAACGTAATATGCAGTGTATCATTGAAAATACCTTATAATATATGGTAATTTGTAGTGTATCAATGAAAATACCTTATAATATAACGTAATATACAGTGTATCATTGAAAATACCTTATAATATAACGTAGTATGCAGTGTAACATTGAAAACACCTTATAATATCACGTAATATACAGTGTATCATTGAAAATACCTTATAATATATAGTAGTTTATCATTGAAAATACCTTATAATATAACGTAATATGCAGTGTATCATTGAAAATACCTTATAATATATCATAATATGCAGTTTATCATTAAAAATACCTTATGATATAACGTATTATGCAGTGTATCATTGAAAATACCTTATAATATATGGTAATTTGTAGTGTATCAATGAAAATACCTTATAATATAACGTAATATGCAGTGTAACCTTGAAAATACCTTATAATATATAGTAGTTTATCATTGAAAATACCTTATAATATATAGTAGTTTATCATTGAAAATACCTTATAATATAACGTAATATGCAGTGTATCATTGAAAACACCTTATAATATAACGTAATATACAGTGTATCATTGAAAATACCTTATAATATAACGTAATATACAGTGTATCATTGAAAATACCTTATAATATAACGTAGTATGCAGTGTAACATTGAAAACACCTTATAATATCACGTAATATGCAGTGTATCATTGAAAATACCTTATAATATATCATAATATGCAGTTTATCATTGAAAATACTTTATAATATATGGTAATTTGTAGTGTATCATTGAAAATACATTATAATATAACGTAATATGCAGTGTATGATTGAAAATACCTTATAATATATAGTAGTTTATCATTGAAAACACCTTATAATATAACGTAATATGCAGTGTATCATTGAAAATACCTTATGATATAACGTATTATGCAGTGTATCATTGAAAATACCTTATAATATATGGTAATTTGTAGTGTATCAATGAAAATACCTTATAATATAACGTAATATGCAGTGTACCCTTGAAAATACCTTATAATATATAGTAGTTTATCATTTTAAATACCTTATAATATAACGTATTATGCAGTGTATCAATGAAAATACATTATGATATAACGTAATATGCAGTGTATCATTGAAAATTCCTTATAATCTATGGTAATTTGTAGTGTATCATTGAAAACACCTTATAATATAACGTAATATGCAGTGTATCATTGATAATACGTTATGATATAACGTAATATGCAGTGTATCATTGAAAATACCTTATGATATAACGTATTATGCAGTGTACCATTGAAAATACCATATAATATATGGTAATTTGTAGTGTATCAATGAAAATACCTTATAATATAACGTAATATGCAGTGTATCATTGAAAATACCTTATAATATACCATAATATGCAGTTTATCATTGAAAATACCTTATAATATAACGTAATATGCAGTGTATCATTGAAAATAGCTTATAATATAACGTAATATGCAGTGTGTCATCGAAAATACCTTATAATATAACGTAATATGCAGTGTATCATTGAAAACACCTTATAATATAACGTAATATGCAGTGTATCATTGATAATACCTTATGATATAACGAATTATGCAGTGTATCATTGAAAATACCTTATAATATATGGTAATTTGTAATGTATCAATGAAAATACCTTATAATATAACGTAATATGCAGTGTACCCTTGAAAATACCTTATAATATATAGTAGTTTATCATTGAAAATACCTTATAATATAACGTAATATACAGTGTATCATTGAAAATACCTTATAATATACCATAATATGCAGTTTATCATTGAAAATACCTTATAATATAACGTAATATGCAGTGTACCATTGAAAATACCTTATAATATATAGTAGTTTATCATTGAAAATACCTTATAATATAACGTAATATGCAGTGTATCATTGAAAATAGCTTATAATATAACGTAATATGCAGTGTGTCATCGAAAATACCTTATAATATAACGTAATATGCAGTGTATCATTGAAAACACCTTATAATATAACGTAATATGCAGTGTATCATTGATAATACCTTATGATATAACGAATTATGCAGTGTATCAGTGAAAATACCTTATAATATATGGTAATTTGTAATGTATCAATGAAAATACCTTATAATATAACGTAATATGCAGTGTACCCTTGAAAATACCTTATAATATATAGTAGTTTATCATTGAAAATACCTTATAATATAACGTAATATACAGTGTATCATTGAAAATACCTTATAATATAACGTAGTATGCAGTGTAACATTGAAAACACCTTATAATATCACGTAATATGCAGTGTATCATTGAAAATACCTTATAATATATAGTAGTTTATCATTGAAAATACCTTATAATATAACGTAATATGCAGTGTATCATTGAAAATACCTTATAATATATAGTAGTTTATCATTGAAAATACCTTATAATATAACGTAATATGCAGTGTATCATTGAAAACACCTTATAATACAACGTAATATGCAGTGTATCATTGAAAATACCTTATGATATAACGTATTATGCAGTGTATCATTGAAAATACCTTATGATATAACGTAATATGCAGTGTATCATTGAAAATACCTTATAATCTATGGTAATTTGTAGTGTATCAATGAAAATACCTTATAATATAACGTAATATGCAGTGTATCATTGATAATACCTTATGATATAACGAATTATGCAGTGTATCAGTGAAAATACCTTATAATATATGGTAATTTGTAATGTATCAATGAAAATACCTTATAATATAACGTAATATGCAGTGTACCCTTGAAAATACCTTATAATATATAGTAGTTTATCATTGAAAATACCTTATAATATAACGTAATATACAGTGTATCATTGAAAATACCTTATAATATAACGTAGTATGCAGTGTAACATTGAAAACACCTTATAATATCACGTAATATGCAGTGTATCATTGAAAATACCTTATAATATATAGTAGTTTATCATTGAAAATACCTTATAATATAACGTAATATGCAGTGTATCATTGAAAATACCTTATAATATATAGTAGTTTATCATTGAAAATACCTTATAATATAACGTATTATGCAGTGTACCATTGAAAATACCATATAATATATGGTAATTTGTAGTGTATCAATGAAAATACCTTATGATATAACGTATTATGCAGTGTATCATTGAAAATACCATATAATATATGGTAATTTGTAGTGTATCAATGAAAATACCTTATAATATAACGTAATATGCAGTGTATCATTGAAAATACCTTATGATATAAAGTATTATGCAGTGTATCATTGAAAATACCTTATAATATATGGTAATTTGTAGTGTATCAATGAAAATACCTTATAATATCACGTAATATGCAGTGTATCATTGAAAATACCTTATAATATATAGTAGTTTATCATTGAAAATACCTTATAATATAACGTAATATGCAGTGTATCATTGAAAATACCTTATAATATATAGTAGTTTATCATTGAAAATACCTTATAATATAACGTATTATGCAGTGTACCATTGAAAATACCTTATAATATATGGTAATTTGTAGTGTATCAATGAAAATACCTTATAATATAACGTAATATGCAGTGTATCATTGAAAATACCTTATAATATACCATAATATGCAGTTTATCATTGAAAATACCTTATAATATAACGTAATATGCAGTGTATCATTGAAAATAGCTTATAATATAACGTAATATGCAGTGTGTCATCGAAAATACCTTATAATATAACGTAATATGCAGTGTATCATTGAAAACACCTTATAATATAACGTAATATGCAGTGTATCATTGATAATACCTTATGATATAACGAATTATGCAGTGTATCATTGAAAATACCTTATAATATATGGTAATTTGTAATGTATCAATGAAAATACCTTATAATATAACGTAATATGCAGTGTACCCTTGAAAATACCTTATAATATATAGTAGTTTATCATTGAAAATACCTTATAATATAACGTAATATACAGTGTATCATTGAAAATACCTTATAATATAACGTAGTATGCAGTGTAACATTGAAAACACCTAATAATATCACGTAATATGCAGTGTATCGTTGAAAATACCTTATAATATATAGTAGTTTATCATTGAATATACCTTATAATATAACGTAATATGCAGTGTATCATTGAAAATACCTTATGATATAACGTATTATGCAGTGTATCATTGAAAATACCATATAATATATCGTAATATGCAGTATATCATTGAAAATACCTTATAATATAACGTAATATGCAGTGTGTCATTGAAAATACCTTATAATATAACGTAATATGCAGTGTATCATTGAAAATACCTTGTAATATATAGTAGTTTACCATTGAAAATACCTTATAATATAACGTAATATGCAGATTATCATTGAAAATACCTTATAATATATCGTAATTTGAAGTGTATCATTGAAAATACCTTATACTATAACGTAATATGCAGTGTACCCTTGAAAATACCTTATAATATATAGTAGTTTATCATTGAAAATACCTTATAATATAACGTATTATTCAGTGTATCATTGAAAATACATTATGATATAACGTAATATGCAGTGTATCATTGAAAATACCTTATAATATAACGTAGTATGCAGTGTAACATTGAAAACACCTTATAATATCACGTAATATGCAGTGTATCATTGAAAATACCTTATAATATAACGTAGTATGCAGTGTAACATTGAAAACACCTTATAATATCACGTAATATGCAGTGTATCATTGAAAATACCTTATAATATATAGTAGTTTATCATTGAAAATACCTTATAATACAACGTAATATGCAGTGTATCATTGAAAATACCTTATGATATAACGTATTATGCAGTGTATCATTGATAATACCTTATGATATAACGTAATATGCAGTGTATCATTGAAAATACCTTATAATATATAGTAGTTTATCATTGAAAATACCTTATAATATAACGTAATATGCAGTGTATCATTGAAAATACCTTATAATATATAGTAGTTTATCATTGAAAATACCTTATAATATAACGTATTATGCAGTGTACCATTGAAAATACCATATAATATATGGTAATTTGTAGTGTATCAATGAAAATACCTTATAATATAACGTAATATGCAGTGTATCATTGAAAATACCTTATAATATACCATAATATGCAGTTTATCATTGAAAATACCTTATAATATAACGTAATATGCAGTGTATCATTGAAAATAGCTTATAATATAACGTAATATGCAGTGTGTCATCGAAAATACCTTATAATATAACGTAATATGCAGTGTATCATTGAAAACACCTTATAATATAACGTAATATGCAGTGTATCATTGATAATACCTTATGATATAACGAATTATGCTGTGTATCATTGAAAATACCTTATAATATATGGTAATTTGTAATGTATCAATGAAAATACCTTATAATATAACGTAATATGCAGTGTACCCTTGAAAATACCTTATAATATATAGTAGTTTATCATTGAAAATACCTTATAATATAACGTAATATACAGTGTATCATTGAAAATACCTTATAATATAACGTAGTATGCAGTGTAACATTGAAAACACCTTATAATATCACGTAATATGCAGTGTATCGTTGAAAATACCTTATAATATATAGTAGTTTATCATTGAAAATACCTTATAATATAACGTAATATGCAGTGTATCATTGAAAATACCTTATGATATAACGTATTATGCAGTGTATCATTGAAAATACCATATAATATATCGTAATATGCAGTATATCATTGAAAATACCTTATAATATAACGTAATATGCAGTGTGTCATTGAAAATACCTTATAATATAACGTAATATGCAGTGTATCATTGAAAATACCTTGTAATATATAGTAGTTTACCATTGAAAATACCTTATAATATAACGTAATATGCAGATTATCATTGAAAATACCTTATAATATATCGTAATTTGAAGTGTATCATTGAAAATACCTTATACTATAACGTAATATGCAGTGTACCCTTGAAAATACCTTATAATATATAGTAGTTTATCATTGAAAATACCTTATAATATAACGTATTATTCAGTGTATCATTGAAAATACATTATGATATAACGTAATATGCAGTGTATCATTGAAAATACCTTATAATATAACGTAGTATGCAGTGTAACATTGAAAACACCTTATAATATCACGTAATATGCAGTGTATCATTGAAAATACCTTATAATATATAGTAGTTTATCATTGAAAATACCTTATAATATAACGTAATATGCAGTGTATCATTGAAAATACCTTATGATATATCGTATTATGCAGTGTATCATTGAAAATACCATATAATATATGGTAATTTGTAGTGTATCAATGAAAATACCTTATAATATAACGTAATATGCAGTGTATCATTGAAAATACCTTATGATATAAAGTATTATGCAGTGTATCATTGAAAATACCTTATAATATATGGTAATTTGTAGTGTATCAATGAAAATACCTTATAATATAACGTAATTTGCAGTGTACCCTTGAAAATACCTTATAATATACAGTAGTTTATCATTGAAAATACCTTATAATATAACGTAATATGCAGGGTATCATTGAAAATACCTTATAATATAACGTAGTATGCAGTGTAACATTGAAAACACCTTATAATATCACGTAATATGCAGTGTATCATTGAAAATACCTTATAATATATAGTAGTTTATCATTGAAAATACCTTATAATATAACGTAATATGCAGTGTATCATTGAAAATACCTTATAATATATAGTAGTTTATCAATGAAAATACCTTATAATATAACGTAATATGCAGTGTATCATTGAAAACACCTTATAATACAACGTAATATGCAGTGTATCATTGAAAATACCTTATGATATAACGTATTTTGCAGTGTATCATTGAAAATACCTCATAATATATGGTAATTTGTAGTGTATCAATGAAAATACCTTATAATATAACGTAATATGCAGTGTACCCTTGAAAATACCTTATAATATATAGTAGTTTATCATTGAAAATACCTTATAATATAACGTATTATGCAGTGTATCATTGAAAATACCTTATGATATATAGTAGTTTACAATTGAAAATACCTTATAATATAACGTAATATGCAGTGTGTCATTGAAAACACCTTATAATATAACGTAATATGCAGTGTATCATTGAAAATACCTTATGATATAACGTATTATGCAGTGTATCATTGAAAATACATTATGATATAACGTAATATGCAGTGTATCATTTAAAATACCTTATAATATCTGGTAATTTGTAGTGTATCAATGAAAATACCTTATAATATAACGTAATATGCAGTGTACCCTTGAAAATACCTTATAATATACAGTAGTTTATCATTGAAAATACCTTATAATATAACGTAATATGCAGTGTATCATTGAAAATACCTTATAATATAACGTATTATGCAGTGTATCATTGAAAATACCATATAATATATGGTAATTTGTAGTGTATCAATGAAAATACCTTATAATATAACGTAATATGCAGTGTATCATTGAAAATACCTTATAATATACCATAATATGCAGTTTATCATTGAAAATACCTTATAATATAACGTAATATGCAGTGTATCATTGAAAATACCTTATAATATATAGTAGTTTATCATTGAAAATACCTTATAATATAACGTAATATGCAGTGTATCATTGAAAACACCTTATAATACAACGTAATATGCAGTGTATCATTGAAAATACCTTATGATATAACGTATTATGCAGTGTATCATTGAAAATACCTTATGATATAACGTAATATGCAGTGTATCATTGAAAATACCATATAATATATCGTAATATGCAGTATATCATTGAAAATACCTTATGATATAACGTATTATGCAGTGTATCATTGAAAATACCATATAATATATGGTAATTTGTAGTGTATCAATGAAAATACCTTATAATATAACGTAATATGCAGTGTATCATTGAAAATACCTTATAATATACCATAATATGCAGTTTATCATTGAAAATACCTTATGATATAACGTAATATGCAGTGTATCATTAAAAATACCGTATAATATTTAGTAGTTTATCATTGAAAATACCTTATAATATAACGTAATATGTAGTGTATCATTGAAAATACCTTATAATATATAGTAGTTTATCATTGAAAATACCTTATAATACAACGTAATATGCAGTGTATCATTGAAAATACCTTATGATATAACGTATTATGCAGTGTATCATTGAAAATACCTTATGATATAACGTAATATGCAGTGTATCATTGAAAATACCTTATAATCTATGGTAATTTGTAGTGTATCAATGAAAATACCTTATAATATAACGTAATATGCAGTGTATCATTGAAAATACCTTATGATATAAAGTATTATGCAGTGTATCATTGAAAATACCTTATAATATATGGTAATTTGTAGTGTATCAATGAAAATACCTTATAATATAACGTAATTTGCAGTGTACCCTTGAAAATACCTTATAATATACAGTAGTTTATCATTGAAAATACCTTATAATATTACGTAATATGCAGGGTATCATTGAAAATACCTTATAATATAACGTAGTATGCAGTGTAACATTGAAAACACCTTATAATATCACGTAATATGCAGTGTATCATTGAAAATACCTTATAATATATAGTAGTTTATCATTGAAAATACCTTATAATACAACGTAATATGCAGTGTATCATTGAAAATACCTTATGATATAACGTATTATGCAGTGTATCATTGAAAATACCTTATGATATAACGTAATATGCAGTGTATCATTGAAAATACCTTATAATATATAGTAGTTTATCATTGAATATACCTTATAATATAACGTAATATGCAGTGTATCATTGAAAATACCTTATGATATAACGTATTATGCAGTGTATCATTGAAAATACCTTATAATCTATGGTAATTTGTAGTGTATCAATGAAAATACCTTTTAATATAACGTAATATGCAGTGTATCATTGATAATACCTTATGATATAACGAATTATGCAGTGTATCAGTGAAAATACCTTATAATATATGGTAATTTGTAATGTATCAATGAAAATACCTTATAATATAACGTAATATGCAGTGTACCCTTGAAAATACCTTATAATATATAGTAGTTTATCATTGAAAATACCTTATAATATAACGTAATATACAGTGTATCATTGAAAATACCTTATAATATAACGTAGTATGCAGTGTAACATTGAAAACACCTTATAATATCACGTAATATGCAGTGTATCATTGAAAATACCTTATAATATATAGTAGTTTATCATTGAAAATACCTTATAATATAACGTAATATGCAGTGTATCATTGAAAATACCTTATAATATATAGTAGTTTATCATTGAAAATACCTTATAATATAACGTATTATGCAGTGTACCATTGAAAATACCATATAATATATGGTAATTTGTAGTGTATCAATGAAAATACCTTATAATATAACGTAATATGCAGTGTATCATTGAAAATACCTTATAATATACCATAATATGCAGTTTATCATTGAAAATACCTTATAATATAACGTAATATGCAGTGTATCATTGAAAATAGCTTATAATATAACGTAATATGCAGTGTGTCATCGAAAATACCTTATAATATAACGTAATATGCAGTGTATCATTGAAAACACCTTATAATATAACGTAATATGCAGTGTATCATTGATAATACCTTATGATATAACGAATTATGCAGTGTATCATTGAAAATACCTTATAATATATGGTAATTTGTAATGTATCAATGAAAATACCTTATAATATAACGTAATATGCAGTGTACCCTTGAAAATACCTTATAATATATAGTAGTTTATCATTGAAAATACCTTATAATATAACGTAATATACAGTGTATCATTGAAAATACCTTATAATATAACGTAGTATGCAGTGTAACATTGAAAACACCTTATAATATCACGTAATATGCAGTGTATCGTTGAAAATACCTTATAATATATAGTAGTTTATCATTGAAAATACCTTATAATATAACGTAATATGCAGTGTATCATTGAAAATACCTTATGATATAACGTATTATGCAGTGTATCATTGAAAATACCATATAATATATCGTAATATGCAGTGTATCATTGAAAATACCTTATAATATAACGTAATATGCAGTGTGTCATTGAAAATACCTTATAATATAACGTAATATGCAGTGTATCATTGAAAATACCTTGTAATATATAGTAGTTTACCATTGAAAATACCTTATAATATAACGTAATATGCAGATTATCATTGAAAATACCTTATAATATATCGTAATTTGAAGTGTATCATTGAAAATACCTTATACTATAACGTAATATGCAGTGTACCCTTGAAAATACCTTATAATATATAGTAGTTTATCATTGAAAATACCTTATAATATAACGTATTATTCAGTGTATCATTGAAAATACATTATGATATAACGTAATATGCAGTGTATCATTGAAAATACCTTATAATATAACGTAGTATGCAGTGTAACATTGAAAACACCTTATAATATCACGTAATATGCAGTGTATCATTGAAAATACCTTATAATATATAGTAGTTTATCATTGAAAATACCTTATAATATAACGTAATATGCAGTGTATCATTGAAAATACCTTATGATATATCGTATTATGCAGTGTATCATTGAAAATACCATATAATATATGGTAATTTGTAGTGTATCAATGAAAATACCTTATAATATAACGTAATATGCAGTGTATCATTGAAAATACCTTATGATATAAAGTATTATGCAGTGTATCATTGAAAATACCTTATAATATATGGTAATTTGTAGTGTATCAATGAAAATACCTTATAATATAACGTAATTTGCAGTGTACCCTTGAAAATACCTTATAATATACAGTAGTTTATCATTGAAAATACCTTATAATATTACGTAATATGCAGGGTATCATTGAAAATACCTTATAATATAACGTAGTATGCAGTGTAACATTGAAAACACCTTATAATATCACGTAATATGCAGTGTATCATTGAAAATACCTTATAATATATAGTAGTTTATCATTGAAAATACCTTATAATATAACGTAATATGCAGTGTATCATTGAAAATACCTTATAATATATAGTAGTTTATCAATGAAAATACCTTATAATATAACGTAATATGCAGTGTATCATTGAAAACACCTTATAATACAACGTAATATGCAGTGTATCATTGAAAATACCTTATGATATAACGTATTTTGCAGTGTATCATTGAAAATACCTCATAATATATGGTAATTTGTAGTGTATCAATGAAAATACCTTATAATATAACGTAATATGCAGTGTACCCTTGAAAATACCTTATAATATATAGTAGTTTATCATTGAAAATACCTTATAATATAACGTATTATGCAGTGTATCATTGAAAATACCTTATGATATATAGTAGTTTACAATTGAAAATACCTTATAATATAACGTAATATGCAGTGTGTCATTGAAAACACCTTATAATATAACGTAATATGCAGTGTATCATTGAAAATACCTTATGATATAACGTATTATGCAGTGTATCATTGAAAATACATTATGATATAACGTAATATGCAGTGTATCATTTAAAATACCTTATAATATCTGGTAATTTGTAGTGTATCAATGAAAATACCTTATAATATAACGTAATATGCAGTGTACCCTTGAAAATACCTTATAATATACAGTAGTTTATCATTGAAAATACCTTATAATATAACGTAATATGCAGTGTATCATTGAAAATACCTTATAATATAACGTATTATGCAGTGTATCATTGAAAATACCATATAATATATGGTAATTTGTAGTGTATCAATGAAAATACCTTATAATATAACGTAATATGCAGTGTATCATTGAAAATACCTTATAATATACCATAATATGCAGTTTATCATTGAAAATACCTTATAATATAACGTAATATGCAGTGTATCATTGAAAATACCTTATAATATATAGTAGTTTATCATTGAAAATACCTTATAATATAACGTAATATGCAGTGTATCATTGAAAACACCTTATAATACAACGTAATATGCAGTGTATCATTGAAAATACCTTATGATATAACGTATTATGCAGTGTATCATTGAAAATACCTTATGATATAACGTAATATGCAGTGTATCATTGAAAATACCATATAATATATCGTAATATGCAGTATATCATTGAAAATACCTTATGATATAACGTATTATGCAGTGTATCATTGAAAATACCATATAATATATGGTAATTTGTAGTGTATCAATGAAAATACCTTATAATATAACGTAATATGCAGTGTATCATTGAAAATAGCTTATAATATACCATAATATGCAGTTTATCATTGAAAATACCTTATGATATAACGTAATATGCAGTGTATCATTGAAAATACCGTATAATATTTAGTAGTTTATCATTGAAAATACCTTATAATATAACGTAATATGTAGTGTATCATTGAAAATACCTTATAATATATAGTAGTTTATCATTGAAAATACCTTATAATACAACGTAATATGCAGTGTATCATTGAAAATACCTTATGATATAACGTATTATGCAGTGTATCATTGAAAATACCTTATGATATAACGTAATATGCAGTGTATCATTGAAAATACCTTATAATCTATGGTAATTTGTAGTGTATCAATGAAAATACCTTATAATATAACGTAATATGCAGTGTATCATTGAAAATACCTTATGATATAACGTATTATGCAGTGTATCATTGAAAATACCTTATAATATATGGTAATTTGTAGTGTATCAATGAAAATACCTTATAATATAACGTAATTTGCAGTGTACCCTTGAAAATACCTTATAATATACAGTAGTTTATCATTGAAAATACCTTATAATATAACGTAATATGCAGGGTATCATTGAAAATACCTTATAATATAACGTAGTATGCAGTGTAACATTGAAAACACCTTATAATATCACGTAATATGCAGTGTATCATTGAAAATACCTTATAATATATAGTAGTTTATCATTGAAAATACCTTATAATACAACGTAATATGCAGTGTATCATTGAAAATACCTTATGATATAACGTATTATGCAGTGTATCATTGAAAATACCTTATGATATAACGTAATATGCAGTGTATCATTGAAAATACCTTATAATCTATGGTAATTTGTAGTGTATCAATGAAAATACCTTATAATATAACGTAATATGCAGTGTATCATTGATAATACCTTATGATATAACGAATTATGCAGTGTATCAGTGAAAATACCTTATAATATATGGTAATTTGTAATGTATCAATGAAAATACCTTATAATATAACGTAATATGCAGTGTACCCTTGAAAATACCTTATAATATATAGTAGTTTATCATTGAAAATACCTTATAATATACCATAATATGCAGTTTATCATTGAAAATACCTTATAATATAACGTAATATGCAGTGTATCATTGAAAATAGCTTATAATATAACGTAATATGCAGTGTGTCATCGAAAATACCTTATAATATAACGTAATATGCAGTGTATCATTGAAAACACCTTATAATATAACGTAATATGCAGTGTATCATTGATAATACCTTATGATATAACGAATTATGCAGTGTATCATTGAAAATACCTTATAATATATGGTAATTTGTAATGTATCAATGAAAATACCTTATAATATAACGTAATATGCAGTGTACCCTTGAAAATACCTTATAATATATAGTAGTTTACAATTGAAAATACCTTATAATATAACGTAATATGCAGTGTGTCATTGAAAACACCTTATAATATAACGTAATATGCAGTGTATCATTGAAAATACCTTATGATATAACGTATTATGCAGTGTATCATTGAAAATACATTATGATATAACGTAATATGCAGTGTATCATTTAAAATACCTTATAATATCTGGTAATTTGTAGTGTATCAATGAAAATACCTTATAATATAACGTAATATGCAGTGTACCCTTGAAAATACCTTATAATATACAGTAGTTTATCATTGAAAATACCTTATAATATAACGTAATATGCAGTGTATCATTGAAAATACCTTATAATATAACGTATTATGCAGTGTATCATTGAAAATACCATATAATATATGGTAATTTGTAGTGTATCAATGAAAATACCTTATAATATAACGTAATATGCAGTGTATCATTGAAAATACCTTATAATATACCATAATATGCAGTTTATCATTGAAAATACCTTATAACATAACGTAATATGCAGTGTATCATTGAAAATACCTTATAATATATAGTAGTTTATCATTGAAAATACCTTATAATATAACGTAATATGCAGTGTATCATTGAAAACACCTTATAATACAACGTAATATGCAGTGTATCATTGAAAATACCTTATGATATAACGTATTATGCAGTGTATCATTGAAAATACCTTATGATATAACGTAATATGCAGTGTATCATTGAAAATACCATATAATATATCGTAATATGCAGTATATCATTGAAAATACCTTATGATATAACGTATTATATAGTGTATCATTGAAAATACCATATAATATATGGTAATTTGTAGTGTATCAATGAAAATACCTTATAATATAACGTAATATGCAGTGTATCATTGAAAATACCTTATAATATACCATAATATGCAGTTTATCATTGAAAATACCTTATGATATAACGTAATATGCAGTGTACCCTTGAAAATACCTTATAATATACAGTAGTTTATCATTGAAAATACCTTATAATATAACGTAATATGCAGTGTATCATTGAAAATACCTTATAATATAACGTATTATGCAGTGTATCATTGAAAATACCATATAATATATGGTAATTTGTAGTGTATCAATGAAAATACCTTATAATTTAACGTAATATGCAGTGTATCATTGAAAATACCTTATAATATACCATAATATGCAGTTTATCATTGAAAATACCTTATAATATAACGTAATATGCAGTGTGTCATCGAAAATACCTTATAATATAACGTAATATGCAGTGTATCATTGACAATACCTTATAATATATCATAATATGCAGTGTATCATTGAAAATACCATATAATATATCGTAATATGCAGTGTATCATTGCAAATACCTTATAATATAACGTAATATGCAGTGTGTCATTGAAAATACCTTATAATATAACGTCATATGCAGTGTATCATTGAAAATACCTTATGATATAACGTAATATGCAGTGTATCATTGAAAATACCGTATAATATTTAGTAGTTTATCATTGAAAATACCTTATAATATAACGTAATATGCAGTGTATCATTGAAAATACCATATAATATATCGTAATATGCAGTATATCATTGAAAATACCTTATAATATAACGTAATATGCAGTGTGTCATTGAAAATACCTTATAATATAACGTAATATGCAGTGTATCATTGAAAATACCTTGTAATATATAGTAGTTTACCATTGAAAATACCTTATAATATAACGTAATATGCAGAGTATCATTGAAAATACCTTATAATATATCGTAATTTGAAGTGTATCATTGAAAATACCTTATACTATAACGTAATATGCAGTGTATCATTGAAAATACCTTATAATATAACGTAATATGCAGTGTATCATTGAAAATACCTTATAATATAACGTAATATGCAGTGTATCATTGAAAACACCTTATAATATAACGTAATATGCAGTGTATCATTGAAAATACCTTATGATATAACGTATTATGCAGTGTATCATTGAAAATACCTTATAATATATAGTAGTTTATCATTGAAAATACCTTATAATATAACGTAATATGCAGTGTATCATTGAAAATACCTTATAATATAACGTAATATGCAGTGTATCATTGAAAATACCTTATGATATAACGTATTATGCAGTGTATCATTGAAAATACCATATAATATATGGTAATTTGTAGTGTATCAATGAAAATACCTTATAATATAACGTAATATGCAGTGTATCATTGAAAATACCTTATAATATACCATAATAAGCAGTTTATCATTGAAAATACCTTATAATATAACGTAATATGCAGTGTACCATTGAAAATACCTTATAATATATAGTAGTTTATCATTGAAAATACCTTATAATATAACGTAATATGCATTGTATCATTGAAAATAGCTTATAATATAACGTAATATGCAGTGTGTCATCGAAAATACCTTATAATATCACGTAATATGCAGTGTATCATTGAAAATACCTTATAATATATAGTAGTTTATCATTGAAAATACCTTATAATATAACGTAATATGCAGTGTATCATTGAAAATACCTTATAATATATAGTAGTTTATCATTGAAAATACCTTATAATATAACGTAATATGCAGTGTATCATTGAAAACACCTTATAATACAACGTAATATGCAGTGTATCATTGAAAATACCTTATGATATAACGTAATATGCAGTGTATCATTGAAAATACCTTATGATATAACGTAATATGCAGTGTATCATTGAAAATACCATATAATATATCGTAATATGCAGTATATCATTGAAAATACCTTATAATATAACGTAATATGCAGTGTGTCATTGAAAATACCTTATAATATAACGTAATATGCAGTGTATCATTGAAAATACCTTGTAATATATAGTAGTTTACCATTGAAAATACCTTATAATATAACGTAATATGCAGATTATCATTGAAAATACCTTATAATATATCGTAATTTGAAGTGTATCATTGAAAATACCTTATACTATAACGTAATATGCAGTGTACCCTTGAAAATACCTTATAATATATAGTAGTTTATCATTGAAAATACCTTATAATATACCATAATATGCAGTTTATCATTGAAAATACCTTATAATATAACGTAATATGCAGTGTATCATTGAAAATAGCTTATAATATAACGTAATATGCAGTGTGTCATCGAAAATACCTTATAATATAACGTAATATGCAGTGTACCCTTGAAAATACCTTATAATATATAGTAGTTTACAATTGAAAATACCTTATAATATAACGTAATATGCAGTGTGTCATTGAAAACACCTTATAATATAACGTAATATGCAGTGTATCATTGAAAATACCTTATGATATAACGTATTATGCAGTGTATCATTGAAAATACATTATGATATAACGTAATATGCAGTGTATCATTTAAAATACCTTATAATATCTGGTAATTTGTAGTGTATCAATGAAAATACCTTATAATATAACGTAATATGCAGTGTACCCTTGAAAATACCTTATAATATACAGTAGTTTATCATTGAAAATACCTTATAATATAACGTAATATGCAGTGTATCATTGAAAATACCTTATAATATAACGTATTATGCAGTGTATCATTGAAAATACCATATAATATATGGTAATTTGTAGTGTATCAATGAAAATACCTTATAATATAACGTAATATGCAGTGTATCATTGAAAATACCTTATAATATACCATAATATGCAGTTTATCATTGAAAATACCTTATAACATAACGTAATATGCAGTGTATCATTGAAAATACCTTATAATATATAGTAGTTTATCATTGAAAATACCTTATAATATAACGTAATATGCAGTGTATCATTGAAAACACCTTATAATACAACGTAATATGTAGTGTATCATTGAAAATACCTTATAATATAACGTAATATGCAGTGTATCATTGAAAATACCTTATGATATAACGTAATATGCAGTGTATCATTGAAAATACCATATAATATATCGTAATATGCAGTATATCATTGAAAATACCTTATGATATAACGTATTATGCAGTGTATCATTGAAAATACCATATAATATATGGTAATTTGTAGTGTATCAATGAAAATACCTTATAATATAACGTAATATGCAGTGTATCATTGAAAATACCTTATAATATACCATAATATGCAGTTTATCATTGAAAATACCTTATGATATAACGTAATATGCAGTGTACCCTTGAAAATACCTTATAATATACAGTAGTTTATCATTGAAAATACCTTATAATATAACGTAATATGCAGTGTATCATTGAAAATACCTTATAATATAACGTATTATGCAGTGTATCATTGAAAATACCATATAATATATGGTAATTTGTAGTGTATCAATGAAAATACCTTATAATTTAACGTAATATGCAGTGTATCATTGAAAATACCTTATAATATACCATAATATGCAGTTTATCATTGAAAATACCTTATAATATAACGTAATATGCAGTGTGTCATCGAAAATACCTTATAATATAACGTAATATGCAGTGTATCATTGACAATACCTTATAATATATCATAATATGCAGTGTATCATTGAAAATACCATATAATATATCGTAATATGCAGTGTATCATTGCAAATACCTTATAATATAACGTAATATGCAGTGTGTCATTGAAAATACCTTATAATATAACGTCATATGCAGTGTATCATTGAAAATACCTTATGATATAACGTAATATGCAGTGTATCATTGAAAATACCGTATAATATTTAGTAGTTTATCATTGAAAATACCTTATAATATAACGTAATATGCAGTGTATCATTGAAAATACCATATAATATATCGTAATATGCAGTATATCATTGAAAATACCTTATAATATAACGTAATATGCAGTGTGTCATTGAAAATACCTTATAATATAACGTAATATGCAGTGTATCATTGAAAATACCTTGTAATATATAGTAGTTTACCATTGAAAATACCTTATAATATAACGTAATATGCAGATTATCATTGAAAATACCTTATAATATATCGTAATTTGAAGTGTATCATTGAAAATACCTTATACTATAACGTAATATGCAGTGTATCATTGAAAATACCTTATAATATAACGTAATATGCAGTGTATCATTGAAAATACCTTATAATATAACGTAATATGCAGTGTATCATTGAAAACACCTTATAATATAACGTAATATGCAGTGTATCATTGAAAATACCTTATGATATAACGTATTATGCAGTGTATCATTGAAAATACCTTATAATATATAGTAGTTTATCATTGAAAATACCTTATAATATAACGTAATATGCAGTGTATCATTGAAAATACCTTATAATATAACGTAATATGCAGTGTATCATTGAAAATACCTTATGATATAACGTATTATGCAGTGTATCATTGAAAATACCATATAATATATGGTAATTTGTAGTGTATCAATGAAAATACCTTATAATATAACGTAATATGCAGTGTATCATTGAAAATACCTTATAATATACCATAATAAGCAGTTTATCATTGAAAATACCTTATAATATAACGTAATATGCAGTGTACCATTGAAAATACCTTATAATATATAGTAGTTTATCATTGAAAATACCTTATAATATAACGTAATATGCATTGTATCATTGAAAATAGCTTATAATATAACGTAATATGCAGTGTGTCATCGAAAATACCTTATAATATCACGTAATATGCAGTGTATCATTGAAAATACCTTATAATATATAGTAGTTTATCATTGAAAATACCTTATAATATAACGTAATATGCAGTGTATCATTGAAAATACCTTATAATATATAGTAGTTTATCATTGAAAATACCTTATAATATAACGTAATATGCAGTGTATCATTGAAAACACCTTATAATACAACGTAATATGCAGTGTATCATTGAAAATACCTTATGATATAACGTATTATGCAGTGTATCATTGAAAATACCTTATGATATAACGTAATATGCAGTGTATCATTGAAAATACCATATAATATATCGTAATATGCAGTATATCATTGAAAATACCTTATAATATAACGTAATATGCAGTGTGTCATTGAAAATACCTTATAATATAACGTAATATGCAGTGTATCATTGAAAATACCTTGTAATATATAGTAGTTTACCATTGAAAATACCTTATAATATAACGTAATATGCAGATTATCATTGAAAATACCTTATAATATATCGTAATTTGAAGTGTATCATTGAAAATACCTTATACTATAACGTAATATGCAGTGTACCCTTGAAAATACCTTATAATATATAGTAGTTCATCATTGAAAATACCTTATAATATAACGTATTATTCAGTGTATCATTGAAAATACATTATGATATAACGTAATATGCAGTGTATCATTGAAAATACCTTATAATATATGGTAATTTGTAGTGTATCAATGAAAATACCTTATAATATAACGTAATATACAGTGTATCATTGAAAATACCTTATAATATAACGTAGTATGCAGTGTAACATTGAAAACACCTTATAATATCACGTAATATGCAGTGTATCATTGAAAATACCTTATAATATATAGTAGTTTATCATTGAAAATACCTTATAATATAACGTAATATGCAGTGTATCATTGAAAATACCTTATGATATAACGTATTATGCAGTGTATCATTGAAAATACCATATAATATATGGTAATTTGTAGTGTATCAATGAAAATACCTTATAATATAACGTAATATGCAGTGTATCATTGAAAATACCTTATAATATACCATAATAAGCAGTTTATCATTGAAAATACCTTATAATATAACGTAATATGCAGTGTACCATTGAAAATACCTTATAATATATAGTAGTTTATCATTGAAAATACCTTATAATATAACGTAATATGCATTGTATCATTGAAAATAGCTTATAATATAACGTAATATGCAGTGTGTCATCGAAAATACCTTATAATATCACGTAATATGCAGTGTATCATTGAAAATACCTTATAATATATAGTAGTTTATCATTGAAAATACCTTATAATATAACGTAATATGCAGTGTATCATTGAAAATACCTTATAATATATAGTAGTTTATCATTGAAAATACCTTATAATATAACGTAATATGCAGTGTATCATTGAAAACACCTTATAATACAACGTAATATGCAGTGTATCATTGAAAATACCTTATGATATAACGTATTATGCAGTGTATCATTGAAAATACCTTATGATATAACGTAATATGCAGTGTATCATTGAAAATACCATATAATATATCGTAATATGCAGTATATCATTGAAAATACCTTATAATATAACGTAATATGCAGTGTGTCATTGAAAATACCTTATAATATAACGTAATATGCAGTGTATCATTGAAAATACCTTGTAATATATAGTAGTTTACCATTGAAAATACCTTATAATATAACGTAATATGCAGATTATCATTGAAAATACCTTATAATATATCGTAATTTGAAGTGTATCATTGAAAATACCTTATACTATAACGTAATATGCAGTGTATCATTGAAAATACCTTATGATATAACGTATTATGCAGTGTATCATTGAAAATACCATATAATATATGGTAATTTGTAGTGTATCAATGAAAATACCTTATAATATAACGTAATATGCAGTGTATCATTGAAAATACCTTATAATATACCATAATATGCAGTTTATCATTGAAAATACCTTATAATATAACGTAATATGCAGTGTGTCATCGAAAATACCTTATAATATAACGTAATATGCAGTGTATCATTGACAATACCTTATAATATATCATAATATGCAGTGTATCATTGAAAATACCATATAATATATCGTAATATGCAGTGTATCATTGCAAATACCTTATAATATAACGTAATATGCAGTGTGTCATTGAAAATACCTTATAATATAACGTCATATGCAGTGTATCATTGAAAATACCTTATGATATAACGTAATATGCAGTGTATCATTGAAAATACCGTATAATATTTAGTAGTTTATCATTGAAAATACCTTATAATATAACGTAATATGTAGTGTATCATTGAAAATACCTTATAATATAACGTAATATGCAGTGTATCATTGAAAATACCTTAGAATATAACGTAATATGCAGTGTATCTTTGAAACTACCTTATAATATATAGTAGTTTACCATTGAAAAAGCTTATAATATAACGTAATATGCAGTGTATCATTGAAAATACCTTTTAATATATAGTAGCTTATCATTGAAAATACCTTATAATATATAGTGGTTTATCATTGAAAATACCTTATAATATAACGTAATATGCAGTGTTTCATTGAAAACACCTTATAATATAACGTATTATGCAGTGTGTCATTGAAAATACCTTATATATTAATATAACGTAATATGCAGTGTATCATTGAAAATACCTTATAAGATACCATAATATGCAGTTTATCATTGAAAATACCTTATAATATAACGTAATATGCAGTGTATCATTGAAAATACCTTATAATATATAGTAGTTTATCATTGAAAATACCTTATAATATATAGTAGTTTATCATTGAAAATACCTTATAATATATCGTAATTTGTAGTGTATCAATGAAAATACCTTATGATATAACGTAATATGCAGTGTATCATTGAAAATACCATATAATATATCGTAATATGCAGTATATCATTGAAAATACCTTATAATATAACGTAATATGCAGTGTGTCATTGAAAATACCTTATAATATAACGTAATATGCAGTGTATCATTGAAAATACCTTGTAATATATAGTAGTTTACCATTGAAAATACCTTATAATATAACGTAATATGCAGATTATCATTGAAAATACCTTATAATATATCGTAATTTGAAGTGTATCATTGAAAATACCTTATAATATAACGTAATATGCAGTGTATCATTGAAAATACCTTATGATATAACGTATTATGCAGTGTATCATTGAAAATACCTTATAATATATAGTAGTTTATCATTGAAAATACCTTATAATATAACGTAATATGCAGTGTATCATTGAAAATACCTTATAATATAACGTAATATGCAGTGTATCATTGAAAATACCTTATGATATAACGTATTATGCAGTGTATCATTGAAAATACCATATAATATATGGTAATTTGTAGTGTATCAATGAAAATACCTTATAATATAACGTAATATGCAGTGTATCATTGAAAATACATTATAATATACCATAATATGCAGTTTATCATTGAAAATACCTTATAATATAACGTAATATGCAGTGTACCATTGAAAATACCTTATAATATATAGTAGTTTATCATTGAAAATACCTTATAATATAACGTAATATGCATTGTATCATTGAAAATAGCTTATAATATAACGTAATATGCAGTGTGTCATCGAAAATACCTTATAATATCACGTAATATGCAGTGTATCATTGAAAATACCTTATAATATATAGTAGTTTATCATTGAAAATACCTTATAATATAACGTAATATGCAGTGTATCATTGAAAATACCTTATAATATATAGTAGTTTATCATTGAAAATACCTTATAATATAACGTAATATGCAGTGTATCATTGAAAATACCATATAATATATCGTAATATGCAGTATATCATTGAAAATACCTTATAATATAACGTAATATGCAGTGTGTCATTGAAAATACCTTATAATATAACGTAATATGCAGTGTATCATTGAAAATACCTTATGATATAACGTATTATGCAGTGTATCATTGAAAATACCATATAATATATGGTAATTTGTAGTGTATCAATGAAAATACCTTATAATATAACGTAATATGCAGTGTATCATTGAAAATACCTTATGATATAAAGTATTATGCAGTGTATCATTGAAAATACCTTATAATATATGGTAATTTGTAGTGTATCAATGAAAATACCTTATAATATAACGTAATTTGCAGTGTACCCTTGAAAATACCTTATAATATACAGTAGTTTATCATTGAAAATACCTTATAATATAACGTAATATGCAGTGTATCATTGAAAATACCTTATGATATAACGTAATATGCAGTTTACCATTGAAAATACCTTATAATATATAGTAGATTATCATTGAAAATACCTTATAATATAACGTAATATGCAGTGTATCATTGAAAATAGCTTATAATATAACGTAATATGCAGTGTGTCATCGAAAATACCTTATAATATATCGTAATATGCAGTGTATCATTGAAAACACCTTATAATATAACGTAATATGCAGTGTATCATTGATAATACCTTATGATATAACGAATTATGCAGTGTATCATTGAAAATACCTTATAATATATGGTAATTTGTAGTGTATCAATGAAAATACCTTATAATATAACGTAATATGCAGTGTACCCTTGAAAATACCTTATAATATATAGTAGTTTATCAATGAAAATACCTTATAATATAACGTAATATGCAGTGTATCATTGAAAATACCTTATGATATAACGTAATATGCAGTTTACCATTGAAAATACCTTATAATATATAGTAGATTATCATTGAAAATACCTTATAATATAACGTAATATGCAGTGTATCATTGAAAATAGCTTATAATATCACGTAATATGCAGTGTATCATTGAAAATACCTTATAATATATAGTAGTTTATCATTGAAAATACCTTATAATATAACGTAATATGCAGTGTATCATTGAAAATACCTTATAATATATAGTAGTTTATCATTGAAAATACCTTATAATATAACGTAATATGCAGTGTATCATTGAAAACACCTTATAATACAACGTAATATGCAGTGTATCATTGAAAATACCTTATGATATAACGTATTATGCAGTGTATCATTGAAAATACCTTATGATATAACGTAATATGCAGTGTATCATTGAAAATACCATATAATATATCGTAATATGCAGTATATCATTGAAAATACCTTATAATATAACGTAATATGCAGTGTGTCATTGAAAATACCTTATAATATAACGTAATATGCAGTGTATCATTGAAAATACCTTATGATATAACGTATTATGCAGTGTATCATTGAAAATACCATATAATATATGGTAATTTGTAGTGTATCAATGAAAATACCTTATAATATAACGTAATATGCAGTGTATCATTGAAAATACCTTATGATATAAAGTATTATGCAGTGTATCATTGAAAATACCTTATAATATATGGTAATTTGTAGTGTATCAATGAAAATACCTTATAATATAACGTAATTTGCAGTGTACCCTTGAAAATACCTTATAATATACAGTAGTTTATCATTGAAAACACCTTATAATATAACGTAATATGCAGTGTATCATTGATAATACCTTATGATATAACGAATTATGCAGTGTATCATTGAAAATACCTTATAATATATGGTAATTTGTAGTGTATCAATGAAAATACCTTATAATATAACGTAATATGCAGTGTACCCTTGAAAATACCTTATAATATATAGTAGTTTATCATTGAAAATACCTTATAATATAACGTAATATACAGTGTATCATTGAAAATACCTTATAATATAACGTAGTATGCAGTGTAACATTGAAAACACCTTATAATATCACGTAATATGCAGTGTATCATTGAAAATACCTTATAATATATAGTAGTTTATCATTGAAAATACCTTATAATATAACGTAATATGCAGTGTATCATTGAAAATACCTTATAATATATAGTAGTTTATCAATGAAAATACCTTATAATATAACGTAATATGCAGTGTATCATTGAAAACACCTTATAATACAACGTAATATACAGTGTATCATTGAAAATACCTTATAATATAACGTAGTATGCAGTGTAACATTGAAAACACCTTATAATATCACGTAATATGCAGTGTATCATTGAAAATACCTTATAATATATAGTAGTTTATCATTGAAAATACCTTATAATATAACGTAATATGCAGTGTATCATTGAAAATACCTTATAATATATAGTAGTTTATCAATGAAAATACCTTATAATATAACGTAATATGCAGTGTATCATTGAAAACACCTTATAATACAACGTAATATGCAGTGTATCATTGAAAATACCTTATGATATAACGTATTTTGCAGTGTATCATTGAAAATACCTTATAATATATGGTAATTTGTAGTGTATCAATGAAAATACCTTATAATATAACGTAATATGCAGTGTACCATTGAAAATACCTTATAATATATAGTAGTTTATCATTGAAAATACCTTATAATATAACGTATTATGCAGTGTATCATTGAAAATACCTTATGATATATAGTAGTTTACAATTGAAAATACCTTATAATATAACGTAATATGCAGTGTGTCATTGAAAACACCTTATAATATAACGTAATATGCTGTGAGTATCATTTTAAATACCTTATAATATAACGTATTATGCTGTGTATCATTGAAAATACATTATGATATAACGTAATATGCAGTGTATCATTGAAAATACCTTATAATATATGGTAATTTGTAGTGTATCAATGAAAATACCTTATAATATAACGTAATATACAGTGTATCAATGAAAATACCTTATAATATAACGTAATATGCAGTGTACCCTTGAAAATACCTTATAATATACAGTAGTTTATCATTGAAAATACCTTATAATATAACGTAATATGCAGTGTATCATTGAAAATACCTTATAATATAACGTATTATGCAGTGTATCATTGAAAATACCATATAATATAACGTAATATGCAGTGTATCATTGAAAATACCTTATAATATACCATAATATGCAGTTTATCATTGAAAATACCTTATAATATAACGTAATATGCAGTGTGTCATCGAAAATACCTTATAATATAACGTAATATGCAGTGTATCATTGACAATACCTTATAATATATCACAATATGCAGTGTATCATTGAAAATACCATATAATATATCGTAATATGCAGTGTATCATTGCAAATACCTTATAATATAACGTAATATGCAGTGTGTCATTGAAAATACCTTATAATATAACGTCATATGCAGTGTATCATTGAAAATACCTTATGATATAACGTAATATGCAGTGTATCATTGAAAATACCGTATAATATTTAGTAGTTTATCATTGAAAATACCTTATAATATAACGTAATATGTAGTGTATCATTGAAAATACCTTATAATATAACGTAATATGCAGTGTATCATTGAAAATACCTTAGAATATAACGTAATATGCAGTGTATATTTGAAACTACCTTATAATATATAGTAGTTTACCATTGAAAAAGCTTATAATATAACGTAATATGCAGTGTATCATTGAAAATACCTTATAATATATAGTAGCTTATCATTGAAAATACCTTATAATATATAGTAGTTTATCATTGAAAATACCTTATAATATAACGTAATATGCAGTGTTTCATTGAAAACACCTTATAATATAACGTATTATGCAATGTGTCATTGAAAATACCTTATATATTAATATAACGCAATATGCAGTGTATCATTGAAAATACCTTATAAGATACCATAATATGCAGTTTATCATTGAAAATACCTTATAATATAACGTAATATGCAGTGTATCATTGAAAATACCTTATAATATATAGTAGTTTATCATTGAAAAAACTTTATAATATATAGTAGTTTATCATTGAAAATACCTTATAATATATCGTAATTTGTAGTGTATCAATGAAAATACCTTATGATATAACGTAATATGCAGTGTATCATTGAAAATACCATATAATATATCGTAATATGCAGTACATCATTGAAAATACCTTATAATATAACGTAATATGCAGTGTGTCATTGAAAATACCTTATAATATAACGTAATATGCAGTGTATCATTGAAAATACCTTGTAATATATAGTAGTTTACCATTGAAAATACCTTATAATATAACGTAATATGCAGATTATCATTGAAAATACCTTATAATATATCGTAATTTGAAGTGTATCATTGAAAATACCTTATACTATAACGTAATATGCAGTGTATCATTGAAAATACCTTATAATATAACGTAATATGCAGTGTATCATTGAAAATACCTTATAATATAACGTAATATGCAGTGTATCATTGAAAACACCTTATAATATAACGTAATATGCAGTGTATCACTGAAAATACCTTATGATATAACGTATTATGCAGTGTATCATTGAAAATACCTTATGATATAACGTAATATGCAGTGTATCATTGAAAATACCTTATAATATAACGTAATATGCAGTGTATCATTGAAAACACCATATAATATAACGTAATATGCAGTGTATCATTGAAAATACCTTATGATATAACGTAATATGCAGTGTATCATTGAAAATACCTTATAATATAACGTAATATGCAGTGTATCATTGAAAATACCTTGTAATATATAGTAGTTTACCATTGAAAATACCTTATAATATAACGTAATATGCAGATTATCATTGAAAATACCTTATAATATATCGTAATTTGAAGTGTATCATTGAAAATACCTTATACTATAACGTAATATGCAGTGTATCATTGAAAATACCTTATAATATAACGTAATATGCAGTGTATCATTGAAAATACCTTATAATATAACGTAATATGCAGTGTATCAATGAAAATACCTTATAATATAACGTAATATGCAGTGTACCCTTGAAAATACCTTATAATATATAGTAGTTTATCATTGAAAATACCTTATAATATAACGTAATATGCAGTGTATTATTGAAAATACCTTATAATATATAGTAGTTTATCATTGAAAATACCTTATAATATAACGTAATATGCAGTGTACCCTTGAAAATACCTTATAATATATAGTAGTTTATCATTGAAAATACCTTATAATATAACGTAATATACAGTGTATCATTGAAAATACCTTATAATATAACGTAGTATGCAGTGTAACATTGAAAACACCTTATAATATCACGTAATATGCAGTGTATCATTGAAAATACCTTATAATATATAGTAGTTTATCATTGAAAATACCTTATAATATAACGTAATATGCAGTGTATCATTGAAAATACCTTATAATATATAGTAGTTTATCAATGAAAATACCTTATAATATAACGTAATATGCAGTGTATCATTGAAAACACCTTATAATACAACGTAATATGCAGTGTATCATTGAAAATACCTTATGATATAACGTATTTTGCAGTGTATCATTGAAAATACCTTATAATATATGGTAATTTGTAGTGTATCAATGAAAATACCTTATAATATAACGTAATATGCAGTGTACCCTTGAAAATACCTTATAATATATAGTAGTTTATCATTGAAAATACCTTATAATATAACGTATTATGCAGTGTATCATTGAAAATACCTTATGATATATAGTAGTTTACAATTGAAAATACCTTATAATATAACGTAATATGCAGTGTGTCATTGAAAACACCTTATAATATAACGTAATATGCAGTGTATCATTGAAAATACCTTATGATATAACGTATTATGCAGTGTATCATTGAAAATACATTATGATATAACGTAATATGCAGTGTATCATTGAAAATACCTTATAATATATGGTAATTTGTAGTGTATCAATGAAAATACCTTATAATATAACGTAATATACAGTGTATCAATGAAAATACCTTATAATATAACGTAATATGCAGTGTACCCTTGAAAATACCTTATAATATACAGTAGTTTATCATTGAAAATACCTTATAATATAACGTAATATGCAGTGTATCATTGAAAATACCTTATAATATAACGTATTATGCAGTGTATCATTGAAAATACCATATAATATAACGTAATATGCAGTGTATCATTGAAAATACCTTATAATATATCATAATATGCAGTTTATCATTGAAAATACCTTATAATATAACGTAATATGCAGTGTGTCATCGAAAATACCTTATAATATAACGTAATATGCAGTGTATCATTGACAATACCTTATAATATATCACAATATGCAGTGTATCATTGAAAATACCATATAATATATCGTAATATGCAGTGTATCATTGCAAATACCTTATAATATAACGTAATATGCAGTGTGTCATTGAAAATACCTTATAATATAACGTCATATGCAGTGTATCATTGAAAATACCTTATGATATAACGTAATATGCAGTGTATCATTGAAAATACCGTATAATATTTAGTAGTTTATCATTGAAAATACCTTATAATATAACGTAATATGTAGTGTATCATTGAAAATACCTTATAATATAACGTAATATGCAGTGTATCATTGAAAATACCTTAGAATATAACGTAATATGCAGTGTATCTTTGAAACTACCTTATAATATATAGTAGTTTACCATTGAAAAAGCTTATAATATAACGTAATATGCAGTGTATCATTGAAAATACCTTATAATATATAGTAGCTTATCATTGAAAATACCTTATAATATATAGTAGTTTATCATTGAAAATACCTTATAATATAACGTAATATGCAGTGTTTCATTGAAAACACCTTATAATATAACGTATTATGCAATGTGTCATTGAAAATACCTTATATATTAATATAACGCAATATGCAGTGTATCATTGAAAATACCTTATAAGATACCATAATATGCAGTTTATCATTGAAAATACCTTATAATATAACGTAATATGCAGTGTATCATTGAAAATACCTTATAATATATAGTAGTTTATCATTGAAAAAACTTTATAATATATAGTAGTTTATCATTGAAAATACCTTATAATATATCGTAATTTGTAGTGTATCAATGAAAATACCTTATGATATAACGTAATATGCAGTGTATCATTGAAAATACCATATAATATATCGTAATATGCAGTATATCATTGAAAATACCTTATAATATAACGTAATATGCAGTGTATCATTGAAAACACCTTATAATACAACGTAATATGCAGTGTATCATTGAAAATACCTTATGATATAACGTATTTTGCAGTGTATCATTGAAAATACCTTATAATATATGGTAATTTGTAGTGTATCAATGAAAATACCTTATAATATAACGTAATATGCAGTGTACCCTTGAAAATACCTTATAATATATAGTAGTTTATCATTGAAAATACCTTATAATATAACGTATTATGCAGTGTATCATTGAAAATACCTTATGATATATAGTAGTTTACAATTGAAAATACCTTATAATATAACGTAATATGCAGTGTGTCATTGAAAACACCTTATAATATAACGTAATATGCAGTGTATCATTGAAAATACCTTATGATATAACGTATTATGCAGTGTATCATTGAAAATACATTATGATATAACGTAATATGCAGTGTATCATTGAAAATACCTTATAATATATGGTAATTTGTAGTGTATCAATGAAAATACCTTATAATATAACGTAATATACAGTGTATCAATGAAAATACCTTATAATATAACGTAATATGCAGTGTACCCTTGAAAATACCTTATAATATACAGTAGTTTATCATTGAAAATACCTTATAATATAACGTAATATGCAGTGTATCATTGAAAATACCTTATAATATAACGTATTATGCAGTGTATCATTGAAAATACCATATAATATAACGTAATATGCAGTGTATCATTGAAAATACCTTATAATATACCATAATATGCAGTTTATCATTGAAAATACCTTATAATATAACGTAATATGCAGTGTGTCATCGAAAATACCTTATAATATAACGTAATATGCAGTGTATCATTGACAATACCTTATAATATATCACAATATGCAGTGTATCATTGAAAATACCATATAATATATCGTAATATGCAGTGTATCATTGCAAATACCTTATAATATAACGTATTATGCAGTGTATCATTGAAAATACCATATAATATAACGTAATATGCAGTGTATCAATGAAAATACCTTATAATATAACGTAATATACAGTGTATCAATGAAAATACCTTATAATATAACGTAATATGCAGTGTACCCTTGAAAATACCTTATAATATACAGTAGTTTATCATTGAAAATACCTTATAATATAACGTAATATGCAGTGTATCATTGAAAATACCTTATAATATAACGTATTATGCAGTGTATCATTGAAAATACCATATAATATAACGTAATATGCAGTGTATCATTGAAAATACCTTATAATATACCATAATATGCAGTTTATCATTGAAAATACCTTATAATATAACGTAATATGCAGTGTGTCATCGAAAATACCTTATAATATAACGTAATATGCAGTGTATCATTGACAATACCTTATAATATATCACAATATGCAGTGTATCATTGAAAATACCATATAATATATCGTAATATGCAGTGTATCATTGCAAATACCTTATAATATAACGTAATATGCAGTGTGTCATTGAAAATACCTTATAATATAACGTCATATGCAGTGTATCATTGAAAATACCTTATGATATAACGTAATATGCAGTGTATCATTGAAAATACCGTATAATATTTAGTAGTTTATCATTGAAAATACCTTATAATATAACGTAATATGTAGTGTATCATTGAAAATACCTTATAATATAACGTAATATGCAGTGTATCATTGAAAATACCTTAGAATATAACGTAATATGCAGTGTATCTTTGAAACTACCTTATAATATATAGTAGTTTACCATTGAAAAAGCTTATAATATAACGTAATATGCAGTGTATCATTGAAAATACCTTATAATATATAGTAGCTTATCATTGAAAATACCTTATAATATATAGTAGTTTATCATTGAAAATACCTTATAATATAACGTAATATGCAGTGTTTCATTGAAAACACCTTATAATATAACGTATTATGCAATGTGTCATTGAAAATACCTTATATATTAATATAACGCAATATGCAGTGTATCATTGAAAATACCTTATAAGATACCATAATATGCAGTTTATCATTGAAAATACCTTATAATATAACGTAATATGCAGTGTATCATTGAAAATACCTTATAATATATAGTAGTTTATCATTGAAAAAACTTTATAATATATAGTAGTTTATCATTGAAAATACCTTATAATATATCGTAATTTGTAGTGTATCAATGAAAATACCTTATGATATAACGTAATATGCAGTGTATCATTGAAAATACCATATAATATATCGTAATATGCAGTATATCATTGAAAATACCTTATAATATAACGTAATATGCAGTGTGTCATTGAAAATACCTTATAATATAACGTAATATGCAGTGTATCATTGAAAATACCTTGTAATATATAGTAGTTTACCATTGAAAATACCTTATAATATAACGTAATATGCAGAGTATCATTGAAAATACCTTATAATATATCGTAATTTGAAGTGTATCATTGAAAATACCTTATACTATAACGTAATATGCAGTGTATCATTGAAAATACCTTATAATATAACGTAATATGCAGTGTATCATTGAAAATACCTTATAATATAACGTAATATGCAGTGTATCATTGAAAACACCTTATAATATAACGTAATATGCAGTGTATCATTGAAAATACCTTATGATATAACGTATTATGCAGTGTATCATTGAAAATACCTTATGATATAACGTAATATGCAGTGTATCATTGAAAATACCTTATAATATAACGTAATATGCAGTGTATCATTGAAAACACCATATAATATAACGTAATATGCAGTGTATCATTGAAAATACCTTATGATATAACGTAATATGCAGTGTGTCATTGAAAATACCTTATAATATAACGTAATATGCAGTGTATCATTGAAAATACCTTGTAATATATAGTAGTTTACCATTGAAAATACCTTATAATATAACGTAATATGCAGATTATCATTGAAAATACCTTATAATATATCGTAATTTGAAGTGTATCATTGAAAATACCTTATACTATAACGTAATATGCAGTGTATCATTGAAAATACCTTATAATATAACGTAATATGCAGAGTATCATTGAAAATACCTTATAATATAACGTAATATGCAGTGTATCAATGAAAATACCTTATAATATAACGTAATATGCAGTGTACCCTTGAAAATACCTTATAATATATAGTAGTTTATCATTGAAAATACCTTATAATATAACGTAATATGCAGTGTATTATTGAAAATACCTTATAATATATAGTAGTTTATCATTGAAAATACCTTATAATATAACGTAATATGCAGTGTATCATTGAAAATACCTTATAATATATAGTAGTTTATCATTGAAAATACATTATAATATAACGTAATATGCAGTGTATCATTGAAAACACCTTATAATACAACGTAATATGCAGTGTATCATTGAAAATACCTTATGATATAACGTATTATGCAGTGTATCATTGAAAATACCTTATAATATATGGTAATTTGTAGTGTATCAATGAAAATACCTTTTAATATAACGTAATATGCAGTGTACCCTTGAAAATACCTTATAATATATAGTAGTTTATAGTTGAAAATACCTTATTATATAACGTAGTATGCAGTGTATCATTGAAAATACATTATGATATAACGTAATATGCTGTGTATCATTGAAAATACCTTATAATATATGGTAATTTGTAATGTATCAATGAAAATACCATATAATATATCGTAATATGCAGTGTATCATTGAAAATACCTTATAATATAACGTAATATGCAGTGTGTCATTGAAAATACCTTATATATTAATATAACGTAATATGCAGTGTATCATTGAAAATACCTTATAAGATACCATAATATGCAGTTTATCATTGAAAATACCTTATAATATAACGTAATATGCAGTGTATCATTGAAAATACCTTATAATATATAGTAGTTTATCATTGAAAATACCTTATAATATATAGTAGTTTATCATTGAAAATACTTTATAATATATCGTAATTTGTAGTGTATCAATGAAAATACCTTATGATATAACGTAATATGCAGTGTATCATTGAAAATACCATATAATATAACGTAATATGCAGTGTACCCTTGAAAATACCTTATAATATATAGTAGTTTATCATTGAAAATACCTTATAATATAACGTATTATTCAGTGTATCATTGAAAATACATTATGATATAACGTAATATGCAGTGTATCATTGAAAATACCTTATAATATATGGTAATTTGTAGTGTATCAATGAAAATACCTTATAATATAACGTAATATACAGTGTATCAATGAAAATACCTTATAATATAACGTAATATGCAGTGTACCCTTGAAAATACCTTATAATATACAGTAGTTTATCATTGAAAATACCTTATAATATAACGTAATATGCAGTGTATCATTGAAAATACCTTATAATATAACGTATTATGCAGTGTATCATTGAAAATACCATATAATATAACGTAATATGCAGTGTATCATTGAAAATACCTTATAATATACCATAATATGCAGTTTATCATTGAAAATACCTTATAATATAACGTAATATGCAGTGTGTCATCGAAAATACCTTATAATATAACGTAATATGCAGTGTATCATTGACAATACCTTATAATATATCACAATATGCAGTGTATCATTGAAAATACCATATAATATATCGTAATATGCAGTGTATCATTGCAAATACCTTATAATATAACGTAATATGCAGTGTGTCATTGAAAATACCTTATAATATAACGTCATATGCAGTGTATCATTGAAAATACCTTATGATATAACGTAATATGCAGTGTATCATTGAAAATACCGTATAATATTTAGTAGTTTATCATTGAAAATACCTTATAATATAACGTAATATGTAGTGTATCATTGAAAATACCTTATAATATAACGTAATATGCAGTGTATCATTGAAAATACCTTAGAATATAACGTAATATGCAGTGTATCTTTGAAACTACCTTATAATATATAGTAGTTTACCATTGAAAAAGCTTATAATATAACGTAATATGCAGTGTATCATTGAAAATACCTTATAATATATAGTAGCTTATCATTGAAAATACCTTATAATATATAGTAGTTTATCATTGAAAATACCTTATAATATAACGTAATATGCAGTGTTTCATTGAAAACACCTTATAATATAACGTATTATGCAGTGTGTCATTGAAAATACCTTATATATTAATATAACGTAATATGCAGTGTATCATTGAAAATACCTTATAAGATACCATAATATGCAGTTTATCATTGAAAATACCTTATAATATAACGTAATATGCAGTGTATCATTGAAAATACCTTATAATATATAGTAGTTTATCATTGAAAAAACTTTATAATATATAGTAGTTTATCATTGAAAATACCTTATAATATATCGTAATTTGTAGTGTATCAATGAAAATACCTTATGATATAACGTAATATGCAGTGTATCATTGAAAATACCATATAATATATCGTAATATGCAGTATATCATTGAAAATACCTTATAATATAACGTAATATGCAGTGTGTCATTGAAAATACCTTATAATATAACGTAATATGCAGTGTATCATTGAAAATACCTTGTAATATATAGTAGTTTACCATTGAAAATACCTTATAATATAACGTAATATGCAGATTATCATTGAAAATACCTTATAATATATCGTAATTTGAAGTGTATCATTGAAAATACCTTATACTATAACGTAATATGCAGTGTATCATTGAAAATACCTTATAATATAACGTAATATGCAGTGTATCATTGAAAATACCTTATAATATAACGTAATATGCAGTGTATCATTGAAAACACCTTATAATATAACGTAATATGCAGTGTATCATTGAAAATACCTTATGATATAACGTATTATGCAGTGTATCATTGAAAATACCTTATGA
Source organism: Lasioglossum lativentre (assembly GCA_916610255.1). Lineage (NCBI taxonomy): Eukaryota > Metazoa > Arthropoda > Insecta > Hymenoptera > Halictidae > Lasioglossum > Lasioglossum lativentre. The sequence continues at coordinate 900,764 of CAKAJI010000156.1, read as the reverse complement.
TATAACGTAATATGCAGTGTATCATTGAAAATACCTTATAATATAACGTAATATGCAGTGTATCATTGAAAACACCATATAATATAACGTAATATGCAGTGTATCATTGAAAATACCTTATGATATAACGTATTATGCAGTGTATCATTGAAAATACCTTATGATATAACGTAATATGCAGTGTATCATTGAAAATACCATATAATATATCGTAATATGCAGTATATCATTGAAAATACCTTATAATATAACGTAATATGCAGTGTGTCATTGAAAATACCTTATAATATAACGTAATATGCAGTGTATCATTGAAAATACCTTGTAATATATAGTAGTTTACCATTGAAAATACCTTATAATATAACGTAATATGCAGTGTATTATTGAAAATACCTTATAATATATCGTAATTTGAAGTGTATCATTGAAAATACCTTATACTATAACGTAATATGCAGTGTATCATTGAAAATACCTTATAATATAACGTAATATGCAGAGTATCATTGAAAATACCTTATAATATAACGTAATATGCAGTGTATCAATGAAAATACCTTATAATATAACGTAATATGCAGTGTACCCTTGAAAATACATTATAATATATAGTAGTTTATCATTGAAAATACCTTATAATATAACGTAATATGCAGTGTATTATTGAAAATACCTTATAATATATAGTAGTTTATCATTGAAAATACCTTATAATATAACGTAATATGCAGTGTATCATTGAAAATACCTTATAATATATAGTAGTTTATCATTGAAAATACCTTATAATATAACGTAATATGCAGTGTATCATTGAAAACACCTTATAATACAACGTAATATGCAGTGTATCATTGAAAATACCTTATGATATAACGTATTATGCAGTGTATCATTGAAAATACCTTATAATATATGGTAATTTGTAGTGTATCAATGAAAATACCTTTTAATATAACGTAATATGCAGTGTACCCTTGAAAATACCTTATAATATATAGTAGTTTATCATTGAAAATACCTTATTATATAACGTAGTATGCAGTGTATCATTGAAAATACATTATGATATAACGTAATATGCTGTGTATCATTGAAAATACCTTATAATATATGGTAATTTGTAGTGTATCAATGAAAATACCATATAATATATCGTAATATGCAGTGTATCATTGAAAATACCTTATAATATAACGTAATATGCAGTGTGTCATTGAAAATACCTTATGATATAAAGTATTATGCAGTGTATCATTGAAAATACCTTATAATATATGGTAATTTGTAGTGTATCAATGAAAATACCTTATAATATAACGTAATATGCAGTGTACCCTTGAAAATACCTTATAATATACAGTAGTTTATCATTGAAAATACCTTATAATATAACGTAATATGCAGTGTATCATTGAAAATACCTTATGATATAACGTAATATGCAGTGTACCATTGAAAATACCTTATAATATATAGTAGTTTATCATTGAAAATACCTTATAATATAACGTAATATGCAGTGTATCATTGAAAATACCTTATAATATATGGTAATTTGTAGTGTATCAATGAAAATACCTTATAATATAACGTAATATGCAGTGTGTCATCGAAAATACCTTATAATATAACGTAATATGCAGTGTATCATTGAAAATACCTTATAATATATGGTAATTTGTAATGTATCAATGAAAATACCATATAATATATCGTAATATGCAGTGTATCATTGAAAATACCTTATAATATAACGTAATATGCAGTGTGTCATTGAAAATACCTTATATATTAATATAACGTAATATGCAGTGTATCATTGAAAATACCTTATAAGATACCATAATATGCAGTTTATCATTGAAAATACCTTATAATATAACGTAATATGCAGTGTATCATTGAAAATACCTTATAATATATAGCAGTTTATCATTGAAAATACCTTATAATATATAGTAGTTTATCATTGAAAATACTTTATAATATATCGTAATTTGTAGTGTATCAATGAAAATACCTTATGATATAACGTAATATGCAGTGTATCATTGAAAATACCATATAATATAACGTAATATGCAGTGTACCCTTGAAAATACCTTATAATATATAGTAGTTTATCATTGAAAATACCTTATAATATAACGTATTATTCAGTGTATCATTGAAAATACATTATGATATAACGTAATATGCAGTGTATCATTGAAAATACCTTATAATATTTGGTAATTTGTAGTGTATCAATGATAATACCTTATAATATAACGTAATATACAGTGTATCATTGAAAATACCATATAATATATGGTAATTTGTAGTGTATCAATGAAAATACCTTATAATATAACGTAATATGCAGTGTATCATTGAAAATACCTTATGATATAAAGTATTATGCAGTGTATCATTGAAAATACCTTATGATATAACGTAATATGCAGTGTACCATTGAAAATACCTTATAATATATAGTAGTTTATCATTGAAAATACCTTATAATATAACGTAATATGCAGTGTATCATTGAAAATAGCTTATAATATAACGTAATATGCAGTGTGTCATCGAAAATACCTTATAATATAACGTAATATGCAGTGTATCATTGAAAACACCTTATAATATAACGTAATATGCAGTGTATCATTGAAAATACCTTATAATATATAGTAGTTTATCATTGAAAATACCTTATAATATAACGTAATATGCAGTGTATCATTGAAAACACCTTATAATACAACGTAATATGCAGTGTATCATTGAAAATACCTTATGATATAACGTATTATGCAGTGTATCATTGAAAATACCTTATAATATATGGTAATTTGTAGTGTATCAATGAAAATACCTTTTAATATAACGTAATATGCAGTGTACCCTTGAAAATACCTTATAATATATAGTAGTTTATCATTGAAAATACCTTATTATATAACGTAGTATGCAGTGTATCATTGAAAATACATTATGATATAACGTAATATGCTGTGTATCATTGAAAATACCTTATAATATATGGTAATTTGTAGTGTATCAATGAAAATACCATATAATATATCGTAATATGCAGTGTATCATTGAAAATACCTTATAATATAACGTAATATGCAGTGTGTCATTGAAAATACCTTATGATATAAAGTATTATGCAGTGTATCATTGAAAATACCTTATAATATATGGTAATTTGTAGTGTATCAATGAAAATACCTTATAATATAACGTAATATGCAGTGTACCCTTGAAAATACCTTATAATATACAGTAGTTTATCATTGAAAATACCTTATAATATAACGTAATATGCAGTGTATCATTGAAAATACCTTATGATATAACGTAATATGCAGTGTACCATTGAAAATACCTTATAATATATAGTAGTTTATCATTGAAAATACCTTATAATATAACGTAATATGCAGTGTATTATTGAAAATACCTTATAATATATAGTAGTTTATCATTGAAAATACCTTATAATATAACGTAATATGCAGTGTATCATTGAAAATACCTTATAATATATAGTAGTTTATCATTGAAAATACCTTATAATATAACGTAATATGCAGTGTATCATTGAAAACACCTTATAATACAACGTAATATGCAGTGTATCATTGAAAATACCTTATGATATAACGTATTATGCAGTGTATCATTGAAAATACCTTATAATATATGGTAATTTGTAGTGTATCAATGAAAATACCTTTTAATATAACGTAATATGCAGTGTACCCTTGAAAATACCTTATAATATATAGTAGTTTATCATTGAAAATACCTTATTATATAACGTAGTATGCAGTGTATCATTGAAAATACATTATGATATAACGTAATATGCTGTGTATCATTGAAAATACCTTATAATATATGGTAATTTGTAGTGTATCAATGAAAATACCATATAATATATCGTAATATGCAGTGTATCATTGAAAATACCTTATAATATAACGTAATATGCAGTGTGTCATTGAAAATACCTTATGATATAAAGTATTATGCAGTGTATCATTGAAAATACCTTATAATATATGGTAATTTGTAGTGTATCAATGAAAATACCTTATAATATAACGTAATATGCAGTGTACCCTTGAAAATACCTTATAATATACAGTAGTTTATCATTGAAAATACCTTATAATATAACGTAATATGCAGTGTATCATTGAAAATACCTTATGATATAACGTAATATGCAGTGTACCATTGAAAATACCTTATAATATATAGTAGTTTATCATTGAAAATACCTTATAATATAACGTAATATGCAGTGTATCATTGAAAATACCTTATAATATATGGTAATTTGTAGTGTATCAATGAAAATACCTTATAATATAACGTAATATGCAGTGTGTCATCGAAAATACCTTATAATATAACGTAATATGCAGTGTATCATTGAAAATACCTTATAATATATGGTAATTTGTAATGTATCAATGAAAATACCATATAATATATCGTAATATGCAGTGTATCATTGAAAATACCTTATAATATAACGTAATATGCAGTGTGTCATTGAAAATACCTTATATATTAATATAACGTAATATGCAGTGTATCATTGAAAATACCTTATAAGATACCATAATATGCAGTTTATCATTGAAAATACCTTATAATATAACGTAATATGCAGTGTATCATTGAAAATACCTTATAATATATAGCAGTTTATCATTGAAAATACCTTATAATATATAGTAGTTTATCATTGAAAATACTTTATAATATATCGTAATTTGTAGTGTATCATTGAAAATACCTTATGATATAACGTAATATGCAGTGTATCATTGAAAATACCATATAATATAACGTAATATGCAGTGTACCCTTGAAAATACCTTATAATATATAGTAGTTTATCATTGAAAATACCTTATAATATAACGTATTATTCAGTGTATCATTGAAAATACATTATGATATAACGTAATATGCAGTGTATCATTGAAAATACCTTATAATATTTGGTAATTTGTAGTGTATCAATGATAATACCTTATAATATAACGTAATATACAGTGTATCATTGAAAATACCATATAATATATGGTAATTTGTAGTGTATCAATGAAAATACCTTATAATATAACGTAATATGCAGTGTATCATTGAAAATACCTTATGATATAAAGTATTATGCAGTGTATCATTGAAAATACCTTATGATATAACGTAATATGCAGTGTACCATTGAAAATACCTTATAATATATAGTAGTTTATCATTGAAAATACCTTATAATATAACGTAATATGCAGTGTATCATTGAAAATAGCTTATAATATAACGTAATATGCAGTGTGTCATCGAAAATACCTTATAATATAACGTAATATGCAGTGTATCATTGAAAACACCTTATAATATAACGTAATATGCAGTGTATCATTGAAAATACCTTATAATATATAGTAGTTTATCATTGAAAATACCTTATAATATAACGTAATATGCAGTGTATCATTGAAAACACCTTATAATACAACGTAATATGCAGTGTATCATTGAAAATACCTTATGATATAACGTAATATGCAGTGTATCATTGAAAATACCTTATAATATATGGTAATTTGTAGTGTATCAATGAAAATACCTTTTAATATAACGTAATATGCAGTGTACCCTTGAAAATACCTTATAATATATAGTAGTTTATCATTGAAAATACCTTATTATATAACGTAGTATGCAGTGTATCATTGAAAATACATTATGATATAACGTAATATGCTGTGTATCATTGAAAATACCTTATAATATATGGTAATTTGTAATGTATCAATGAAAATACCATATAATATATCGTAATATGCAGTGTATCATTGAAAATACCTTATAATATAACGTAATATGCAGTGTATCATTGAAAATACCTTATGATATAAAGTATTATGCAGTGTATCATTGAAAATACCTTATAATATATGGTAATTTGTAGTGTATCAATGAAAATACCTTATAATATAACGTAATATGCAGTGTACCCTTGAAAATACCTTATAATATACAGTAGTTTATCATTGAAAATACCTTATAATATAACGTAATATGCAGTGTATCATTGAAAATACCTTATGATATAACGTAATATGCAGTGTACCATTGAAAATACCTTATAATATATAGTAGTTTATCATTGAAAATACCTTATAATATAACGTAATATGCAGTGTATCATTGAAAATACCTTATAATATATGGTAATTTGTAGTGTATCAATGAAAATACCTTATAATATAACGTAATATGCAGTGTGTCATCGAAAATACCTTATAATATAACGTAATATGCAGTGTATCATTGAAAACACCTTATAATATAACGTAATATGCAGTGTATCATTGATAATACCTTATGATATAACGAATTATGCAGTGTATCATTGAAAATACCTTATAATATATGGTAATTTGTAGTGTATCAATGAAAATACCTTATAATATAACGTAATATGCAGTGTACCCTTGAAAATACCTTATAATATAACGTAATATGCAGTGTGTCATTGAAAATACCTTATATATTAATATAACGTAATATGCAGTGTATCATTGAAAATACCTTATAAGATACCATAATATGCAGTTTATCATTGAAAATACCTTATAATATAACGTAATATGCAGTGTATCATTGAAAATACCTTATAATATATAGTAGTTTATCATTGAAAATACCTTATAATATATAGTAGTTTATCATTGAAAATACTTTATAATATATCGTAATTTGTAGTGTATCAATGAAAATACCTTATGATATAACGTAATATGCAGTGTATCATTGAAAATACCATATAATATAACGTAATATGCAGTGTACCCTTGAAAATACCTTATAATATATAGTAGTTTATCATTGAAAATACCTTATAATATAACGTATTATTCAGTGTATCATTGAAAATACATTATGATATAACGTAATATGCAGTATATCATTGAAAATACCTTATAATATTTGGTAATTTGTAGTGTATCAATGATAATACCTTATAATATAACGTAATATACAGTGTATCATTGAAAATACCTTATAATATAACGTAGTATGCAGTGTAACATTGAAATCACCTTATAATATCACGTAATATGCACTGTATCATTGAAAATACCTTATAATATATAGTAGTTTATCATTTAAAATACCTTATAATATAACGTAATATGCAGTGTATCATTGAAAATACCTTATGATATAACGTATTATGCAGTGTATCATTGAAAATACCATATAATATATGGTAATTTGTAGTGTATCAATGAAAATACCTTATAATATAACGTAATATGCAGTGTATCATTGAAAATACCTTATGATATAAAGTATTATGCAGTGTATCATTGAAAATACCTTATGATATAACGTAATATGCAGTGTACCATTGAAAATACCTTATAATATATAGTAGTTTATCATTGAAAATACCTTATAATATAACGTAATATGCAGTGTATCATTGAAAATAGCTTATAATATAACGTAATATGCAGTGTGTCATCGAAAATACCTTATAATATAACGTAATATGCAGTGTATCATTGAAAACACCTTATAATATAACGTAATATGCAGTGTATCATTGATAATACCTTATGATATAACGAATTATGCAGTGTATCATTGAAAATACCTTATAATATATGGTAATTTGTAGTGTATCAATGAAAATACCTTATAATATAACGTAATATGCAGTGTACCCTTGAAAATACCTTATAATATATAGTAGTTTATCATTGAAAATACCTTATAATATAACGTAATATACAGTGTATCATTGAAAATACCTTATAATATAACGTAGTATGCAGTGTAACATTGAAAACACCTTATAATATCACGTAATATGCAGTGTATCATTGAAAATACCTTATAATATATAGTAGTTTATCATTGAAAATACCTTATAATATAAAGTAATATACAGTGTATCATTGAAAATACCTTATAATATAACGTAGTATGCAGTGTAACATTGAAAACACCTTATAATATCACGTAATATGCAGTGTATCATTGAAAATACCTTATAATATATAGTAGTTTATCATTGAAAATACCTTATAATATAACGTAATATGCAGTGTATCATTGAAAATACCTTATAATATATAGCAGTTTATCATTGAAAATACCTTATGATATAACGTATTATGCAGTGTACATTGAAAATACCTTATAATATATGGTAATTTGTAGTGTATCAATGAAAATACCTTATAATATAACGTAATATGCAGTGTACCCTTGAAAATACCTTATAATATATAGTAGTTTATCATTGAAAATACCTTATAATATAAAGTAATATACAGTGTATCATTGAAAATACCTTATAATATAACGTAGTATGCAGTGTAACATTGAAAACACCTTATAATATCACGTAATATGCAGTGTATCATTGAAAATACCTTATAATATATAGTAGTTTATCATTGAAAATACCTTATAATATAACGTAATATGCAGTGTATCATTGAAAATACCTTATAATATATAGCAGTTTATCATTGAAAATACCTTATGATATAACGTATTATGCAGTGTACATTGAAAATACCTTATAATATATGGTAATTTGTAGTGTATCAATGAAAATACCTTATAATATAACGTAATATGCAGTGTACCCTTGAAAATACCTTATAATATATAGTAGTTTATCATTGAAAATACCTTATAATATAACGTATTATGCAGTGTATCATTGAAAATACATTATGATATAACGTAATATGCAGTGTATCATTGAAAATACCTTATAATATATAGCAGTTTATCATTGAAAATACCTTATGATATAACGTATTATGCAGTGTACATTGAAAATACCTTATAATATATGGTAATTTGTAGTGTATCAATGAAAATACCTTATAATATAACGTAATATGCAGTGTACCCTTGAAAATACCTTATAATATATAGTAGTTTATCATTGAAAATACCTTATAATATAACGTATTATGCAGTGTATCATTGAAAATACATTATGATATAACGTAATATGCTGTGTATCATTGAAAATACCTTATAATATATGGTAATTTGTAGTGTATCAATGAAAATACCATATAATATATCGTAATATGCAGTGTATCATTGAAAATACCTTATAATATAACGTAATATGCAGTGTGTCATTGAAAATACCTTATATATTAATATAACGTAATATGCAGTGTATCATTGAAAATACCTTATAAGATACCATAATATGCAGTTTATCATTGAAAATACCTTATAATATATAGTAGTTTATCATTGAAAATACCTTATAATATAACGTAATATGCAGTGTATCATTGAAAATACCTTATAATATAACGTAATATGCAGTGTATCATTGAAAATACCTTATGATATATAGTAGTTTACAATTGAAAATACCTTATAATATAACGTAATATGCAGTGTATCATTGAAAATACCTTATAAAATAACGTAATATGCAGTGTATCATTGAAAACTCCTTATAATATAACGTAATATGCAGTGTATCATTGAAAATACCTTATGATATAACGTATTATGCAGTGTATCATTGAAAATACCTTATAATATATGGTAATTTGTAGTGTATCAATGAAAATACCTTATAATATAACGTAATATGCAGTGTATCATTGAAAATACCTTATAATATACCATAATATGCAGTTTATCATTGAAAACACCTTATAATATAACGTAATATGCAGTGTATCATTGAAAATACCTTATGATATAACGTATAATGCAGTGTATCATTGAAAATACCTTATAATATATGGTAATTTGTAGTGTATCAATGAAAATACCTTATAATATAACGTAATATGCAGTGTACCCTTGAAAATACCTTATAATATATAGTAGTTTATCATTGAAAATACCTTATAATATAACGTATTATGCAGTGTATCATTGAAAATACATTATGATTTAACGTAATATGCAGTGTATCATTGAAAATACCTTATAATATATAGTAGTTTATCATTGAAAATACCTTATAATATAACGTAATATGCAGTGTATCATTGAAAATACCTTACAATATAACGTAATATGCAGTGTATCATTGAAAATACCTTATGATATATAGTAGTTTACAATTGAAAATACCTTATAATATAACGTAATATGCAGTGTATCATTGAAAATACCTTATAATATAACGTAATATGCAGTGTATCATTGAAAATACCTTATGATATAACGTATTATGCAGTGTATCATTGAAAATACCTTAGAATATATTCTAATTTGTAGTGTATCAATGAAAATACCTTATAATATAACGTAATATGCAGTGTACCCTTGAAAATACCTCATAATATATGGTAATTTGTAGTGTATCAATGAAAATACCTTATAATATTATGTAATATGCAGTGTACCCTTGAAAATACCTTATAATATATAGTAGGTTATCATTGAAAATACCTTATAATATAACGTATTATGCAGTGTATCATTGAAAATACATTATGATATAACGTAAAATGCAGTGTATCATTGAAAATACCTTATAATATATGGTAATTTGTAGTGTATCAATGAAAATACCTTATAATATTATGTAATATGCAGTGTACCCTTGAAAATACCTTATAATATATAGTAGTTTATCATTGAAAATACCTTATAATATAACGTATTATGCAGTGTATCATTGAAAATACCTTATAATATATCGTAATTTGTAGTGTATCAATGAAAATACCTTATAATATAACGTAATATGCAGTGTACCCTTGAAAATACCTTATAATATATAGTAGTTTATCATTTTAAATACCTTATAATATAACGTATTATGCTGTGTATCATTGAAAATACATTATGATATAACGTAATATGCAGTGTATCATTGAAAATACCTTATAATATAACGTAATATGCAGTGTATCATTGAAAATACCTTATAATATAACGTAATATGCAGTGTATCATTGAAAATACCTTATAATATATAGTAGTTTATCATTGAAAATACCTTATAATATAACGTAATATGCAGTGTATCATTGAAAACTCCTTATAATATAACGTAATATGCAGTGTATCATTGAAAATACCTTCTGATATAACGTATTATGCAGTGTATCATTGAAAATACCTTCTAATACATGGTAATTTGTAGTGTATCAATGAAAATACCTTATAATATAACGTAATATGCAGTGTACCCTTGAAAATACCTTATAATATATAGTAGTTTATCATTGAAAATACCTTATAATATAACGTATTATGCAGTGTATCATTGAAAATACATTATGATATAACGTAATATGCAGTGTATCATTGAAAATACCTTATAATATATGGTAATTTGTAGTGTATCAATGAAAATACCTTATAGTATAACGTAATATAGAGTGTATCATTGAAAATACCTTATAATATAACGTAGTATGCAGTGTAACATTGAAAACACCTTATAATATCACGTAATATGCAGTGTATCATTGAAAATACCTTATAATATATAGTAGTTTATCATTGAAAATACCTTATAATATAACGTAATATGCAGTGCATCATTGAAAATACCTTATAATATATCATAATATGCAGTTTATCATTGAAAATACCTTATAATATAACGTAATATGTAGTGTATCATTGAAAATACCTTATAATATAACGCAATATGCAGTGTATCATTGAAAATACCTTATAATATAACGTAATATGCAGTGTATCTTTGAAAATACCTTATAATATATAGTAGTTTACCATTGAAAAAGCTTATAATATAACGTAATATGCAGTGTATCATTGAAAATACCTTATAATATATAGTAGCTTATCATTGAAAATACCTTATAATATATAGTAGTTTATCATTGAAAATACCTTATAATATAACGTAATATGTAGTGTATCATTGAAAATACCTTATAATATAACGTAATATGCAGTGTATCATTGAAAATACCTTATAATATAACGTAATATGCAGTGTATCTTTGAAAATACCTTATAATATATAGTAGTTTACCATTGAAAAAGCTTATAATATAACGTAATATGCAGTGTATCATTGAAAATACCTTATAATATATAGTAGCTTATCATTGAAAATACCTTATAATATATAGTAGTTTATCATTGAAAATACCTTATAATATAACGTAATATGCAGTGTATCATTGAAAATACCTTATGATATAACCTATTATGCAGTGTATCATTGAAAATACCATATAATATATGGTAATTTGTAGTGTATCAATGAAAATACCTTATAATATAACGTAATATGCAGTGTATCATTGAAAATACCTTATAATATACCATAATATGCAGTTTATCATTGAAAACACCTTATAATATAACGTAATATGCAGTGTATCATTGAAAATACCTTATGATATAACGTATTATGCAGTGTATCATTGAAAATTCCTTATAATATATGGTAATTTGTAGTGTATCAATGAAAATACCTTATAATATAACGTAATATGCAGTGTACCCTTGAAAATACCTTATAATATATAATAGTTTATCATTGAAAATACCTTATAATATAACGTATTATGCAGTGTATCATTGAAAATACATTATGATTTAACGTAATATGCAGTGTATCATTGAAAATACCTTATAATCTATGGTAATTTGTAGTGTATCAATGAAAATACCTTATAATATAACGTAATATACAGTGTATCATTGAAAATACCTTATAATATAACGTAGTATGCAGTGTAACATTGAAAACACCTTATTATATAACGTAGTATGCAGTGTATCATTGAAAATACATTATGATATAACGTAATATGCTGTGTATCATTGAAAATACCTTATAATATATGGTAATTTGTAATGTATCAATGAAAATACCATATAATATATCGTAATATGCAGTGTATCATTGAAAATACCTTATAATATAACGTAATATGCAGTGTGTCATTGAAAATACCTTATATATTAATATAACGTAATATGCAGTGTATCATTGAAAATACCTTATAAGATACCATAATATGCAGTTTATCATTGAAAATACCTTATAATATAACGTAATATGCAGTGTATCATTGAAAATACCTTATAATATATAGTAGTTTATCATTGAAAATACCTTATAATATATAGTAGTTTATCATTGAAAATACTTTATAATATATCGTAATTTGTAGTGTATCAATGAAAATACCTTATGATATAACGTAATATGCAGTGTATCATTGAAAATACCATATAATATAACGTAATATGCAGTGTACCCTTGAAAATACCTTATAATATATAGTAGTTTATCATTGAAAATACCTTATAATATAACGTATTATTCAGTGTATCATTGAAAATACATTATGATATAACGTAATATGCAGTGTATCATTGAAAATACCTTATAATATTTGGTAATTTGTAGTGTATCAATGATAATACCTTATAATATAACGTAATATACAGTGTATCATTGAAAATACCTTATAATATAACGTAGTATGCAGTGTAACATTGAAATCACCTTATAATATCACGTAATATGCAGTGTATCATTGAAAATACCTTATAATATATAGTAGTTTATCATTTAAAATACCTTATAATATAACGTAATATGCAGTGTATCATTGAAAATACCTTATGATATAACGTATTATGCAGTGTATCATTGAAAATACCATATAATATATGGTAATTTGTAGTGTATCAATGAAAATACCTTATAATATAACGTAATATGCAGTGTACCATTGAAAATACCTTATAATATATAGTAGTTTATCATTGAAAATACCTTATAATATAACGTAATATGCAGTGTATCATTGAAAATAGCTTATAATATAACGTAATATGCAGTGTGTCATCGAAAATACCTTATAATATAACGTAATATGCAGTGTATCATTGAAAACACCTTATAATATAACGTAATATGCAGTGTATCATTGATAATACCTTATGATATAACGAATTATGCAGTGTATCATTGAAAATACCTTATAATATATGGTAATTTGTAGTGTATCAATGAAAATACCTTATAATATAACGTAATATGCAGTGTACCCTTGAAAATACCTTATAATATATAGTAGTTTATCATTGAAAATACCTTATAATATAACGTAATATACAGTGTATCATTGAAAATACCTTATAATATAACGTAGTATGCAGTGTAACATTGAAAACACCTTATAATATCACGTAATATGCAGTGTATCATTGAAAATACCTTATAATATATAGTAGTTTATCATTGAAAATACCTTATAATATAAAGTAATATACAGTGTATCATTGAAAATACCTTATAATATAACGTAGTATGCAGTGTAACATTGAAAACACCTTATAATATCACGTAATATGCAGTGTATCATTGAAAATACCTTATAATATATAGTAGTTTATCATTGAAAATACCTTATAATATAACGTAATATGCAGTGTATCATTGAAAATACCTTATAATATATAGCAGTTTATCATTGAAAATACCTTATGATATAACGTATTATGCAGTGTACATTGAAAATACCTTATAATATATGGTAATTTGTAGTGTATCAATGAAAATACCTTATAATATAACGTAATATGCAGTGTACCCTTGAAAATACCTTATAATATATAGTAGTTTATCATTGAAAATACCTTATAATATAACGTATTATGCAGTGTATCATTGAAAATACATTATGATATAACGTAATATGCTGTGTATCATTGAAAATACCTTATAATATATGGTAATTTGTAGTGTATCAATGAAAATACCATATAATATATCGTAATATGCAGTGTATCATTGAAAATACCTTATAATATAACGTAATATGCAGTGTGTCATTGAAAATACCTTATATATTAATATAACGTAATATGCAGTGTATCATTGAAAATACCTTATAAGATACCATAATATGCAGTTTATCATTGAAAATACCTTATAATATATAGTAGTTTATCATTGAAAATACCTTATAATATAACGTAATATGCAGTGTATCATTGAAAATACCTTACAATATAACGTAATATGCAGTGTATCATTGAAAATACCTTATGATATATAGTAGTTTACAATTGAAAATACCTTATAATATAACGTAATATGCAGTGTATCATTGAAAATACCTTATAAAATAACGTAATATGCAGTGTATCATTGAAAACTCCTTATAATATAACGTAATATGCAGTGTATCATTGAAAATACCTTATGATATAACGTATTATGCAGTGTATCATTGAAAATACCTTATAATATATGGTAATTTGTAGTGTATCAATGAAAATACCTTATAATATAACGTAATATGCAGTGTATCATTGAAAATACCTTATAATATACCATAATATGCAGTTTATCATTGAAAACACCTTATAATATAACGTAATATGCAGTGTATCATTGAAAATACCTTATGATATAACGTATAATGCAGTGTATCATTGAAAATACCTTATAATATATGGTAATTTGTAGTGTATCAATGAAAATACCTTATAATATAACGTAATATGCAGTGTACCCTTGAAAATACCTTATAATATATAGTAGTTTATCATTGAAAATACCTTATAATATAACGTATTATGCAGTGTATCATTGAAAATACATTATGATTTAACGTAATATGCAGTGTATCATTGAAAATACCTTATAATATATAGTAGTTTATCATTGAAAATACCTTATAATATAACGTAATATGCAGTGTATCATTGAAAATACCTTACAATATAACGTAATATGCAGTGTACCCTTGAAAATACCTTATAATATATAGTAGTTTATCATTTTAAATACCTTATAATATAACGTATTATGCTGTGTATCATTGAAAATACATTATGATATAACGTAATATGCAGTGTATCATTGAAAATACCTTATAATATAACGTAATATGCAGTGTATCATTGAAAATACCTTATAATATAACGTAATATGCAGTGTATCATTGAAAATACCTTATAATATATAGTAGTTTATCATTGAAAATACCTTATAATATAACGTAATATGCAGTGTATCATTGAAAACTCCTTATAATATAACGTAATATGCAGTGTATCATTGAAAATACCTTCTGATATAACGTATTATGCAGTGTATCATTGAAAATACCTTCTAATACATGGTAATTTGTAGTGTATCATTGAAAATACCTTATAATATAACGTATTATGCAGTGTATCATTGAAAATACATTATGATATAACGTAATATGCAGTGTATCATTGAAAATACCTTATAATATATGGTAATTTGTAGTGTATCAATGAAAATACCTTATAGTATAACGTAATATAGAGTGTATCATTGAAAATACCTTATAATATAACGTAGTATGCAGTGTAACATTGAAAACACCTTATAATATCACGTAATATGCAGTGTATCATTGAAAATACCTTATAATATATAGTAGTTTATCATTGAAAATACCTTATAATATAACGTAATATGCAGTGCATCATTGAAAATACCTTATAATATATCATAATATGCAGTTTATCATTGAAAATACCTTATAATATAACGTAATATGTAGTGTATCATTGAAAATACCTTATAATATAACGTAATATGTAGTGTATCATTGAAAATACCTTATAATATAACGTAATATGCAGTGTATCATTGAAAATACCTTATAATATAACGTAATATGCAGTGTATCTTTGAAAATACCTTATAATATATAGTAGTTTACCATTGAAAAAGCTTATAATATAACGTAATATGCAGTGTATCATTGAAAATACCTTATAATATATAGTAGCTTATCATTGAAAATACCTTATAATATATAGTAGTTTATCATTGAAAATACCTTATAATATAACGTAATATGCAGTGTATCATTGAAAATACCTTATGATATAACGTATTATGCAGTGTATCATTGAAAATACCATATAATATATGGTAATTTGTAGTGTATCAATGAAAATACCTTATAATATAACGTAATATGCAGTGTATCATTGAAAATACCTTATAATATACCATAATATGCAGTTTATCATTGAAAACACCTTATAATATAACGTAATATGCAGTGTATCATTGAAAATACCTTATGATATAACGTATTATGCAGTGTATCATTGAAAATACCTTATAATATATGGTAATTTGTAGTGTATCAATGAAAATACCTTATAATATAACGTAATATGCAGTGTACCCTTGAAAATACCTTATAATATATAATAGTTTATCATTGAAAATACCTTATAATATAACGTATTATGCAGTGTATCATTGAAAATACATTATGATTTAACGTAATATACAGTGTATCATTGAAAATACCTTATAATCTATGGTAATTTGTAGTGTATCAATGAAAATACCTTATAATATAACGTAATATACAGTGTATCATTGAAAATACCTTATAATATAACGTAGTATGCAGTGTAACATTGAAAACACCTTATAATATAACGTAATATGCAGTGTATCTTTGAAAATACCTTATAATATATGGTAATTTGTAGTGTATCAATGAAAATACCTTATAATATAACGTAATATACAGTGTATCATTGAAAATACCTTATAATATAACGTAGTATGCAGTGTAACATTGAAAATACATTATGATATATAGTAGCTTATCATTGAAAATACCTTATAATATATAGTAGTTTATCATTGAAAATACCTTATAATATAACGTAATATGCAGTGTATCATTGAAAACACCTTATAATATAACGTAATATGCAGTGTATCATTCAAAATACCTTATGATATAACTTATTATGCAGTGTATCATTGAAAATACCTTATAATATATGGTAATTTGTAGTGTATCAATGAAAATACCTTATAATATTATGTAATATGCAGTGTACCCTTGAAAATACCTTATAATATATAGTAGTTTATCATTGAAAATACCTTATAATATAACGTATTATGCAGTGTATCATTGAAAATACATTATGATATAACGTAATATGCAGTGTATCATTGAAAATACCTTATAATATAACGTAATATGCAGTGTATCATTGAAAATACCTTATGATATATAGTAGTTTACAATTGAAAATACCTTATAATATATAGTAGTTTATCATTGAAAATACCTTATAATATATCGTAATTTGTAGTGTATCAATGAAAATACCTTATGATATAACGTAATATGCAGTGTATCATTGAAAATACCATATAATATATCGTAATATGCAGTATATCATTGAAAATACCTTATAATATAACGTAATATACAGTGTATCATTGAAAATACCTTATAATATAACGTAATATGCAGTGTATCATTGAAAATACCTTATGATATAACATATTATGCAGTCTATCATTGAAAATACCTTATAATATATTCTAATTTGTAGTGTATCAATGAAAATACCTTATAATATAACGTAATATGCAGTGTACCCTTGAAAATACCTTATAATATATGGTAATTTGTAGTGTATCAATGAAAATACCTTATAATATTATGTAATATGCAGTGTACCCTTGAAAATACCTTATAATATATAGTAGTTTATCATTGAAAATACCTTATAATATAACGTATTATGCAGTGTATCATTGAAAATACATTATGATATAACGTAATATGCAGTGTATCATTGAAAATACCTTATAATATAACGTAATATGCAGTGTATCATTGAAAATACCTTATGATATATAGTAGTTTACAATTGAAAATACCTTATAATATACCATAGTATGCAGTGTAACATTGAAAATACATTATGATATATTGTAGCTTATCATTGAAAATACCTTATAATATAACGTAATATGCAGTGTATCATTGAAAATACCTTATGATATATAGTAGTTTACAATTGAAAATACCTTATAATATAACGTAATATGCAGTGTATCATTGAAAATACCTTATAATATATCATAATATGCAGTGTATCATTGAAAATACCTTATGATATATAGTAGTTTACAATTGAAAATACCTTATAATATAACGTATTATGCAGTGTATCATTGAAAATACCTTATAATATATGGTAATTTGTAGTGTATCAATGAAAATACCTTATAATATAACGTAATATACAGTGTATCATTGAAAATACCTTATAATATATGGTAATTTGTAGTGTATCAATGAAAATACCTTATAATATTATGTAATATGCAGTGTACCCTTGAAAATACCTTATAATATATAGTAGTTTATCATTGAAAATACCTTATAATATAACGTATTATGCAGTGTATCATTGAAAATACATTATGATATAACGTAATATGCAGTGTATCATTGAAAATACCTTATAATATAACGTAATATGCAGTGTATCATTGAAAATACCTTATGATATATAGTAGTTTACAATTGAAAATACCTTATAATATATAGTAGTTTATCATTGAAAATACCTTATAATATATCGTAATTTGTAGTGTATCAATGAAAATACCTTATGATATAACGTAATATGCAGTGTATCATTGAAAATACCATATAATATATGGTAATTTGTAGTGTATCAATGAAAATACCTTATAATATAACGTAATATGCAGTGTACCCTTGAAAATACCTTATAATATATGGTAATTTGTAGTGTATCAATGAAAATACCTTATAATATAACGTATTATGCAGTCTATCATTGAAAATACCTTATAATATATTCTAATTTGTAGTGTATCAATGAAAATACCTTATAATATAACGTAATATGCAGTGTACCCTTGAAAATACCTTATAATATATGGTAATTTGTAGTGTATCAATGAAAATACCTTATAATATTATGTAATATGCAGTGTACCCTTGAAAATACCTTATAATATATAGTAGTTTATCATTGAAAATACCTTATGATATAACGTATTATGCAGTGTATCATTGAAAATACATTATGATATAACGTAATATGCAGTGTATCATTGAAAATACCTTATAATATAACGTAATATGCAGTGTATGATTGAAAATACCTTATGATATATAGTAGTTTACAATTGAAAATACCTTATAATATAACATAGTATGCAGTGTAACATTGAAAATACATTATGATATATAGTAGCTTATCATTGAAAATACCTTATAATATATAGTAGTTTATCATTGAAAATACCTTATAATATAACGTAATATGCAGTGTATCATTGAAAACACCTTATAATATAACGTAATATGCAGTGTATCATTGAAAATACCTTATAATATATGGTAATTTGTAGTGTATCAATGAAAATACCTTATAATATAACGTAATATGCAGTGTATCATTGAAAATACCTTATAATATAACGTAGTATGCAGTGTAACATTGAAAATACATTATGATATATAGTAGCTTATCATTGAAAATACCTTATAATATATAGTAGTTTATCATTGAAAATACCTTATAATATAACGTAATATGCAGTGTATCATTGAAAACACCTTATAATATAACGTAATATGCAGTGTATCATTCAAAATACCTTATGATATAACTTATTATGCAGTGTATCATTGAAAATACCTTATAATATATGGTAATTTGTAGTGTATCAATGAAAATACCTTATAATATTATGTAATAGGCAGTGTACCCTTGAAAATACCTTATAATATATAGTAGTTTATCATTGAATATACCTTATAATATAACGTAATATACAGTGTATCATTGAAAATACCTTATAATATAACGTAGTACGCAGTGTAACATTGAAAATACATTATGATATATAGTAGCTTATCATTGAAAATACCTTATAATATATAGTAGTTTATCATTGAAAATACCTTATAATATAACGTAATATGCAGTGTATCATTGAAAACACCTTATAATATAACGTAATATGCAGTGTATCATTCAAAATACCTTATGATATAACTTATTATGCAGTGTATCATTGAAAATACCTTATAATATATGGTAATTTGTAGTGTATCAATGAAAATACCTTATAATATTATGTAATAGGCAGTGTACCCTTGAAAATACCTTATAATATATAGTAGTTTATCATTGAATATACCTTATAATATAACGTAATATACAGTGTATCATTGAAAATACCTTATAATATAACGTAGTACGCAGTGTAACATTGAAAACACCTTATAATATAACGTAATATACAGTGTATCATTGAAAATACCTTATAATATATAGTAGTTTATCATTGAAAATACCTTATGATATAACGTATTATGCAGTGTATCATTGAAAATACCTTACAATATATGGTAATTTGTAGTGTATCAATGAAAATACCTTATAATATAACGTAATATACAGTGTATCATTGAAAATACCTTATAATATATAGTAGTTTATCATTGAAAATACCTTATAATATAACGTATTATGCAGTGTATCATTGAAAATACATTATGATATAACGTAATATGCAGTGTATCATTGAAAATACCTTATAATATAACGTAATATGCAGTGTATCTTTGAAAATACCTTATAATATATGGTAATTTGTAGTGTATCAATGAAAATACCTTATAATATAACGTAATATACAGTGTATCATTGAAAATACCTTATAATATAACGTAGTATGCAGTGTAACATTGAAAATACATTATGATATATAGTAGCTTATCATTGAAAATACCTTATAATATATAGTAGTTTATCATTGAAAATACCTTATAATATAACGTAATATGCAGTGTATCATTGAAAACACCTTATAATATAACGTAATATGCAGTGTATCATTCAAAATACCTTATGATATAACTTATTATGCATTGTATCATTGAAAATACCTTATAATATATGGTAATTTGTAGTGTATCAATGAAAATACCTTATAATAATATGTAATATGCAGTGTACCCTTGAAAATACCTTATAATATATAGTAGTTTATCATTGAAAATACCTTATAATATAACGTATTATGCAGTGTATCATTGAAAATACATTATGATATAACGTAATATGCAGTGTATCATTGAAAATACCTTATAATATAACGTAATATGCAGTGTATCATTGAAAATACCTTATAATATAACGTAATATGCAGTGTATCATTGAAAATACCTTATGATATATAGTAGTTTACAATTGAAAATACCTTATAATATAACGTAATATGCAGTTTATCATTGAAAATACCTTATAATATATGGTAATTTGTAGTGTATCAATGAAAATACCTTATAATATAACGTAATATGCAGTGTATCATTGAAAATACCTTATAATATATCATAATATGCAGTGTATCATTGAAAATACCATATAATATATCGTAATATGCAGTGTATCATTGAAAATACCTTATAATATAACGTAATATGCAGTGTGTCATTGAAAATACCTTATATATTAATATAACGTAATATGCAGTGTGTCATTGAAAATACCTTATAATATACCATAATATGCAGTTTATCATTGAAAATACCTTATAATATAACGTAATATGCAGTGTATCATTGAAAACACCTTATAATATAACGTAATATGCAGTGTATCATTCAAAATACCTTATGATATAACTTATTATGCAGTGTATCATTGAAAATACCTTATAATATATGGTAATTTGTAGTGTATCAATGAAAATATCTTATAATATTATGTAATAGGCAGTGTACCCTTGAAAATACCTTATAATATATAGTAGTTTATCATTGAATATACCTTATAATATAACGTAATATACAGTGTATCATTGAAAATACCTTATAATATAACGTAGTACGCAGTGTAACATTGAAAACACCTTATAATATCACGTAATATGCAGTGTATCATTGAAAATACCTCATAATATATAGTAGTTTATCATTGAAAATACCTTATGATATAACTTATTATGCAGTGTATCATTGAAAATACCTTATAATATATGGTAATTTGTAGTGTATCAATGAAAATACCTTATAATATTATGTAATAGGCAGTGTACCCTTGAAAATACCTTATAATATATAGTAGTTTATCATTGAATATACCTTATAATATAACGTAATATACAGTGTATCATTGAAAATACCTTATAATATAACGTAGTACGCAGTGTAACATTGAAAACACCTTATAATATCACGTAATATGCAGTGTATCATTGAAAATACCTCATAATATATAGTAGTTTATCATTGAAAATACCTTATAATATAACGTAATATGCAGTGTATCATTGAAAACACCTTATAATATAACGTAATATGCAGTGTATCATTCAAAATACCTTATGATATAACTTATTATGCAGTGTATCATTGAAAATACCTTATAATATATGGTAATTTGTAGTGTATCAATGAAAATACCTTATAATAATATGTAATATGCAGTGTACCCTTGAAAATACCTTATAATATATAGTAGTTTATCATTGAAAATACCTTATAATATAACGTATTATGCAGTGTATCATTGAAAATACATTATGATATAACGTAATATGCAGTGTATCATTGAAAATACCTTATAATATAACGTAATATGCAGTGTATCATTGAAAATACCTTATGATATAACGTATTACGCAGTGTATCATTGAAAATACCTTATAATATATGGTAATTTGTAGTGTATCAATGAAAATACCTTATAATATAACGTAATATACAGTGTATCATTGAAAATACCTTATAATATATCATAATATGCAGTGTATCATTGAAAATACCATATAATATATCGTAATATGCAGTGTATCATTGAAAATACCTTATAATATAACGTAATATGCAGTGTGTCATTGAAAATACCTTATATATTAATATAACGTAATATGCAGTGTGTCATTGAAAATACCTTATAATATACCATAATATGCAGTTTATCATTGAAAATACCTTATAATATAACGTAATATGCAGTGTATCATTGAAACTACCTTACAATATATAGTAGTTTATCAATGAAAATACCTTATAATATATAGTAGTTTATCATTGAAAATACCTTATAATATATCGTAATTTGTAGTGTATCAATGAAAATACCTTATGATATAACGTAATATGCAGTGTATCATTGAAAATACCATATAATATATCGTAATATGCAGTATATCATTGAAAATACCTTATAATATAACGTAATATACAGTGTGTCATTGAATATACCTTATAATGTAACGTAATATGCAGTGTATCATTGAAAATACCTTGTAATATATAGTAGTTTAACATTGAAAATACCTTATAATATAACGTCATATGCAGAGTATCATTGAAAATACTTTATAATACATCGTAATTTGAAGTTTATCATTGAAAATACCTTATACTATAACGTATTATGCAGTGTATCATTGAAAATACATTATGATATAACGTAATATGCAGTGTATCTTTGAAAATACCTTATAATATATGGTAATTTGTAGTGTATCAATGAAAATACCTTATAATATAACGTAATATACAGTGTATCATTGAAAATACCTTATAATATAACGTAGTATGCAGTGTAACATTGAAAATACATTATGATATATAGTAGCTTATCATTGAAAATACCTTATAATATATAGTAGTTTATCATTGAAAATACCTTATAATATAACGTAATATGCAGTGTATCATTGAAAACACCTTATAATATAACGTAATATGCAGTGTATCATTCAAAATACCTTATGATATAACTTATTATGCAGTGTATCATTGAAAATACCTTATAATATATGGTAATTTGTAGTGTATCAATGAAAATATCTTATAATATTATGTAATAGGCAGTGTGCCCTTGAAAATACCTTATAATATATAGTAGTTTATCATTGAATATACCTTATAATATAACGTAATATACAGTGTATCATTGAAAATACCTTATAATATAATGTAGTACGCAGTGTAACATTGAAAACACCTTATAATATCACGTAATATGCAGTGTATCATTGAAAATACCTCATAATATATAGTAGTTTATCATTGAAAATACCTTATGATATAACTTATTATGCAGTGTATCATTGAAAATACCTTATAATATATGGTAATTTGTAGTGTATCAATGAAAATACCTTATAATATTATGTAATAGGCAGTGTACCCTTGAAAATACCTTATAATATATAGTAGTTTATCATTGAATATACCTTATAATATAACGTAATATGCAGTGTATCATTGAAAATACCTTATGATATATAGTAGTTTACAATTGAAAATACCTTATAATATAACGTAATATGCAGTGTATCATTGAAAATACCTTATGATATATAGTAGTTTACAATTGAAAATACCTTATAATATAACGTAATATGCAGTGTATCATTGAAAACACCTTATAATATAACGTAATATGCAGTGTACCATTGAAAATACCTTATGATATAACGTATTATGCAGTGTATCATTGAAAACACCTTATAATATAACGTAATATGCAGTGTATCATTGAAAATACCTTATAATATAACGTATTATGCAGTGTATCATTGAAAATACCTTATAATATATGGTAATTTGTAGTGTATTAATGAAAATACCTTATAATATAACGTAATATGCAGTGTATCATTGAAAATACCTTATAATATAACGTAATATGCAGTGTATCATTGAAAATACCTTATGATATATAGTAGTTTACAATTGAAAATACCTTATAATATAACGTAATATGCAGTGTATCATTGAAAATACCTTATAATATAACGTAATATGCAGTGTACCATTGAAAATACCTTATGATATAACGTATTATGCAGTGTATCATTGAAAACACCTTATAATATAACGTAATATGCAGTGTATCATTGAAAATACCTTATGATATAACGTATTATGCAGTGTATCATTGAAAATACCTTATAATATATGGTAATTTGTAGTGTATCAATGAAAATATCTTATAATATAACGTAATATGCAGTGTATCATTGAAAATACCTTATTATATAACGTAATATGCAGTGTATCATTGAAAATACCTTATGATATATAGTAGTTTACAATTGAAAATACCTTATAATATAACGTAATATGCAGTGTATCATTGAAAACACCTTATAATATAACGTAATATGCAGTGTACCATTGAAAATACCTTATGATATAACGTATTATGCAGTGTATCATTGAAAACACCTTATAATATAACGTAATATGCAGTGTATCATTGAAAATACCTTATGATATAACGTATTATGCAGTGTATCATTGAAAATACCTTATAATATAACGTAGTATGCAGTGTAACATTGAAAACACCTTATAATATCACGTAATATGCAGAGTATCATTGAAAATACCTTATAATATATAGTAATTTATCATTGAAAATACCTTATAATATAACGTAATATACAGTGTATCATTGAAAATACCTTATAATATAACGTAGTATGCAGTGTAACATTGAAAACACCTTATAATATCACGTAATATGCAGTGTATCATTGAAAATACCTTATAATATATGGTAATTTGTAGTGTATCAATGAAAATACCTTATAATATAACGTAATATACAGTGTATCATTGAAAATACCTTATAATATAACGTAGTATGCAGTGTAACATTGAAAATACATTATGATATATAGTAGCTTATCATTGAAAATACCTTATAATATATAGTAGTTTATCATTGAAAATACCTTATAATATAACGTAATATGCAGTGTATCATTGAAAACACCTTATAATATAACGTAATATGCAGTGTATCATTCAAAATACCTTATGATATAACTTATTATGCAGTGTATCATTGAAAATACCTTATAATATATGGTAATTTGTAGTGTATCAATGAAAATACCTTATAATATTATGTAATAGGCAGTGTACCCTTGAAAATACCTTATAATATATAGTAGTTTATCATTGAATATACCTTATAATATAACGTAATATACAGTGTATCATTGAAAATACCTTATAATATAACGTAGTACGCAGTGTAACATTGAAAACACCTTATAATATCACGTAATATGCAGTGTATCATTGAAAATACCTCATAATATATAGTAGTTTATCATTGAAAATACCTTATAATATAACGTAATATGCAGTGTATCATTGAAAATACCTTATAATATATCATAATATGCAGTTTATCATTGAAAATACCTTATAATATAACGTAATATGCAGTGTATCATTGAAAATACCTTATAATATATAGTAGTTTATCATTGAAAATACCTTATAATATATAGTAGTTTATCATTCAAAATACTTTATAATATATCGTAATTTGTAGTGTATCAATGACAATACCTTATAATATAACGTAATATGCAGTGTATCATTGAAAATACCTTATAATATAACGTAATATGCAGTGTATCATTGAAAATACCTTATAATATATGGTAATTTGTAGTGTATCAATGAAAATACCTTATAATATAACGTAATATACAGTGTATCATTGAAAATACCTTATAATATAACGTAGTATGCAGTGTAACATTGAAAACACCTTATAATATCACGTAATATGCAGAGTATCATTGAAAATACCTTATAATATATAGTAGTTTATCATTGAAAATACCTTGTAATATAACGTAATATGCAGTGTATCATTGAAAATACCTTATAATATATCATAATATGCAGTGTATCATTGAAAATACCTTATGATATATAGTAGTTTACAATTGAAAATACCTTATAATATAACGTAATATGCAGTGTATCATTGAAAACACCTTATAATATAACGTAATATGCAGTGTATCATTGAAAATACCTTATGATATAACTTATTATGCAGTGTATCATTGAAAATACATTATAATATATGGTAATTTGTAGTGTATCAATGAAAATACCTTATAATATAACGTAATATACAGTGTATCATTGAAAATACCTTATAATATAACGTAGTATGCAGTGTAACATTGAAAACACCTTATAATATCACGTAATATGCAGAGTATCATTGAAAATACCTTATAATATATAGTAGTTTATCATTGAAAATACCTTGTAATATAACGTAATATGCAGTGTATCATTGAAAATACCTTATAATATAACGTAATATGCAGTGTATCATTGAAAATACCTTATGATATATAGTAGTTTACAATTGAAAATACCTTATAATATAATGTAGTACGCAGTGTAACATTGAAAACACCTTATAATATCACGTAATATGCAGTGTATCATTGAAAATACCTCATAATATATAGTAGTTTATCATTGAAAATACCTTATGATATAACTTATTATGCAGTGTATCATTGAAAATACCTTATAATATATGGTAATTTGTAGTGTATCAATGAAAATACCTTATAATATTATGTAATAGGCAGTGTACCCTTGAAAATACCTTATAATATATAGTAGTTTATCATTGAATATACCTTATAATATAACGTAATATACAGTGTATCATTGAAAATACCTTATAATATAACGTAGTACGCAGTGTAACATTGAAAACACCTTATAATATCACGTAATATGCAGTGTATCATTGAAAATACCTCATAATATATAGTAGTTTATCATTGAAAATACCTTATAATATAACGTAATATGCAGTGTATCATTGAAAACACCTTATAATATAACGTAATATGCAGTGTATCATTCAAAATACCTTATGATATAACTTATTATGCAGTGTATCATTGAAAATACCTTATAATATATGGTAATTTGTAGTGTATCAATGAAAATACCTTATAATATAACGTAATATACAGTGTATCATTGAAAATACCTTATAATATAACGTAGTATGCAGTGTAACATTGAAAACACCTTATAATATCACGTAATATGCAGTGTATCATTGAAAATACCTTATAATATATGGTAATTTGTAGTGTATCAATGAAAATACCTTATAATATTATGTAATAGGCAGTGTACCCTTGAAAATACCTTATAATATATAGTAGTTTATCATTGAATATACCTTATAATATAACGTAATATACAGTGTATCATTGAAAATACCTTATAATATAACGTAGTACGCAGTGTAACATTGAAAACACCTTATAATATCACGTAATATGCAGTGTATCATTGAAAATACCTCATAATATATAGTAGTTTATCATTGAAAATACCTTATAATATAACGTAATATGCAGTGTATCATTGAAAACACCTTATAATATAACGTAATATGCAGTGTATCATTCAAAATACCTTATGATATAACTTATTATGCAGTGTATCATTGAAAATACCTTATAATATATGGTAATTTGTAGTGTATCAATGAAAATACCTTATAATATAACGTAATATGCAGTGTATCATTGAAAATACCTTATAATATAACGTAGTATGCAGTGTAACATTGAAAACACCTTATAATATCACGTAATATGCAGTGTATCATTGAAAATACCTTATAATATATGGTAATTTGTAGTGTATTAATGAAAATACCTTATAATATAACGTAATATGCAGTGTATCATTGAAAATACCTTATAATATAACGTAATATGCAGTGTATCATTGAAAATACCTTATGATATATAGTAGTTTACAATTGAAAATACCTTATAATATAACGTAATATGCAGTGTATCATTGAAAACACCTTATAATATAACGTAATATGCAGTGTACCATTGAAAATACCTTATGATATAACGTATTATGCAGTGTATCATTGAAAACACCTTATAATATAACGTAATATGCAGTGTATCATTGAAAATACCTTATGATATAACGTATTATGCAGTGTATCATTGAAAATACCTTATAATATATGGTAATTTGTAGTGTATTAATGAAAATACCTTATAATATAACGTAATATGCAGTGTATCATTGAAAATACCTTATAATATAACGTAATATGCAGTGTATCATTGAAAATACCTTATGATATATAGTAGTTTACAATTGAAAATACCTTATAATATAACGTAGTATGCAGTGTAACATTGAAAACACCTTATAATATAACGTAATATGCAGTGTACCATTGAAAATACCTTATGATATAACGTATTATGCAGTGTATCATTGAAAACACCTTATAATATAACGTAATATGCAGTGTATCATTGAAAATACCTTATGATATAACGTATTATGCAGTGTATCATTGAAAATACCTTATAATATATGGTAATTTGTAGTGTATCAATGAAAATATCTTATAATATAACGTAATATGCAGTGTATCATTGAAAATACCTTATTATATAACGTAATATGCAGTGTATCATTGAAAATACCTTATGATATATAGTAGTTTACAATTGAAAATACCTTATAATATAACGTAATATGCAGTGTATCATTGAAAACACCTTATAATATAACGTAATATGCAGTGTACCATTGAAAATACCTTATAATATAACGTATTATGCAGTGTATCATTGAAAACACCTTATAATATAACGTAATATGCAGTGTATCATTGAAAATACCTTATGATATAACGTATTATGCAGTGTATCATTGAAAATACCTTATAATATAACGTAGTATGCAGTGTAACATTGAAAACACCTTATAATATAACGTAATATGCAGTGTACCATTGAAAATACCTTATGATATAACGTATTATGCAGTGTATCATTGAAAACACCTTATAATATAACGTAATATGCAGTGTATCATTGAAAATACCTTATGATATAACGTATTATGCAGTGTATCATTGAAAATACCTTATAATATATGGTAATTTGTAGTGTATCAATGAAAATACCTTATAATATAACGTAATATGCAGTGTATCATTGAAAATACCTTATAATATAACGTAATATGCAGTGTATCATTGAAAATACCTTATGATATATAGTAGTTTACAATTGAAAATACCTTATAATATAACGTAATATGCAGTGTATCATTGAAAACACCTTATAATATAACGTAATATGCAGTGTACCATTGAAAATACCTTATGATATAACGTATTATGCAGTGTATCATTGAAAACACCTTATAATATAACGTAATATGCAGTGTATCATTGAAAATACCTTATGATATAACGTATTATGCAGTGTATCATTGAAAATACCTTATAATATAACGTAGTATGCAGTGTAACATTGAAAACACCTTATAATATCACGTAATATGCAGAGTATCATTGAAAATACCTTATAATATATAGTAATTTATCATTGAAAATACCTTATAATATAACGTAATATACAGTGTATCATTGAAAATACCTTATAATATAACGTAGTATGCAGTGTAACATTGAAAACACCTTATAATATCACGTAATATGCAGTGTATCATTGAAAATACCTTATAATATATGGTAATTTGTAGTGTATCAATGAAAATACCTTATAATATAACGTAATATGCAGTGTATCATTGAAAATACCTTATAATATAACGTAATATGCAGTGTAACATTGAAAATACATTATGATATATAGTAGCTTATCATTGAAAATACCTTATAATATATAGTAGTTTATCATTGAAAATACCTTATAATATAACGTAATATGCAGTGTATCATTGAAAACACCTTATAATATAACGTAATATGCAGTGTATCATTCAAAATACCTTATGATATAACTTATTATGCAGTGTATCATTGAAAATACCTTATAATATATGGTAATTTGTAGTGTATCAATGAAAATACCTTATAATATTATGTAATAGGCAGTGTACCCTTGAAAATACCTTATGATATATAGTAGTTTACAATTGAAAATACCTTATAATATAACGTAATATGCAGTGTATCATTGAAAACACCTTATAATATAACGTAATATGCAGTGTACCATTGAAAATACCTTATGATATAACGTATTATGCAGTGTATCATTGAAAACACCTTATAATATAACGTAATATGCAGTGTATCATTGAAAATACCTTATGATATAACGTATTATGCAGTGTATCATTGAAAATACCTTATAATATAACGTAGTATGCAGTGTAACATTGAAAACACCTTATAATATCACGTAATATGCAGAGTATCATTGAAAATACCTTATAATATATAGTAATTTATCATTGAAAATACCTTATAATATAACGTAATATACAGTGTATCATTGAAAATACCTTATAATATAACGTAGTATGCAGTGTAACATTGAAAACACCTTATAATATCACGTAATATGCAGTGTATCATTGAAAATACCTTATAATATATGGTAATTTGTAGTGTATCAATGAAAATACCTTATAATATAACGTAATATACAGTGTATCATTGAAAATACCTTATAATATAACGTAGTATGCAGTGTAACATTGAAAATACATTATGATATATAGTAGCTTATCATTGAAAATACCTTATAATATATAGTAGTTTATCATTGAAAATACCTTATAATATAACGTAATATGCAGTGTATCATTGAAAACACCTTATAATATAACGTAATATGCAGTGTATCATTCAAAATACCTTATGATATAACTTATTATGCAGTGTATCATTGAAAATACCTTATAATATATGGTAATTTGTAGTGTATCAATGAAAATACCTTATAATATTATGTAATAGGCAGTGTACCCTTGAAAATACCTTATAATATATAGTAGTTTATCATTGAATATACCTTATAATATAACGTAATATACAGTGTATCATTGAAAATACCTTATAATATAACGTAGTACGCAGTGTAACATTGAAAACACCTTATAATATCACGTAATATGCAGTGTATCATTGAAAATACCTCATAATATATAGTAGTTTATCATTGAAAATACCTTATAATATAACGTAATATGCAGTGTATCATTGAAAATACCTTATAATATATCATAATATGCAGTTTATCATTGAAAATACCTTATAATATAACGTAATATGCAGTGTATCATTGAAAATACCTTATAATATATAGTAGTTTATCATTGAAAATACCTTATAATATATAGTAGTTTATCATTCAAAATACCTTATAATATATCGTAATTTGTAGTGTATCAATGAAAATACCTTATAATATAACGTAATATGCAGTGTATCATTGAAAATACCTTATAATATAACGTAATATGCAGTGTATCATTGAAAATACCTTATAATATATGGTAATTTGTAGTGTATCAATGAAAATACCTTATAATATAACGTAATATACAGTGTATCATTGAAAATACCTTATAATATAACGTAGTATGCAGTGTAACATTGAAAACACCTTATAATATCACGTAATATGCAGAGTATCATTGAAAATACCTTATAATATATAGTAGTTTATCATTGAAAATACCTTGTAATATAACGTAATATGCAGTGTATCATTGAAAATACCTTATAATATATCATAATATGCAGTGTATCATTGAAAATACCTTATGATATATAGTAGTTTACAATTGAAAATACCTTATAATATAACGTAATATGCAGTGTATCATTGAAAACACCTTATAATATAACGTAATATGCAGTGTATCATTGAAAATACCTTATGATATAACGTATTATGCAGTGTATCATTGAAAATACATTATA
This sequence comes from Lasioglossum lativentre, assembly GCA_916610255.1. Taxonomy (NCBI): domain Eukaryota; kingdom Metazoa; phylum Arthropoda; class Insecta; order Hymenoptera; family Halictidae; genus Lasioglossum; species Lasioglossum lativentre. The sequence continues at coordinate 867,296 of CAKAJI010000156.1, read as the reverse complement.
ATATATGGTAATTTGTAGTGTATCAATGAAAATACCTTATAATATAACGTAATATACAGTGTATCATTGAAAATACCTTATAATATAACGTAGTATGCAGTGTAACATTGAAAACACCTTATAATATCACGTAATATGCAGAGTATCATTGAAAATACCTTATAATATATAGTAGTTTATCATTGAAAATACCTTGTAATATAACGTAATATGCAGTGTATCATTGAAAATACCTTATAATATAACATAATATGCAGTGTATCATTGAAAATACCTTATGATATATAGTAGTTTACAATTGAAAATACCTTATAATATAATGTAATATGCAGTGTATCATTGAAAATACCTTATAATATATAGTAGTTTATCATTGAAAATACCTTATGATATAACGTATTATGCAGTGTATCATTGAAAATACCTTATAATATATGGTAATTTGTAGTGTATCAATGAAAATACCTTATAATATAACGTAATATACAGTGTATCATTGAAAATACCTTATAATATAACGTAGTATGCAGTGTAACATTGAAAACACCTTATAATATCACGTAATATGCAGTGTATCATTGAAAATACCTTATAATATATGGTAATTTGTAGTGTATTAATGAAAATACCTTATAATATAACGTAATATGCAGTGTATCATTGAAAATACCTCATAATATAACGTAATATGCAGTGTATCATTGAAAATACCTTATGATATATAGTAGTTTACAATTGAAAATACCTTATAATATAACGTAATATGCAGTGTATCATTGAAAACACCTTATAATATAACGTAATATGCAGTGTACCATTGAAAATACCTTATGATATAACGTATTATGCAGTGTATCATTGAAAACACCTTATAATATCACGTAATATGCAGTGTATCATTGAAAATACCTTATAATATATGGTAATTTGTAGTGTATTAATGAAAATACCTTATAATATAACGTAATATGCAGTGTATCATTGAAAATACCTTATAATATAACGTAATATGCAGTGTATCATTGAAAATACCTTATGATATATAGTAGTTTACAATTGAAAATACCTTATAATATAACGTAATATGCAGTGTATCATTGAAAACACCTTATAATATAACGTAATATGCAGTGTACCATTGAAAATACCTTATGATATAACGTATTATGCAGTGTATCATTGAAAACACCTTATAATATAACGTAATATGCAGTGTATCATTGAAAATACCTTATGATATAACGTATTATGCAGTGTATCATTGAAAATACCTTATAATATATGGTAATTTGTAGTGTATTAATGAAAATACCTTATAATATAACGTAATATGCAGTGTATCATTGAAAATACCTTATAATATAACGTAATATACAGTGTATCATTGAAAATACCTTATGATATATAGTAGTTTACAATTGAAAATACCTTATAATATAACGTAATATGCAGTGTATCATTGAAAACACCTTATAATATAACGTAATATGCAGTGTACCATTGAAAATACCTTATGATATAACGTATTATGCAGTGTATCATTGAAAACACCTTATAATATAACGTAATATGCAGTGTATCATTGAAAATACCTTATGATATAACGTATTATGCAGTGTATCATTGAAAATACCTTATAATATATGGTAATTTGTAGTGTATCAATGAAAATATCTTATAATATAACGTAATATGCAGTGTATCATTGAAAATACCTTATTATATAACGTAATATGCAGTGTATCATTGAAAATACCTTATGATATATAGTAGTTTACAATTGAAAATACCTTATAATATAACGTAATATGCAGTGTATCATTGAAAACACCTTATAATATAACGTAATATGCAGTGTACCATTGAAAATACCTTATGATATAACGTAGTATGCAGTGTAACATTGAAAACACCTTATAATATAACGTAATATGCAGTGTACCATTGAAAATACCTTATGATATAACGTATTATGCAGTGTATCATTGAAAACACCTTATAATATAACGTAATATGCAGTGTATCATTGAAAATACCTTATGATATAACGTATTATGCAGTGTATCATTGAAAATACCTTATAATATATGGTAATTTGTAGTGTATCAATGAAAATACCTTATAATATAACGTAATATGCAGTGTATCATTGAAAATACCTTATAATATAACGTAATATGCAGTGTATCATTGAAAATACCTTATGATATATAGTAGTTTACAATTGAAAATACCTTATAATATAACGTAATATGCAGTGTATCATTGAAAACACCTTATAATATAACGTAATATGCAGTGTACCATTGAAAATACCTTATGATATAACGTATTATGCAGTGTATCATTGAAAACACCTTATAATATAACGTAATATGCAGTGTATCATTGAAAATACCTTATGATATAACGTATTATGCAGTGTATCATTGAAAATACCTTATAATATAACGTAGTATGCAGTGTAACATTGAAAACACCTTATAATATCACGTAATATGCAGAGTATCATTGAAAATACCTTATAATATATAGTAATTTATCATTGAAAATACCTTATAATATAACGTAATATACAGTGTATCATTGAAAATACCTTATAATATAACGTAGTATGCAGTGTAACATTGAAAACACCTTATAATATCACGTAATATGCAGTGTATCATTGAAAATACCTTATAATATATGGTAATTTGTAGTGTATCAATGAAAATACCTTATAATATAACGTAATATACAGTGTATCATTGAAAATACCTTATAATATAACGTAGTATGCAGTGTAACATTGAAAATACATTATGATATATAGTAGCTTATCATTGAAAATACCTTATAATATATAGTAGTTTATCATTGAAAATACCTTATAATATAACGTAATATGCAGTGTATCATTGAAAACACCTTATAATATAACGTAATATGCAGTGTATCATTCAAAATACCTTATGATATAACTTATTATGCAGTGTATCATTGAAAATACCTTATAATATATGGTAATTTGTAGTGTATCAATGAAAATACCTTATAATATTATGTAATAGGCAGTGTACCCTTGAAAATACCTTATAATATATAGTAGTTTATCATTGAATATACCTTATAATATAACGTAATATACAGTGTATCATTGAAAATACCTTATAATATAACGTAGTACGCAGTGTAACATTGAAAACACCTTATAATATCACGTAATATGCAGTGTATCATTGAAAATACCTCATAATATATAGTAGTTTATCATTGAAAATACCTTATAATATAACGTAATATGCAGTGTATCATTGAAAATACCTTATAATATATCATAATATGCAGTTTATCATTGAAAATACCTTATAATATAACGTAATATGCAGTGTATCATTGAAAATACCTTATAATATATAGTAGTTTATCATTGAAAATACCTTATAATATATAGTAGTTTATCATTCAAAATACTTTATAATATATCGTAATTTGTAGTGTATCAATGACAATACCTTATAATATAACGTAATATGCAGTGTATCATTGAAAATACCTTATAATATAACGTAATATGCAGTGTATCATTGAAAATACCTTATAATATATGGTAATTTGTAGTGTATCAATGAAAATACCTTATAATATAACGTAATATACAGTGTATCATTGAAAATACCTTATAATATAACGTAGTATGCAGTGTAACATTGAAAACACCTTATAATATCACGTAATATGCAGAGTATCATTGAAAATACCTTATAATATATAGTAGTTTATCATTGAAAATACCTTGTAATATAACGTAATATGCAGTGTATCATTGAAAATACCTTATAATATATCATAATATGCAGTGTATCATTGAAAATACCTTATGATATATAGTAGTTTACAATTGAAAATACCTTATAATATAACGTAATATGCAGTGTATCATTGAAAACACCTTATAATATAACGTAATATGCAGTGTATCATTGAAAATACCTTATGATATAACGTATTATGCAGTGTATCATTGAAAATACATTATAATATATGGTAATTTGTAGTGTATCAATGAAAATACCATATAATATAACGTAATATACAGTGTATCATTGAAAATACCTTATAATATAACGTAGTATGCAGTGTAACATTGAAAACACCTTATAATATCACGTAATATGCAGTGTATCATTGAAAATACCTTATAATATATAGTAGTTTATCATTGAAAATACCTTGTAATATAACGTAATATGCAGTGTATCATTGAAAATACCTTATAATATAACGTAATATGCAGTGTATCATTGAAAATACCTTATGATATATAGTAGTTTACAATTGAAAATACCTTATAATATAATGTAATATGCAGTGTATCATTGAAAATACCTTATAATATATAGTAGTTTATCATTGAAAATACCTTATGATATAACGTATTATGCAGTGTATCATTGAAAATACCTTATAATATATGGTAATTTGTAGTGTATCAATGAAAATACCTTATAATATAACGTAATATACAGTGTATCATTGAAAATACCTTATAATATAACGTAGTATGCAGTGTAACATTGAAAACACCTTATAATATCACGTAATATGCAGTGTATCATTGAAAACACCTTATAATATATGGTAATTTGTAGTGTATTAATGAAAATACCTTATAATATAACGTAATATGCAGTGTATCATTGAAAATACCTCATAATATAACGTAATATGCAGTGTATCATTGAAAATACCTTATGATATATAGTAGTTTACAATTGAAAATACCTTATAATATAACGTAATATGCAGTGTATCATTGAAAACACCTTATAATATAACGTAATATGCAGTGTACCATTGAAAATACCTTATGATATAACGTATTATGCAGTGTATCATTGAAAACACCTTATAATATAACGTAATATGCAGTGTATCATTGAAAATACCTTATAATATATGGTAATTTGTAGTGTATCAATGAAAATACCTTATAATATAACGTAATATACAGTGTATCATTGAAAATACCTTATAATATAACGTAGTATGCAGTGTAACATTGAAAACACCTTATAATATCACGTAATATGCAGAGTATCATTGAAAATACCTTATAATATATAGTAGTTTATCATTGAAAATACCTTGTAATATAACGTAATATGCAGTGTATCATTGAAAATACCTTATAATATATCATAATATGCAGTGTATCATTGAAAATACCTTATAATATAACGTAATATGCAGTGTATCATTGAAAATACCTTATGATATATAGTAGTTTACAATTGAAAATACCTTATAATATAACGTAATATGCAGTGTATCATTGAAAACACCTTATAATATAACGTAATATGCAGTGTACCATTGAAAATACCTTATGATATAACGTATTATGCAGTGTATCATTGAAAACACCTTATAATATAACGTAATATGCAGTGTATCATTGAAAATACCTTATGATATAACGTATTATGCAGTGTATCATTGAAAATACCTTATAATATAACGTAGTATGCAGTGTAACATTGAAAACACCTTATAATATCACGTAATATGCAGAGTATCATTGAAAATACCTTATAATATATAGTAATTTATCATTGAAAATACCTTATAATATAACGTAATATACAGTGTATCATTGAAAATACCTTATAATATAACGTAGTATGCAGTGTAACATTGAAAACACCTTATAATATCACGTAATATGCAGTGTATCATTGAAAATACCTTATAATATATGGTAATTTGTAGTGTATCAATGAAAATACCTTATAATATAACGTAATATACAGTGTATCATTGAAAATACCTTATAATATAACGTAGTATGCAGTGTAACATTGAAAATACATTATGATATATAGTAGCTTATCATTGAAAATACCTTATAATATATAGTAGTTTATCATTGAAAATACCTTATAATATAACGTAATATGCAGTGTATCATTGAAAACACCTTATAATATAACGTAATATGCAGTGTACCATTGAAAATACCTTATGATATAACGTATTATGCAGTGTATCATTGAAAACACCTTATAATATAACGTAATATGCAGTGTATCATTGAAAATACCTTATGATATAACGTATTATGCAGTGTATCATTGAAAATACCTTATAATATAACGTAGTATGCAGTGTAACATTGAAAACACCTTATAATATCACGTAATATGCAGAGTATCATTGAAAATACCTTATAATATATAGTAATTTATCATTGAAAATACCTTATAATATAACGTAATATACAGTGTATCATTGAAAATACCTTATAATATAACGTAGTATGCAGTGTAACATTGAAAACACCTTATAATATCACGTAATATGCAGTGTATCATTGAAAATACCTTATAATATATGGTAATTTGTAGTGTATCAATGAAAATACCTTATAATATAACGTAATATACAGTGTATCATTGAAAATACCTTATAATATAACGTAGTATGCAGTGTAACATTGAAAATACATTATGATATATAGTAGCTTATCATTGAAAATACCTTATAATATATAGTAGTTTATCATTGAAAATACCTTATAATATAACGTAATATGCAGTGTATCATTGAAAACACCTTATAATATAACGTAATATGCAGTGTATCATTCAAAATACCTTATGATATAACTTATTATGCAGTGTATCATTGAAAATACCTTATAATATATGGTAATTTGTAGTGTATCAATGAAAATACCTTATAATATTATGTAATAGGCAGTGTACCCTTGAAAATACCTTATAATATATAGTAGTTTATCATTGAATATACCTTATAATATAACGTAATATGCAGTGTATCATTGAAAATACCTTATAATATAACGTAGTACGCAGTGTAACATTGAAAACACCTTATAATATCACGTAATATGCAGTGTATCATTGAAAATACCTCATAATATATAGTAGTTTATCATTGAAAATACCTTATAATATAACGTAATATGCAGTGTATCATTGAAAATACCTTATAATATATCATAATATGCAGTTTATCATTGAAAATACCTTATAATATAACGTAATATGCAGTGTATCATTGAAAATACCTTATAATATATAGTAGTTTATCATTGAAAATACCTTATAATATATAGTAGTTTATCATTCAAAATACTTTATAATATATCGTAATTTGTAGTGTATCAATGACAATACCTTATAATATAACGTAATATGCAGTGTATCATTGAAAATACCTTATAATATAACGTAATATGCAGTGTATCATTGAAAATACCTTATAATATATGGTAATTTGTAGTGTATCAATGAAAATACCTTATAATATAACGTAATATACAGTGTATCATTGAAAATACCTTATAATATAACGTAGTATGCAGTGTAACATTGAAAACACCTTATAATATCACGTAATATGCAGTGTATCATTGAAAATACCTTATAATATATAGTAGTTTATCATTGAAAATACCTTGTAATATAACGTAATATGCAGTGTATCATTGAAAATACCTTATAATATATCATAATATGCAGTGTATCATTGAAAATACCTTATGATATATAGTAGTTTACAATTGAAAATACCTTATAATATAACGTAATATGCAGTGTATCATTGAAAACACCTTATAATATAACGTAATATGCAGTGTATCATTGAAAATACCTTATGATATAACGTATTATGCAGTGTATCATTGAAAATACATTATAATATATGGTAATTTGTAGTGTATCAATGAAAATACCTTATAATATAACGTAATATGCAGTGTATCATTGAAAATACCTTATAATATAACGTAGTATGCAGTGTAACATTGAAAACACCTTATAATATCACGTAATATGCAGAGTATCATTGAAAATACCTTATAATATATAGTAGTTTATCATTGAAAATACCTTGTAATATAACGTAATATGCAGTGTATCATTGAAAATACCTTATAATATAACGTAATATGCAGTGTATCATTGAAAATACCTTATGATATATAGTAGTTTACAATTGAAAATACCTTATAATATAATGTAATATGCAGTGTATCATTGAAAATACCTTATAATATATAGTAGTTTATCATTGAAAATACCTTATGATATAACGTATTATGCAGTGTATCATTGAAAATACCTTATAATATATGGTAATTTGTAGTGTATCAATGAAAATACCTTATAATATAACGTAATATACAGTGTATCATTGAAAATACCTTATAATATAACGTAGTATGCAGTGTAACATTGAAAACACCTTATAATATCACGTAATATGCAGTGTATCATTGAAAATACCTTATAATATATGGTAATTTGTAGTGTATTAATGAAAATACCTTATAATATAACGTAATATGCAGTGTATCATTGAAAATACCTCATAATATAACGTAATATGCAGTGTATCATTGAAAATACCTTATGATATATAGTAGTTTACAATTGAAAATACCTTATAATATAACGTAATATGCAGTGTATCATTGAAAACACCTTATAATATAACGTAATATGCAGTGTACCATTGAAAATACCTTATGATATAACGTATTATGCAGTGTATCATTGAAAACACCTTATAATATAACGTAATATGCAGTGTATCATTGAAAATACCTTATAATATATGGTAATTTGTAGTGTATCAATGAAAATACCTTATAATATAACGTAATATACAGTGTATCATTGAAAATACCTTATAATATAACGTAGTATGCAGTGTAACATTGAAAACACCTTATAATATCACGTAATATGCAGAGTATCATTGAAAATACCTTATAATATATAGTAGTTTATCATTGAAAATACCTTGTAATATAACGTAATATGCAGTGTATCATTGAAAATACCTTATAATATATCATAATATGCAGTGTATCATTGAAAATACCTTATGATATATAGTAGTTTACAATTGAAAATACCTTATAATATAACGTAATATGCAGTGTATCATTGAAAACACCTTATAATATAACGTAATATGCAGTGTATCATTGAAAATACCTTATGATATAACGTATTATGCAGTGTATCATTGAAAATACATTATAATATATGGTAATTTGTAGTGTATCAATGAAAATACCTTATAATATAACGTAATATACAGTGTATCATTGAAAATACCTTATAATATAACGTAGTATGCAGTGTAACATTGAAAACACCTTATAATATCACGTAATATGCAGAGTATCATTGAAAATACCTTATAATATATAGTAGTTTATCATTGAAAATACCTTGTAATATAACGTAATATGCAGTGTATCATTGAAAATACCTTATAATATAACGTAATATGCAGTGTATCATTGAAAATACCTTATGATATATAGTAGTTTACAATTGAAAATACCTTATAATATAACGTAATATGCAGTGTATCATTGAAAATACCTTATAATATATAGTAGTTTATCATTGAAAATACCTTATGATATAACGTATTATGCAGTGTATCATTGAAAATACCTTATAATATATGGTAATTTGTAGTGTATCAATGAAAATACCTTATAATATAACGTAATATACAGTGTATCATTGAAAATACCTTATAATATAACGTAGTATGCAGTGTAACATTGAAAACACCTTATAATATCACGTAATATGCAGTGTATCATTGAAAATACCTTATAATATATGGTAATTTGTAGTGTATTAATGAAAATACCTTATAATATAACGTAATATGCAGTGTATCATTGAAAATACCTCATAATATAACGTAATATGCAGTGTATCATTGAAAATACCTTATGATATATAGTAGTTTACAATTGAAAATACCTTATAATATAACGTAATATGCAGTGTATCATTGAAAATACCTTGTAATATAACGTAATATGCAGTGTACCATTGAAAATACCTTATGATATAACGTATTATGCAGTGTATCATTGAAAACACCTTATAATATAACGTAATATGCAGTGTATCATTGAAAATACCTTATGATATAACGTATTATGCAGTGTATCATTGAAAATACCTTATAATATATGGTAATTTGTAGTGTATTAATGAAAATACCTTATAATATAACGTAATATGCAGTGTATCATTGAAAATACCTTATAATATAACGTAATATGCAGTGTATCATTGAAAATACCTTATGATATATAGTAGTTTACAATTGAAAATACCTTATAATATAACGTAATATGCAGTGTATCATTGAAAACACCTTATAATATAACGTAATATGCAGTGTACCATTGAAAATACCTTATGATATAACGTATTATGCAGTGTATCATGGAAAATACCTTATAATATAACGTAATATGCAGTGTATCATTGAAAATACCTTATGATATAACGTATTATGCAGTGTATCATTGAAAATACCTTATAATATATGGTAATTTGTAGTGTATCAATGAAAATACCTTATAATATAACGTAATATGCAGTGTATCATTGAAAATACCTTATAATATAACGTAATATGCAGTGTATCATTGAAAATACCTTATGATATATAGTAGTTTACAATTGAAAATACCTTATAATATAACGTAATATGCAGTTTATCATTGAAAACACCTTATAATATAACGTAATATGCAGTGTACCATTGAAAATACCTTATGATATAACGTATTATGCAGTGTATCATTGAAAACACCTTATAATATAACGTAATATGCAGTGTATCATTGAAAATACCTTATGATATAACGTATTATGCAGTGTATCATTGAAAATACCTTATAATATAACGTAGTATGCAGTGTAACATTGAAAACACCTTATAATATCACGTAATATGCAGAGTATCATTGAAAATACCTTATAATATATAGTAATTTATCATTGAAAATACCTTATAATATAACGTAATATACAGTGTATCATTGAAAATACCTTATAATATAACGTAGTATGCAGTGTAACATTGAAAACACCTTATAATATCACGTAATATGCAGTGTATCATTGAAAATACCTTATAATATATGGTAATTTGTAGTGTATCAATGAAAATACCTTATAATATAACGTAATATACAGTGTATCATTGAAAATACCTTATAATATAACGTAGTATGCAGTGTAACATTGAAAATACATTATGATATATAGTAGCTTATCATTGAAAATACCTTATAATATATAGTAGTTTATCATTGAAAATACCTTATAATATAACGTAATATGCAGTGTATCATTGAAAACACCTTATAATATAACGTAATATGCAGTGTATCATTCAAAATACCTTATGATATAACGTATTATGCAGTGTATCATTGAAAATACCTTATAATATATGGTAATTTGTAGTGTATCAATGAAAATACCTTATAATATAACGTAATATACAGTGTATCATTGAAAATACCTTATAATATAACGTAGTATGCAGTGTAACATTGAAAACACCTTATAATATCACGTAATATGCAGTGTATCATTGAAAATACCTTATAATATATGGTAATTTGTAGTGTATTAATGAAAATACCTTATAATATAACGTAATATGCAGTGTATCATTGAAAATACCTCATAATATAACGTAATATGCAGTGTATCATTGAAAATACCTTATGATATATAGTAGTTTACAATTGAAAATACCTTATAATATAACGTAATATGCAGTGTATCATTGAAAACACCTTATAATATAACGTAATATGCAGTGTACCATTGAAAATACCTTATGATATAACGTATTATGCAGTGTATCATTGAAAACACCTTATAATATAACGTAATATGCAGTGTATCATTGAAAATACCTTATAATATAACGTATTATGCAGTGTATCATTGAAAATACCTTATAATATATGGTAATTTGTAGTGTATTAATGAAAATACCTTATAATATAACGTAATATGCAGTGTATCATTGAAAATACCTTATAATATAACGTAATATGCAGTGTATCATTGAAAATACCTTATGATATATAGTAGTTTACAATTGAAAATACCTTATAATATAACGTAATATGCAGTGTATCATTGAAAATACCTTATAATATAACGTAATATGCAGTGTACCATTGAAAATACCTTATGATATAACGTATTATGCAGTGTATCATTGAAAACACCTTATAATATAACGTAATATGCAGTGTATCATTGAAAATACCTTATGATATAACGTATTATGCAGTGTATCATTGAAAATACCTTATAATATATGGTAATTTGTAGTGTATCAATGAAAATACCTTATAATATAACGTAATATGCAGTGTATCATTGAAAATACCTTATAATATAACGTAATATGCAGTGTATCATTGAAAATACCTTATGATATATAGTAGTTTACAATTGAAAATACCTTATAATATAACGTAATATGCAGTGTATCATTGAAAACACCTTATAATATAACGTAATATGCAGTGTATCATTGAAAATACCTTATGATATAACGTATTATGCAGTGTATCATTGAAAACACCTTATAATATAACGTAATATGCAGTGTATCATTGAAAATACCTTATGATATAACGTATTATGCAGTGTATCATTGAAAATACCTTATAATATAACGTAGTATGCAGTGTAACATTGAAAACACCTTATAATATCACGTAATATGCAGAGTATCATTGAAAATACCTTATAATATATAGTAATTTATCATTGAAAATACCTTATAATATAACGTAATATACAGTGTATCATTGAAAATACCTTATAATATAACGTAGTATGCAGTGTAACATTGAAAACACCTTATAATATCACGTAATATGCAGTGTATCATTGAAAATACCTTATAATATATGGTAATTTGTAGTGTATCAATGAAAATACCTTATAATATAACGTAATATACAGTGTATCATTGAAAATACCTTATAATATAACGTAGTATGCAGTGTAACATTGAAAATACATTATGATATATAGTAGCTTATCATTGAAAATACCTTATAATATATAGTAGTTTATCATTGAAAATACCTTATAATATAACGTAATATGCAGTGTATCATTGAAAACACCTTATAATATAACGTAATATGCAGTGTATCATTCAAAATACCTTATGATATAACTTATTATGCAGTGTATCATTGAAAATACCTTATAATATATGGTAATTTGTAGTGTATCAATGAAAATACCTTATAATATTATGTAATAGGCAGTGTACCCTTGAAAATACCTTATAATATATAGTAGTTTATCATTGAATATACCTTATAATATAACGTAATATACAGTGTATCATTGAAAATACCTTATAATATAACGTAGTACGCAGTGTAACATTGAAAACACCTTATAATATCACGTAATATGCAGTGTATCATTGAAAATACCTCATAATATATAGTAGTTTATCATTGAAAATACCTTATAATATAACGTAATATGCAGTGTATCATTGAAAATACCTTATAATATATCATAATATGCAGTTTATCATTGAAAATACCTTATAATATATGGTAATTTGTAGTGTATCATTGAAAATACCTTATAATATAACGTAATATGCAGTGTATCATTGAAAATACCTTATAATATATAGTAGTTTATCATTGAAAATACCTTATAATATATAGTAGTTTATCATTCAAAATACTTTATAATATATCGTAATTTGTAGTGTATCAATGAAAATACCTTATAATATAACGTAATATGCAGTGTATCATTGAAAATACCTTATAATATAACGTAAAATGCAGTGTATCATTGGAAATACCTTATAATATATGGTAATTTGTAGTGAATCAATGAAAATACCTTATAATGTAACGTAATATGCAGTGTACCCTTGAAAATACCTTATAATATATAGTAGTTTATCATTGAAAATACCTTATAATATAACGTATTATGCAGTGTATCATTGAAAATACATTATGATATAACGTAATATGCAGTGTATCATTGAAAATACCTTATAATATATGGTAATTTGTAGTGTATCAATGAAAATACCTTATAATATAACGTAATATACAGTGTATCATTGAAAATACCTTATAATATAACGTAGTATGCAGTGTAACATTGAAAACACCTTATAATATCACGTAATATGCAGAGTATCATTGAAAATACCTTATAATATATAGTAGTTTATCATTGAAAATACCTTGTAATATAACGTAATATGCAGTGTATCATTGAAAATACCTTATAATATATCATAATATGCAGTGTATCATTGAAAATACCTTATGATATATAGTAGTTTACAATTGAAAATACCTTATAATATAACGTAATATGCAGTGTATCATTGAAAACACCTTATAATATAACGTAATATGCAGTGTATCATTGAAAATACCTTATGATATAACGTATTATGCAGTGTATCATTGAAAATACCTTATAATATATGGTAATTTGTAGTGTATCAATGAAAATACCTTATAATATAACGTAATATCGAGTGTATCATTGAAAATACCTTATAATATAACGTAGTATGCAGTGTAACATTGAAAACACCTTATAATATCACGTAATATGCAGGGTATCATTGAAAATACCTTATAATATATGGTAATTTGTAGTGTATCAATGAAAATACCTTATAATATAACGTAATATACAGTGTATCATTGAAAATACCTTATAATATATCGTAATTTGTAGTGTATCAATGAAAATACCTTATGATATAACGTAATATGCAGTGTATCATTGAAAATACCATATAATATATCGTAATATGCAGTATATCATAGAAAATACCTTATAATATAACGTAATATGCAGTGTGTCATTGAAAATACCTTATAATATAACGTAATATGCAGTGTATCATTGAAAATACCTTATAATATAACGTAATATGCAGTGTATCATTGAAAATACCTTATGATATATAGTAGTTTACAATTGAAAATACCGTATAATATAATGTAATATGCAGTGTATCATTGAAAATACCTTATAATATATAGTAGTTTATCATTGAAAATACCTTATGTTATAACGTATTATGCAGTGTATCATTGAAAATACCTTATAATATATGGTAATTTGTAGTGTATCAATGAAAATACCTAATAATATAACGTAATATACAGTGTATCATTGAAAATACCTTATAATATATCGTAATTTGTAGTGTATCAATGAAAATACCTTATGATATAACGTAATATGCAGTGTATCATTGAAAATACCTTATAATATAACGTAATATGCAGTGTATCATTGAAAATACCTTATGATATATAGTAGTTTACAATTGAAAATACCTTATAATATAACGTAATATGCAGTGTATCATTGAAAACACCTTATAATATAACGTAATATGCAGTGTACCATTGAAAATACCTTATGATATAACGTATTATGCAGTGTATCATTGAAAACACCTTATAATATAACGTAATATGCAGTGTATCATTGAAAATACCTTATGATATAACGTATTATGCAGTGTATCATTGAAAATACCTTATAATATATGGTAATTTGTAGTGTATCAATGAAAATACCTTATAATATAACGTAATATGCAGTGTATCATTGAAAATACCTTATAATATAACGTAATATGCAGTGTATCATTGAAAATACCTTATGATATATAGTAGTTTACAATTGAAAATACCTTATAATATAACGTAATATGCAGTGTATCATTGAAAACACCTTATAATATAACGTAATATGCAGTGTACCATTGAAAATACCTTATGATATAACGTATTATGCAGTGTATCATTGAAAATACCTTATAATATAACGTAATATGCAGTGTATCATTGAAAATACCTTATAATATATCATAATATGCAGTTTATCATTGAAAATACCTTATAATATATGGTAATTTGTAGTGTATCATTGAAAATACCTTATAATATAACGTAATATGCAGTGTATCATTGAAAATACCTTATAATATATAGTAGTTTATCATTGAAAATACCTTATAATATATAGTAGTTAATCATTCAAAATACTTTATAATATATCGTAATTTGTAGTGTATCAATGAAAATACCTTATAATATAACGTAATATGCAGTGTATCATTGAAAATACCTTATAATATAACGTAAAATGCAGTGTATCATTGGAAATACCTTATAATATATGGTAATTTGTAGTGAATCAATGAAAATACCTTATAATGTAACGTAATATGCAGTGTACCCTTGAAAATACCTTATAATATATAGTAGTTTATCATTGAAAATACCTTATAATATAACGTATTATGCAGTGTATCATTGAAAATACATTATGATATAACGTAATATGCAGTGTATCAATGAAAATACCTTATAATATATGGTAATTTGTAGTGTATCAATGAAAATACCTTATAATATAACGTACTATACAGTGTATCATTGAAAATACCTTATAATATAACGTAGTATGCAGTGTAACATTGAAAACACCTTATAATATCACGTAATATGCAGAGTATCATTGAAAATACCTTATAATATATAGTAGTTTATCATTGAAAATACCTTGTAATATAACGTAATATGCAGTGTATCATTGAAAATACCTTATAATATATCATAATATGCAGTGTATCATTGAAAATACCTTATGATATATAGTAGTTTACAATTGAAAATACCTTATAATATAACGTAATATGCAGTGTATCATTGAAAACACCTTATAATATAACGTAATATGCAGTGTATCATTGAAAATACCTTATGATATAACGTATTATGCAGTGTATCATTGAAAATACCTTATAATATATGGTAATTTGTAGTGTATCAATGAAAATACCTTATAATATAACGTAATATACAGTGTATCATTGAAAATACCTTATAATATAACGTAGTATGCAGTGTAACATTGAAAACACCTTATAATATCACGTAATATGCAGGGTATCATTGAAAATACCTTATAATATATGGTAATTTGTAGTGTATCAATGAAAATACCTTATAATATAACGTAATATACAGTGTATCATTGAAAATACCTTATAATATATCGTAATTTGTAGTGTATCAATGAAAATACCTTATGATATAACGTAATATGCAGTGTATCATTGAAAATACCATATAATATATCGTAATATGCAGTATATCATAGAAAATACCTTATAATATAACGTAATATGCAGTGTGTCATTGAAAATACCTTATAATATAACGTAATATGCAGTGTATCATTGAAAATACCTTATAATATAACGTAATATGCAGTGTATCATTGAAAATACCTTATAATATATAGTAGTTTATCATTGAAAATACCTTATAATATAACGTATTATGCAGTGTATCATTGAAAATACATTATGATATAACGTAATATGCAGTGTATCATTGAAAATACCTTATAATATATGGTAATTTGTAGTGTATCAATGAAAATACCTTATAATATAACGTAATATGCAGTGTATCATTGAAAATACCTTATAATATAACGTAATATGCAGTGTATCATTGAAAATACCTTATGATATATAGTAGTTTACAATTGAAAATACCTTATAATATAACGTAATATGCAGTGTATCATTGAAAACACCTTATAATATAACGTAATATGCAGTGTACCATTGAAAATACCTTATGATATAACGTATTATGCAGTGTATCATTGAAAACACCTTATAATATAACGTAATATGCAGTGTATCATTGAAAATACCTTATGATATAACGTATTATGCAGTGTATCATTGAAAATACCTTATAATATAACGTAGTATGCAGTGTAACATTGAAAACACCTTATAATATCACGTAATATGCAGAGTATCATTGAAAATACCTTATAATATATAGTAGTTTATCATTGAAAATACCTTGTAATATAACGTAATATGCAGTGTATCATTGAAAATACCTTATAATATATCATAATATGCAGTGTATCATTGAAAATACCTTATGATATATAGTAGTTTACAATTGAAAATACCTTATAATATAACGTAATATGCAGTGTATCATTGAAAACACCTTATAATATAAAGTAATATACAGTGTATCATTGAAAATACCTTATAATATAACGTAGTATGCAGTGTAACATTGAAAATACATTATGATATATAGTAGCTTATCATTGAAAATACCTTATAATATATAGTAGTTTATCATTGAAAATACCTTATAATATAACGTAATATGCAGTGTATCATTGAAAACACCTTATAATATAACGTAATATGCAGTGTATCATTCAAAATACCTTATGATATAACTTATTATGCAGTGTATCATTGAAAATACCTTATAATATATGGTAATTTGTAGTGTATCAATGAAAATACCTTATAATATAACGTAATATACAGTGTATCATTGAAAATACCTTATAATATATCGTAATTTGTAGTGTATCAATGAAAATACCT
Organism: Lasioglossum lativentre; assembly: GCA_916610255.1. Taxonomy (NCBI): domain Eukaryota; kingdom Metazoa; phylum Arthropoda; class Insecta; order Hymenoptera; family Halictidae; genus Lasioglossum; species Lasioglossum lativentre. Next base: position 848,945 of record CAKAJI010000156.1, on the reverse strand, counting down.
TATGATATAACGTAATATGCAGTGTATCATTGAAAATACCATATAATATATCGTAATATGCAGTATATCATAGAAAATACCTTATAGTATAACGTAATATGCAGTGTGTCATTGAAAATACCTTATAATATAACGTAATATGCAGTGTATCATTGAAAATACCTTATAATATAACGTAATATGCAGTGTATCATTGAAAATACCTTATGATATATAGTAGATTACAATTGAAAATACCTTATAATATAATGTAATATGCAGTGTATCATTGAAAATACCTTATAATATAACGTAATATGCAGTGTATCATTGAAAATACCTTATGATATATAGTAGTTTACAATTGAAAATACCTTATAATATAACGTAATATGCAGTGTATCATTGAAAACACCTTATAATATAACGTAATATGCAGTGTACCATTGAAAATACCTTATGATATAACGTATTATGCAGTGTATCATTGAAAACACCTTATAATATAACGTAATATGCAGTGTATCATTGAAAATACCTTATAATATAACGTAATATGCAGTGTATCATTGAAAATACCTTATAATATAACGTAGTATGCAGTGTAACATTGAAAACACCTTATAATATCACGTAATATGCAGAGTATCATTGAAAATACCTTATAATATATAGTAGTTTATCATTGAAAATACCTTGTAATATAACGTAATATGCAGTGTATCATTGAAAATACCTTATAATATATCATAATATGCAGTGTATCATTGAAAATACCTTATGATATATAGTAGTTTACAATTGAAAATACCTTATAATATAACGTAATATGCAGTGTATCATTGAAAACACCTTATAATATAAAGTAATATACAGTGTATCATTGAAAATACCTTATAATATAACGTAGTATGCAGTGTAACATTGAAAATACATTATGATATATAGTAGCTTATCATTGAAAATACCTTATAATATATAGTAGTTTATCATTGAAAATACCTTATAATATAACGTAATATGCAGTGTATCATTGAAAACACCTTATAATATAACGTAATATGCAGTGTATCATTCAAAATACCTTATGATATAACTTATTATGCAGTGTATCATTGAAAATACCTTATAATATATGGTAATTTGTAGTGTATCAATGAAAATACCTTATAATATTATGTAATAGGCAGTGTACCCTTGAAAATACCTTATAATATATAGTAGTTTATCATTGAATATACCTTATAATATAACGTAATATACAGTGTATCATTGAAAATACCTTATAATATAACGTAATATGCAGTGTATCATTGAAAATACCTTATGATATATAGTAGTTTACAATTGAAAATACCTTATAATATAACGTAATATGCAGTGTATCATTGAAAACACCTTATAATATAACGTAATATGCAGTGTACCATTGAAAATACCTTATGATATAACGTATTATGCAGTGTATCATTGAAAACACCTTATAATATAACGTAGTATGCAGTGTAACATTGAAAACACCTTATAATATCACGTAATATGCAGAGTATCATTGAAAATACCTTATAATATATAGTAATTTATCATTGAAAATACCTTATAATATAACGTAATATACAGTGTATCATTGAAAATACCTTATAATATAACGTAGTATGCAGTGTAACATTGAAAACACCTTATAATATCACGTAATATGCAGTGTATCATTGAAAATACCTTATAATATATGGTAATTTGTAGTGTATCAATGAAAATACCTTATAATATAACGTAATATACAGTGTATCATTGAAAATACCTTATAATATAACGTAGTATGCAGTGTAACATTGAAAATACATTATGATATATAGTAGCTTATCATTGAAAATACCTTATAATATATAGTAGTTTATCATTGAAAATACCTTATAATATAACGTAATATGCAGTGTATCATTGAAAACACCTTATAATATAACGTAATATGCAGTGTATCATTCAAAATACCTTATGATATAACTTATTATGCAGTGTATCATTGAAAATACCTTATAATATATGGTAATTTGTAGTGTATCAATGAAAATACCTTATAATATTATGTAATAGGCAGTGTACCCTTGAAAATACCTTATAATATATAGTAGTTTATCATTGAATATACCTTATAATATAACGTAATATACAGTGTATCATTGAAAATACCTTATAATATAACGTAGTACGCAGTGTAACATTGAAAACACCTTATAATATCACGTAATATGCAGTGTATCAATGAAAATACCTTATAATATAACGTAATATACAGTGTATCATTGAAAATACCTTATAATATAACGTAGTATGCAGTGTAACATTGAAAACACCTTATAATATCACGTAATATTCAGAGTATCATTGAAAATACCTTATAATATATAGTAGTTTATCATTGAAAATACCTTGTAATATAACGTAATATGCAGTGTATCATTGAAAATACCTTATAATGTATCATAATATGCAGTGTATCATTGAAAATACCTTATGATATATAGTAGTTTACAATTGAAAATACCTTATAATATAACGTAATATGCAGTGTATCATTGAAAACACCTTATAATATAACGTAATATGCAGTGTATCATTGAAAATACCTTATGATATAACGTATTATGCAGTGTATCATTGAAAATACCTTATAATATATGGTAATTTGTAGTGTATCAATGAAAATACCTTATAATATAACGTAATATACAGTGTATCATTGAAAATACCTTATAATATATCGTAATTTGTAGTGTATCAATGAAAATACCTTATGATATAACGTAATATGCAGTGTATCATTGAAAATACCATATAATATATCGTAATATGCAGTATATCATAGAAAATACCTTATAATATCACGTAATATGCAGTGTATCATTGAAAACACCTTATAATATAACGTAATATGCAGTGTATCATTCAAAATACCTTATGATATAACTTATTATGCAGTGTATCATTGAAAATACCTTATAATATATGGTAATTTGTAGTGTATCAATGAAAATACCTTATAATATTATGTAATAGGCAGTGTACCCTTGAAAATACCTTATAATATATAGTAGTTTATCATTGAATATACCTTATAATATAACGTAATATACAGTGTATCATTGAAAATACCTTATAATATAACGTAATATGCAGTGTATCATTGAAAATACCTTATGATATATAGTAGTTTACAATTGAAAATACCTTATAATATAACGTAATATGCAGTGTATCATTGAAAACACCTTATAATATAACGTAATATGCAGTGTACCATTGAAAATACCTTATGATATAACGTATTATGCAGTGTATCATTGAAAACACCTTATAATATAACGTAGTATGCAGTGTAACATTGAAAACACCTTATAATATCACGTAATATGCAGAGTATCATTGAAAATACCTTATAATATATAGTAATTTATCATTGAAAATACCTTATAATATAACGTAATATACAGTGTATCATTGAAAATACCTTATAATATAACGTAGTATGCAGTGTAACATTGAAAACACCTTATAATATCACGTAATATGCAGTGTATCATTGAAAATACCTTATAATATATGGTAATTTGTAGTGTATCAATGAAAATACCTTATAATATTATGTAATAGGCAGTGTACCCTTGAAAATACCTTATAATATATAGTAGTTTATCATTGAATATACCTTATAATATAACGTAATATACAGTGTATCATTGAAAATACCTTATAATATAACGTAGTACGCAGTGTAACATTGAAAACACCTTATAATATCACGTAATATGCAGTGTATCAATGAAAATACCTTATAATATAACGTAATATACAGTGTATCATTGAAAATACCTTATAATATAACGTAGTATGCAGTGTAACATTGAAAACACCTTATAATATCACGTAATATTCAGAGTATCATTGAAAATACCTTATAATATATAGTAGTTTATCATTGAAAATACCTTGTAATATAACGTAATATGCAGTGTATCATTGAAAATACCTTATAATGTATCATAATATGCAGTGTATCATTGAAAATACCTTATGATATATAGTAGTTTACAATTGAAAATACCTTATAATATAACGTAATATGCAGTGTATCATTGAAAACACCTTATAATATAACGTAATATGCAGTGTATCATTGAAAATACCTTATGATATAACGTATTATGCAGTGTATCATTGAAAATACCTTATAATATATGGTAATTTGTAGTGTATCAATGAAAATACCTTATAATATAACGTAATATACAGTGTATCATTGAAAATACCTTATAATATATCGTAATTTGTAGTGTATCAATGAAAATACCTTATGATATAACGTAATATGCAGTGTATCATTGAAAATACCATATAATATATCGTAATATGCAGTATATCATAGAAAATACCTTATAATATAACGTAATATGCAGTGTATCATTGAAAATACCTTATGATATATAGTAGTTTACAATTGAAAATACCTTATAATATAACGTAATATGCAGTGTATCATTGAAAACACCTTATAATATAACGTAATATGCAGTGTACCATTGAAAATACCTTATGATATAACGTATTATGCAGTGTATCATTGAAAACACCTTATAATATAACGTAATATGCAGTGTATCATTGAAAATACCTTATAATATAACGTAATATGCAGTGTATCATTGAAAATACCTTATGATATATAGTAGTTTACAATTGAAAATACCTTATAATATAATGGAATATGCAGTGTATCATTGAAAATACCTTATAATATATAGTAGTTTATCATTGAAAATACCTTATGATATAACGTATTATGTAGTGTATCATTGAAAATACCTTATAATATATGGTAATTTGTAGTGTATCAATGAAAATACCTTATAATATAACGTAATATACAGTGTATCATTGAAAATACCTTATAATATAACGTAGTATGCAGTGTAACATTGAAAACACCTTATAATATCACGTAATATGCAGTGTATCATTGAAAATACCTTATAATATAACGTAATATGCAGTGTATCATTGAAAACACCTTATAATATAACGTAATATGCAGTGTATCATTGAAAATACCTTATAATATAACGTAATATGCAGTGTATCATTGAAAATACCTTATGATATATAGTAGTTTACAATTGAAAATACCTTATAATATAATGTAATATGCAGTGTATCATTGAAAATACCTTATAATATATAGTAGTTTATCATTGAAAATACCTTATGATATAACGTATTATGTAGTGTATCATTGAAAATACCTTATAATATATGGTAATTTGTAGTGTATCAATGAAAATACCTTATAATATAACGTAATATACAGTGTATCATTGAAAATACCTTATAATATAACGTAGTATGCAGTGTAACATTGAAAACACCTTATAATATCACGTAATATGCAGTGTATCATTGAAAATACCTTATAATATAACGTAATATGCAGTGTATCATTGAAAATACCTTATGATATATAGTAGTTTACAATTGAAAATACCTTATAATATAACGTAATATGCAGTGTATCATTGAAAACACCTTATAATATAACGTAATATGCAGTGTACCATTGAAAATACCTTATGATATAACGTATTATGCAGTGTATCATTGAAAACACCTTATAATATAACGTAATATGCAGTGTATCATTGAAAATACCTTATGATATAACGTATTATGCAGTGTATCATTGAAAATACCTTATAATATATGGTAATTTGTAGTGTATCAATGAAAATACCTTATAATATAACGTAATATGCAGTGTATCATTGAAAATACCTTATAATATAACGTAATATGCAGTGTATCATTGAAAATACCTTATGATATATAGTAGTTTACAATTGAAAATACCTTATAATATAACGTAATATGCAGTGTATCATTGAAAACACCTTATAATATAACGTAATATGCAGTGTACCATTGAAAATACCTTATGATATAACGTATTATGCAGTGTATCATTGAAAACACTTTATAATATAACGTAATATGCAGTGTATCATTGAAAATACCTTATGATATAACGTATTATGCAGTGTATCATTGAAAATACCTTATAATATAACGTAGTATGCAGTGTAACATTGAAAATACATTATGATATATAGTAGCTTATCATTGAAAATACCTTATAATATATAGTAGTTTATCATTGAAAATACCTTATAATATAACGTAATATGCAGTGTATCATTGAAAACACCTTATAATATAACGTAATATGCAGTGTATCATTCAAAATACCTTATGATATAACTTATTATGCAGTGTATCATTGAAAATACCTTATAATATATGGTAATTTGTAGTGTATCAATGAAAATACCTTATAATATTATGTAATAGGCAGTGTACCCTTGAAAATACCTTATAATATATAGTAGTTTATCATTGAATATACCTTATAATATAACGTAATATACAGTGTATCATTGAAAATACCTTATAATATAACGTAGTACGCAGTGTAACATTGAAAACACCTTATAATATCACGTAATATGCAGTGTATCATTGAAAATACCTCATAATATATAGTAGTTTATCATTGAAAATACCTTATAATATAACGTAATATGCAGTGTATCATTGAACATACCTTATAATATATCATAATATGCAGTTGATCATTGAAAATACCTTATAATATATGGTAATTTGTAGTGTATCATTGAAAATACCTTATAATATAACGTAATATGCAGTGTATCATTGAAAATACCTTATAATATATAGTAGTTTATCATTGAAAATACCTTATAATATATAGTAGTTTATCATTCAAAATACTTTATAATATATCGTAATTTGTAGTGTATCAATGAAAATACCTTATAATATAACGTAATATGCAGTGTATCATTGAAAATACCTTATAATATAACGTAAAATGCAGTGTATCATTGGAAATACCTTATAATATATGGTAATTTGTAGTGAATCAATGAAAATACCTTATAATATAATGTAATATACAGTGTATCATTGAAAATACCTTATAATATAACGTAGTACGCAGTGTAACATTGAAAACACCTTATAATATCACGTAATATGCAGTGTATCATTGAAAATACCTCATAATATAGAGTAATTTGTAGTGTATCAATGAAAATACCTTATAATATAATGTAATATACAGTGTATCATTGAAAATACCTTATAATATATCGTAATTTGTAGTGTATCAATGAAAATACCTTATGATATAACGTAATATGCAGTGTATCATTGAAAATACCATATAATATATCGTAATATGCAGTATATCATAGAAAATACCTTATAATATAACGTAATATGCAGTGTGTCATTGAAAATACCTTATGATATAACTTATTATGCAGTGTATCATTGAAAATAACTTATAATATATGGTAATTTGTAGTGTATCAATGAAAATACCTTATAATATTATGTAATAGGCAGTGTACCCTTGAAAATACCTTATAATATATAGTAGTTTATCATTGAATATACCTTATAATATAACGTAATATACAGTGTATCATTGAAAATACCTTATAATATAACGTAGTACGCAGTGTAACATTGAAAACACCTTATAATATAACGTAATATGCAGTGTATCATTGAAAATACCTTATAATATGTCATAATATGCAGTTTATCATTGAAAATACCTTATAATATATGGTAATTTGTAGTGTATCATTGAAAATACCTTATAATATAACGTAATATGCAGTGTATCATTGAAAATACCTTATAATATATAGTAGTTTATCATTGAAAATACCTTATAATATATAGTAGTTTATCATTCAAAATACTTTATAATATATCGTAATTTGTAGTGTATCAATGAAAATACCTTATAATATAACGTAATATGCAGTGTATCATTGAAAATACCTTATAATATAACGTAAAATGCAGTGTATCATTGGAAATACCTTATAATATATGGTAATTTGTAGTGAATCAATGAAAATACCTTATAATGTAACGTAATATGCAGTGTACCCTTGAAAATACCTTATAATATATAGTAGTTTATCATTGAAAATACCTTATAATATAACGTATTATGCAGTGTATCATTGAAAATACATTATGATATAACGTAATATGTAGTGTATCATTGAAAATACCTTATAATATATGGTAATTTGTAGTGTATCAATGAAAATACCTTATAATATAACGTAATATACAGTGTATCATTGAAAATACCTTATAATATAACGTAGTATGCAGTGTAACATTGAAAACACCTTATAATATCACGTAATATGCAGAGTATCATTGAAAATACCTTATAATATATAGTAGTTTATCATTGAAAATACCTTGTAATATAACGTAATATGCAGTGTATCATTGAAAATACCTTATAATATAACGTAATATGCAGTGTATCATTGAAAATACCTTATGATATATAGTAGTTTACAATTGAAAATACCTTATAATATAATGTAATATGCAGTGTATCATTGAAAATACCTTATAATATATAGTAGTTTATCATTGAAAATACCTTATGATATAACGTATTATGCAGTGTATCATTGAAAATACTTTATAATATATGGTAATTTGTAGTGTATCAATGAAAATACCTTATAATATAACGTAATATACAGTGTATCATTGAAAATACCTTATAATATAACGTAGTATGCAGTGTAACATTGAAAACACCTTATAATATCACGTAATATGCAGTGTATCATTGAAAATACCTTATAATATATGGTAATTTGTAGTGTATTAATGAAAATACCTTATAATATAACGTAATATGCAGTGTATCATTGAAAATACCTTATAATATAACGTAATATGCAGTGTATCATTGAAAACACCTTATAATATAACGTAATATGCAGTGTATCATTGAAAATACCTTATGATATAACGTATTATGCAGTGTATCATTGAAAATACCTTATAATATATGGTAATTTGTAGTGTATCAATGAAAATACCTTATAATATAACGTAATATACAGTGTATCATTGAAAATACCTTATAATATAACGTAGTATGCAGTGTAACATTGAAAATACATTATGATATATAGTAGCTTATCATTGAAAATACCTTATAATATATAGTAGTTTATCATTGAAAATACCTTATAATATAACGTAATATGCAGTGTATCATTGAAAACACCTTATAATATAACGTAATATGCAGTGTATCATTCAAAATACCTTATGATATAACTTATTATGCAGTGTATCATTGAAAATACCTTATAATATATGGTAATTTGTAGTGTATCAATGAAAATACCTTATAATATTATGTAATAGGCAGTGTACCCTTGAAAATACCTTATAATATATAGTAGTTTATCATTGAATATACCTTATAATATAACGTAATATACAGTGTATCATTGAAAATACCTTATAATATAACGTAGTACGCAGTGTAACATTGAAAACACCTTATAATATCACGTAATATGCAGTGTATCATTGAAAATACCTCATAATATATAGTAGTTTATCATTGAAAATACCTTATAATATAACGTAATATGCAGTGTATCATTGAAAATACCTTATAATATATCATAATATGCAGTTTATCATTGAAAATACCTTATAATATATGGTAATTTGTAGTGTATCATTGAAAATACCTTATAATATAACGTAATATGCAGTGTATCATTGAAAATACCTTATAATATATAGTAGTTTATCATTGAAAATACCTTATAATATATAGTAGTTTATCATTCAAAATACTTTATAATATATCGTAATTTGTAGTGTATCAATGAAAATACCTTATAATATAACGTAATATGCAGTGTATCATTGAAAATACCTTATAATATAACGTAAAATGCAGTGTATCATTGGAAATACCTTATAATATATGGTAATTTGTAGTGAATCAATGAAAATACCTTATAATATAATGTAATATACAGTGTATCATTGAAAATACCTTATAATATATCGTAATTTGTAGTGTATCAATGAAAATACCTTATGATATAACGTAATATGCAGTGTATCATTGAAAATACCATATAATATATCGTAATATGCAGTATATCATAGAAAATACCTTATAATATAACGTAATATGCAGTGTGTCATTGAAAATACCTTATGATATAACTTATTATGCAGTGTATCATTGAAAATACCTTATAATATATGGTAATTTGTAGTGTATTAATGAAAATACCTTATAATATTATGTAATAGGCAGTGTACCCTTGAAAATACCTTATAATATATAGTAGTTTATCATTGAATATACCTTATAATATAACGTAATATACAGTGTATCATTGAAAATACCTTATAATATAACGTAGTACGCAGTGTAACATTGAAAACACCTTATAATATCACGTAATATGCAGTGTATCATTGAAAATACCTCATAATATATAGTAATTTGTAGTGTATCAATGAAAATACCTTATAATATAATGTAATATACAGTGTATCATTGAAAATACCTTATAATATATCGTAATTTGTAGTGTATCAATGAAAATACCTTATGATATAACGTAATATGCAGTGTATCATTGAAAATACCATATAATATATCGTAATATGCAGTATATCATAGAAAATACCTTATAATATAACGTAATATGCAGTGTGTCATTGAAAATACCTTATGATATAACTTATTATGCAGTGTATCATTGAAAATACCTTATAATATATGGTAATTTGTAGTGTATCAATGAAAATACCTTATAATATTATGTAATAGGCAGTGTACCCTTGAAAATACCTTATAATATATAGTAGTTTATCATTGAATATACCTTATAATATAACGTAATATACAGTGTATTATTGAAAATACCTTATAATATAACGTAGTACGCAGTGTAACATTGAAAACACCTTATAATATCACGTAATATGCAGTGTATCATTGAAAATACCTCATAATATATAGTAGTTTATCATTGAAAATACCTTATAATATAACGTAATATGCAGTGTATCATTGAAACTACCTTATAATATATCATAATATGCAGTTTATCATTGAAAATACCTTATAATATATGGTAATTTGTAGTGTATCATTGAAAATACCTTATAATATAACGTAATATGCAGTGTATCATTGAAAATACCTTATAATATATAGTAGTTTATCATTGAAAATACCTTATAATATATAGTAGTTTATCATTCAAAATACTTTATAATATATCATAATTTGTAGTGTATCAATGAAAATACCTTATAATATAACGTAATATGCAGTGTATCATTGAAAATACCTTATAATATAACGTAAAATGCAGTGTATCATTGGAAATACCTTATAATATATGGTAATTTGTAGTGAATCAATGAAAATACCTTATAATGTAACGTAATATGCAGTGTACCCTTGAAAATACCTTATAATATATAGTAGTTTATCATTGAAAATACCTTATAATATAACGTATTATGCAGTGTATCATTGAAAATACATTATGATATAACGTAATATGCAGTGTATCATTGAAAATACCTTATAATATATGGTAATTTGTAGTGTATCAATGAAAATACCTTATAATATAACGTAATATACAGTGTATCATTGAAAATACCTTATAATATAACGTAGTATGCAGTGTAACATTGAAAACACCTTATAATATCACGTAATATGCAGAGTATCATTGAAAATACCTTATAATATAACGTAGTATGCAGTGTAACATTGAAAATACCTTATAATATATCATAATATGCAGTGTATCATTGAAAATACCTTGTGATATATAGTAGTTTACAATTGAAAATACCTTATAATATAACGTAATATGCAGTGTATCATTGAAAACACCTTATAATATAACGTAATATGCAGTGTATCATTGAAAATACCTTATGATATAACGTATTATGCAGTGCTATCATTGAAAATACCTTATAATATATGGTAATTTGTAGTGTATCAATGAAAATACCATATAATATAACGTAATATACAGTGTATCATTGAAAATACCTTATAATATAACGTAGTATGCAGTGTAACATTGAAAACACCTTATAATATCACGTAATATGCAGTGTATCATTGAAAATACCTTATAATATATGGTAATTTGTAGTGTATCAATGAAAATACCTTATAATATAACGTAATATACAGTGTATCATTGAAAATACCTTATAATATATCGTAATTTGTAGTGTATCAATGAAAATACCTTATGATATAACGTAATATGCAGTGTATCATTGAATATACCATATAATATATCGTAATATGCAGTATATCATAGAAAATACCTTATAATATAACGTAATATGCAGTGTGTCATTGAAAATACCTTATAATATAACGTAATATGCAGTGTATCATTGAAAATACCTTATAATATAACGTAATATGCAGTGTATCATTGAAAATACCTTATGATATATAGTAGTTTACAATTGAAAATACCTTATAATATAATGTAATATGCAGTGTATCATTGAAAATACCTTATAATATATAGTAGTTTATCATTGAAAATACCTTATGATATAACGTATTATGCAGTGTATCATTGAAAATACCTTATAATATATGGTAATTTGTAGTGTATCAATGAAAATACCTTATAATATAACGTAATATACAGTGTATCATTGAAAATACCTTATAATATAACGTAGTATGCAGTGTAACATTGAAAACACCTTATAATATCACGTAATATGCAGTGTATCATTGAAAATACCTTATAATATATGGTAATTTGTAGTGTATTAATGAAAATACCTTATAATATAACGTAATATGCAGTGTATCATTGAAAATACCTTATAATATAACGTAATATGCAGTGTATCATTGAAAATACCTTATGATATATAGTAGTTTACAATTGAAAATACCTTATAATATAACGTAATATGCAGTGTATCATTGAAAACACCTTATAATATAACGTAATATGCAGTGTACCATTGAAAATACCTTATGATATAACGTAGTACGCAGTGTAACATTGAAAACACCTTATAATATCACGTAATATGCAGTGTATCATTGAAAATACCTCATAATATATAGTAGTTTATCATTGAAAATACCTTATAATATAACGTAATATGCAGTGTATCATTGAAAATACCTTATAATATATCATAATATGCAGTTTATCATTGAAAATACCTTATAATATATGGTAATTTGTAGTGTATCATTGAAAATACCTTATAATATAACGTAATATGCAGTGTATCATTGAAAATACCTTATAATATATAGTAGTTTATCATTGAAAATACCTTATAATATATAGTAGTTTATCATTCAAAATACTTTATAATATATCGTAATTTGTAGTGTATCAATGAAAATACCTTATAATATAACGTAATATGCAGTGTAACATTGAAAATACCTTATAATATAACGTAAAATGCAGTGTATCATTGGAAATACCTTATAATATATGGTAATTTGTAGTGAATCAATGAAAATACCTTATAATGTAACGTAATATGCAGTGTACCCTTGAAAATACCTTATAATATATAGTAGTTTATCATTGAAAATACCTTATAATATAACGTATTATGCAGTGTATCATTGAAAATACATTATGATATAACGTAATATGCAGTGTATCATTGAAAATACCTTATAATATATGGTAATTTGTAGTGTATCAATGAAAATACCTTATAATATAACGTAATATACAGTGTATCATTGAAAATACCTTATAATATAACGTAGTATGCAGTGTAACATTGAAAACACCTTATAATATCACGTAATATGCAGAGTATCATTGAAAATACCTTATAATATATAGTAGTTTATCATTGAAAATACCTTGTAATATAACGTAATATGCAGTGTATCATTGAAAATACCTTATAATATATCATAATATGCAGTGTATCATTGAAAATACCTTGTGATATATAGTAGTTTACAATTGAAAATACCTTATAATATAACGTAATATGCAGTGTATCATTGAAAACACCTTATAATATAACGTAATATGCAGTGTATCATTGAAAGTACCTTATGATATAACGTATTATGCAGTGTATCATTGAAAATACCTTATAATATATGGTAATTTGTAGTGTATCAATGAAAATACCATATAATATAACGTAATATACAGTGTATCATTGAAAATACCTTATAATATAACGTAGTATGCAGTGTAACATTGAAAACACCTTATAATATCACGTAATATGCAGTGTATCATTGAAAATACCTTATAATATATGGTAATTTGTAGTGTATCAATGAAAATACCTTATAATATAACGTAATATACAGTGTATCATTGAAAATACCTTATAATATATCGTAATTTGTAGTGTATCAATGAAAATACCTTATGATATAACGTAATATGCAGTGTATCATTGAATATACCATATAATATATCGTAATATGCAGTATATCATAGAAAATACCTTATAATATAACGTAATATGCAGTGTGTCATTGAAAATACCTTATAATATAACGTAATATGCAGTGTATCATTGAAACTACCTTATAATATAACGTAATATGCAGTGTATCATTGAAAATACCTTATGATATATAGTAGTTTACAATTGAAAATACCTTATAATATAATGTAATATGCAGTGTATCATTGAAAATACCTTATAATATATAGTAGTTTATCATTGAAAATACCTTATGATATAACGTATTATGCAGTGTATCATTGAAAATACCTTATAATATATGGTAATTTGTAGTGTATCAATGAAAATACCTTATAATATAACGTAATATACAGTGTATCATTGAAAATACCTTATAATATAACGTAGTATGCAGTGTAACATTGAAAACACCTTATAATATCACGTAATATGCAGTGTATCATTGAAAATACCTTATAATATATGGTAATTTGTAGTGTATTAATGAAAATACCTTATAATATAACGTAATATGCAGTGTATCATTGAAAATACCTTATAATATAACGTAATATGCAGTGTATCATTGAAAATACCTTATGATATATAGTAGTTTACAATTGAAAATACCTTATAATATAACGTAATATGCAGTGTATCATTGAAAACACCTTATAATATAACGTAATATGCAGTGTACCATTGAAAATACCTTATGATATAACGTATTATGCAGTGTATCATTGAAAACACCTTATAATATAACGTAATATGCAGTGTATCATTGAAAATACCTTATGATATATAGTAGTTTACAATTGAAAATACCTTATAATATAATGTAATATGCAGTGTATCATTGAAAATACCTTATAATATATGGTAATTTGTAGTGTATCAATGAAAATACCATATAATATAACGTAATATACAGTGTATCATTGAAAATACCTTATAATATATAGTAGTTTATCATTGAAAATACCTTATAATATATAGTAGTTTATCATTGAAAATACCTGATAATATATAGTAGTTTATCATTGAAAATACCTTATAATATATCGTAATTTGTAGTGTATCAATGAAAATACCTAATGATATAACGTAATATGCAGTGTATCATTGAAAATAACATATAATATATCGTAATATGCAGTATATCATTGAAAATACCTTATAATATAACGTAATATGCAGTGTGTCATTGAAAACACCTTATAATATAACGTAATATGCAGTGTATCATTGAAAATACCTTATGATATAACGTAATATACAGTGTATCATTGAAAATACCTTATAATATAACGTAGTATGCAGTGTAACATTGAAAACACCTTATAATATCACGTAATATGCAGTGTATCATTGAAAATACCTTATAATATATGGTAATTTGTAGTGTATCAATGAAAATACCATATAATATAACGTAATATACAGTGTATCATTGAAAATACCTTATAATATAACGTAGTATGCAGTGTAACATTGAAAACACCTTATAATATCACGTAATATGCAGTGTATCATTGAAAATACCTTATAATATATGGTAATTTGTAGTGTATCAATGAAAATACCTTATAATATAACGTAATATACAGTGTATCATTGAAAATACCTTATAATATATCGTAATTTGTAGTGTATCAATGAAAATACCTTATGATATAACGTAATATGCAGTGTATCATTGAATATACCATATAATATATCGTAATATGCAGTATATCATAGAAAATACCTTATAATATAACGTAATATGCAGTGTGTCATTGAAAATACCTTATAATATAACGTAATATGCAGTGTATCATTGAAAATACCTTATAATATAACGTAATATGCAGTGTATCATTGAAAATACCTTATGATATATAGTAGTTTACAATTGAAAATACCTTATAATATAATGTAATATGCAGTGTATCATTGAAAATACCTTATAATATATAGTAGTTTATCATTGAAAATACCTTATGATATAACGTATTATGCAGTGTATCATTGAAAATACCTTATAATATATGGTAATTTGTAGTGTATCAATGAAAATACCTTATAATATAACGTAATATACAGTGTATCATTGAAAATACCTTATAATATAACGTAGTATGCAGTGTAACATTGAAAACACCTTATAATATCACGTAATATGCAGTGTATCATTGAAAATACCTTATAATATATGGTAATTTGTAGTGTATTAATGAAAATACCTTATAATATAACGTAATATGCAGTGTATCATTGAAAATACCTTATAATATAACGTAATATGCAGTGTATCATTGAAAATACCTTATGATATATAGTAGTTTACAATTGAAAATACCTTATAATATAACGTAATATGCAGTGTATCATTGAAAACACCTTATAATATAACGTAATATGCAGTGTACCATTGAAAATACCTTATGATATAACGTATTATGCAGTGTATCATTGAAAACACCTTATAATATAACGTAATATGCAGTGTATCATTGAAAATACCTTATGATATAACGTATTATGCAGTGTATCATTGAAAATACCTTATAATATATGGTAATTTGTAGTGTATCAATGAAAATACCTTATAATATAACGTAATATGCAGTGTATCATTGAAAATACCTTATAATATAACGTAATATGCAGTGTATAATTGAAAATACCTTATGATATATAGTAGTTTACAATTGAAAATACCTTATAATATAACGTAATATGCAGTGTATCATTGAAAACACCTTATAATATAACGTAATATGCAGTGTACCATTGAAAATACCTTATGATATAACGTATTATGCAGTGTATCATTGAAAACACCTTATAATATAACGTAATATGCAGTGTATCATTGAAAATACCTTATGATATAACGTAATATACAGTGTATCATTGAAAATACCTTATAATATAACGTAGTATGCAGTGTAACATTGAAAACACCTTATAATATCACGTAATATGCAGTGTATCATTGAAAATACCTTATAATATATGGTAATTTGTAGTGTATCAATGAAAATACCTTATAATATAACGTAATATACAGTGTATCATTGAAAATACCTTATAATATAACGTAGTATGCAGTGTAACATTGAAAATACATTATGATATATAGTAGCTTATCATTGAAAATACCTTATAATATATAGTAGTTTATCATTGAAAATACCTTATAATATAACGTAATATGCAGTGTATCATTGAAAACACCTTATAATATAACGTAATATGCAGTGTATCATTCAAAATACCTTATGATATTACTTATTATGCAGTGTATCATTGAAAATACCTTATAATATATGGTAATTTGTAGTGTATCAATGAAAATACCTTATAATATTATGTAATAGGCAGTGTACCCTTGAAAATACCTTATAATATATAGTAGTTTATCATTGAATATACCTTATAATATAACGTAATATACAGTGTATCATTGAAAATACCTTATAATATATGGTAATTTGTAGTGTATCAATGAAAATACCTTATAATATAACGTAATATGCAGTGTATCATTGAAAATACCTTATAATATAACGTAATATGCAGTGTATCATTGAAAATACCTTATGATATATAGTAGTTTACAATTGAAAATACCTTATAATATAACGTAATATGCAGTGTATCATTGAAAACACCTTATAATATAACGTAATATGCAGTGTACCATTGAAAATACCTTATGATATAACGTATTATGCAGTGTATCATTGAAAACACCTTATAATATAACGTAATATGCAGTGTATCATTGAAAATACCTTATGATATAACGTATTATGCAGTGTATCATTGAAAATACCTTATAATATAACGTAGTATGCAGTGTAACATTGAAAACACCTTATAATATCACGTAATATGCAGAGTATCATTGAAAATACCTTATAATATATAGTAATTTATCATTGAAAATACCTTATAATATAACGTAATATACAGTGTATCATTGAAAATACCTTATAATATAACGTAGTATGCAGTGTAACATTGAAAACACCTTATAATATCACGTAATATGCAGTGTATCATTGAAAATACCTTATAATATATAGTAGTTTATTATTGAAAATACCTTATAATATAACGTATTATGCAGTGTATCATTGAAAATACATTATGATATAACGTAATATGCAGTGTATCATTGAAAATACCTTATAATATATGGTAATTTGTAGTGTATCAATGAAAATACCTTATAATATAACGTAATATACAGTGTATCATTGAAAATACCTTATAATATAACGTAGTATGCAGTGTAACATTGAAAACACCTTATAATATCACGTAATATGCAGAGTATCATTGAAAATACCTTATAATATATAGTAGTTTATCATTGAAAATACCTTGTAATATAACGTAATATGCAGTGTATCATTGAAAATACCTTATAATATAACGTAGTATGCAGTGTAACATTGAAAACACGTTATAATATCACGTAATATGCATTGTATCATTGAAAATACCTTATAATATATGGTAATTTGTAGTGTATCAATGAAAATACCTTATAATATAACGTAATATACAGTGTATCATCGAAAATACCTTATAATATAACGTAGTATGCAGTGTAACATTGAAAATACATTATGATATATAGTAGCTTATCATTGAAAATACCTTATAATATATAGTAGTTTATCATTGAAAATACCTTATAATATAACGTAATATGCAGTGTATCATTGAAAACACCTTATAATATAACGTAATATGCAGTGTATCATTCAAAATACCTTATGATATAACTTATTATGCAGTGTATCATTGAAAATACCTTATAATATATCATAATATGCAGTGTATCATTGAAAATACCTTATGATATATAGTAGTTTACAATTGAAAATACCTTATAATATAACGTAATATGCAGTGTATCATTGAAAACACCTTATAATATAACGTAATATGCAGTGTATCATTGAAAATACCTTATGATATAACGTATTATGCAGTGTATCATTGAAAATACCTTATAATATATGGTAATTTGTAGTGTATCAATGAAAATACCATATAATATAACGTAATATACAGTGTATCATTGAAAATACCTTATAATATAACGTAGTATGCAGTGTAACATTGAAAACACCTTATAATATCACGTAATATGCAGTGTATCATTGAAAATACCTTATAATATATGGTAATTTGTAGTGTATCAATGAAAATACCTTATAATATAACGTAATATACAGTGTATCATTGAAAATACCTTATAATATATCGTAATTTGTAGTGTATCAATGAAAATACCTTATGATATAACGTAATATGCAGTGTATCATTGAATATACCATATAATATATCGTAATATGCAGTATATCATAGAAAATACCTTATAATATAACGTAATATGCAGTGTATCATTGAAAATACCTTATAATATAACGTAATATGCAGTGTATCATTGAAAATACCTTATAATATAACGTAATATGCAGTGTATCATTGAAAATACCTTATGATATATAGTAGTTTACAATTGAAAATACCTTATAATATAACGTAATATGCAGTGTATCATTGAAAACACCTTATAATATAACGTAATATGCAGTGTACCATTGAAAATACCTTATGATATAACGTATTATGCAGTGTATCATTGAAAACACCTTATAATATAACGTAATATGCAGTGTATCATTGAAAATACCTTATGATATAACGTATTATGCAGTGTATCATTGAAAATACCTTATAATATAACGTAGTATGCAGTGTAACATTGAAAACACCTTATAATATCACGTAATATGCAGTGTATCATTGAAAATACCTTATAATATATAGTAGTTTATCATTGAAAATACCTTATAATATAACGTAATATACAGTGTATCATTGAAAATACCTTATAATATAACGTAGTATGCAGTGTAACATTGAAAACACCTTATAATATCACGTAATATGCAGTGTATCATTGAAAATACCTTATAATATATAGTAGTTTATTATTGAAAATACCTTATAATATAACGTATTATGCAGTGTATCATTGAAAATACATTATGATATAACGTAATATGCAGTGTATCATTGAAAATACCTTATAATATATGGTAATTTGTAGTGTATCAATGAAAATACCTTATAATATAACGTAATATACAGTGTATCATTGAAAATACCTTATAATATAACGTAGTATGCAGTGTAACATTGAAAACACCTTATAATATCACGTAATATGCAGAGTATCATTGAAAATACCTTATAATATATAGTAGTTTATCATTGAAAATACCTTGTAATATAACGTAATATGCAGTGTATCATTGAAAATACCTTATAATATAACGTAGTATGCAGTGTAACATTGAAAACACGTTATAATATCACGTAATATGCATTGTATCATTGAAAATACCTTATAATATATGGTAATTTGTAGTGTATCAATGAAAATACCTTATAATATAACGTAATATACAGTGTATCATCGAAAATACCTTATAATATAACGTAGTATGCAGTGTAACATTGAAAATACATTATGATATATAGTAGCTTATCATTGAAAATACCTTATAATATATAGTAGTTTATCATTGAAAATACCTTATAATATAACGTAATATGCAGTGTATCATTGAAAACACCTTATAATATAACGTAATATGCAGTGTATCATTCAAAATACCTTATGATATAACTTATTATGCAGTGTATCATTGAAAATACCTTATAATATAACGTAATATGCAGTGTATCATTGAAAATACCTTATGATATATAGTAGTTTACAATTGAAAATACCTTATAATATAACGTAATATGCAGTGTATCATTGAAAACACCTTATAATATAACGTAATATGCAGTGTATCATTGAAAATACCTTATGATATAACGTATTATGCAGTGTATCATTGAAAATACCTTATAATATATGGTAATTTGTAGTGTATCAATGAAAATACCATATAATATAACGTAATATACAGTGTATCATTGAAAATACCTTATAATATAACGTAGTATGCAGTGTAACATTGAAAACACCTTATAATATCACGTAATATGCAGTGTATCATTGAAAATACCTTATAATATATGGTAATTTGTAGTGTATCAATGAAAATACCTTATAATATAACGTAATATACAGTGTATCATTGAAAATACCTTATAATATATCGTAATTTGTAGTGTATCAATGAAAATACCTTATGATATAACGTAATATGCAGTGTATCATTGAATATACCATATAATATATCGTAATATGCAGTATATCATAGAAAATACCTTATAATATAACGTAATATGCAGTGTGTCATTGAAAATACCTTATAATATAACGTAATATGCAGTGTATCATTGAAAATACCTTATAATATAACGTAATATGCAGTGTATCATTGAAAATACCTTATGATATATAGTAGTTTACAATTGAAAATACCTTATAATATAATGTAATATGCAGTGTATCATTGAAAATACCTTATAATATATAGTAGTTTATCATTGAAAATACCTTATGATATAACGTATTATGCAGTGTATCATTGAAAATACCTTATAATATATGGTAATTTGTAGTGTATCAATGAAAATACCTTATAATATAACGTAATATACAGTGTATCATTGAAAATACCTTATAATATAACGTAGTATGCAGTGTAACATTGAAAACACCTTATAATATCACGTAATATGCAGTGTATCATTGAAAATACCTTATAATATATGGTAATTTGTAGTGTATTAATGAAAATACCTTATAATATAACGTAATATGCAGTGTATCATTGAAAATACCTTATAATATAACGTAATATGTAGTGTATCATTGAAAATACCTTATGATATATAGTAGTTTACAATTGAAAATACCTTATAATATAACGTAATATGCAGTGTATCATTGAAAACACCTTATAATATAACGTAATATGCAGTGTACCATTGAAAATACCTTATGATATAACGTATTATGCAGTGTATCATTGAAAACACCTTATAATATAACGTAATATGCAGTGTATCATTGAAAATACCTTATGATATAACGTATTATGCAGTGTATCATGGAAAATACCTTATAATATATGGTAATTTGTAGTGTATCAATGAAAATACCTTATAATATAACGTAATATGCAGTGTATCATTGAAAATACCTTATAATATAACGTAATATGCAGTGTATCATTGAAAATACCTTATGATATATAGTAGTTTACAATTGAAAATACCTTATAATATAACGTAATATGCAGTGTATCATTGAAAACACCTTATAATATAACGTAATATGCAGTGTACCATTGAAAATACCTTATGATATAACGTATTATGCAGTGTATGATTGAAAACACCTTATAATATAACGTAATATGCAGTGTATCATTGAAAATACCTTATGATATAACGTATTATGCAGTGTATCATTGAAAATACCTTATAATATAACGTAATATGCAGTGTATCATTCAAAATACCTTATGATATAACTTATTATGCAGTGTATCATTGAAAATACCTTATAATATATGGTAATTTGTAGTGTATCAATGAAAATACCTTATAATATTATGTAATAGGCAGTGTACCCTTGAAAATACCTTATAATATATAGTAGTTTATCATTGAATATACCTTATAATATAACGTAATATACAGTGTATCATTGAAAATACCTTATAATATATGGTAATTTGTAGTGTATCAATGAAAATACCTTATAATATAACGTAATATACAGTGTATCATTGAAAATACCTTATAATATAACGTAATATGCAGTGTATCATTGAAAACACCTTATAATATAACGTAATATGCAGTGTATCATTCAAAATACCTTATGATATAACTTATTATGCAGTGTATCATTGAAAATACATTATAATATATGGTAATTTGTAGTGTATCAATGAAAATACCTTATAATATTATGTAATAGGCAGTGTACCCTTGAAAATACCTTATAATATATAGTAGTTTATCATTGAATATACCTTATAATATAACGTAATATACAGTGTATCATTGAAAATACCTTATAATATAACGTAGTACGCAGTGTACCATTGAAAACACCTTATAATATCACGTAATATGCAGTGTATCATTGAAAATACCTCATAATATATAGTAGTTTATCATTGAAAATACCTTATAATATATGGTAATTTGTAGTGTATCATTGAAAATACCTTATAATATAACGTAATATGCAGTGTATCATTGAAAATACCTTATAATATATAGTAGTTTATCATTGAAAATACCTTATAATATATAGTAGTTTATCATTCAAAATACTTTATAATATATCGTAATTTGTAGTGTATCAATGAAAATACCTTATAATATAACGTAATATGCAGTGTATCATTGAAAATACCTTATAATATAACGTAAAATGCAGTGTATCATTGGAAATACCTTATAATATATGGTAATTTGTAGTGAATCAATGAAAATACCTTATAATGTAACGTAATATGCAGTGTACCCTTGAAAATACCTTATAATATATAGTAGTTTATCATTGAAAATACCTTATAATATAACGTATTATGCAGTGTATCATTGAAAATACATTATGATATAACGTAATATGCAGTGTATCATTGAAAATACCTTATAATATATGGTAATTTGTAGTGTATCAATGAAAATACCTTATAATATAACGTAATATACAGTGTATCATTGAAAATACCTTATAATATAACGTAGTATGCAGTGTAACATTGAAAACACCTTATAATATCACGTAATATGCAGAGTATCATTGAAAATACCTTATAATATATAGTAGTTTATCATTGAAAATACCTTGTAATATAACGTAATATGCAGTGTATCATTGAAAATACCTTATAATATATCATAATATGCAGTGTATCATTGAAAATACCTTATGATATATAGTAGTTTACAATTGAAAATACCTTATAATATAACGTAATATGCAGTGTATCATTGAAAACACCTTATAATATAACGTAATATGCAGTGTATCATTGAAAATACCTTATGATATAACGTATTATGCAGTGTATCATTGAAAATACCTTATAATATATGGTAATTTGTAGTGTATCAATGAAAATACCTTATAATATAACGTAATATACAGTGTATCATTGAAAATACCTTATAATATAACGTAGTATGCAGTGTAACATTGAAAACACCTTATAATATCACGTAATATGCAGGGTATCATTGAAAATACCTTATAATATATGGTAATTTGTAGTGTATCAATGAAAATACCTTATAATATAACGTAATATACAGTGTATCATTGAAAATACCTTATAATATATCGTAATTTGTAGTGTATCAATGAAAATACCTTATGATATAACGTAATATGCAGTGTATCATTGAAAATACCATATAATATATCGTAATATGCAGTATATCATAGAAAATACCTTATAATATAACGTAATATGCAGTGTGTCATTGAAAATACCTTATAATATAACGTAATATGCAGCGTATCATTGAAAATACCTTATAATATAACGTAATATGCAGTGTAACATTGAAAACACCTTATAATATCACGTAATATGCAGTGTATCATTGAAAATACCTCATAATATATAGTAGTTTATCATTGAAAATACCTTATAATATAACGTAATATGCAGTGTATCATTGAAAACACCTTATAATATAACGTAATATGCAGTGTACCATTGAAAATACCTTATGATATAACGTATTATGCAGTGTATCATTGAAAACACCTTATAATATAACGTAATATGCAGTGTATCATTGAAAATACCTTATGATATAACGTATTATGCAGTGTATCATTGAAAATACCTTATAATATAACGTAGTATGCAGTGTAACATTGAAAACACCTTATAATATCACGTAATATGCAGAGTATCATTGAAAATACCTTATAATATATAGTAATTTATCATTGAAAATACCTTATAATATAACGTAATATACAGTGTATCATTGAAAATACCTTATAATATAACGTAGTATGCAGTGTAACATTGAAAACACCTTATAATATCACGTAATATGCAGTGTATCATTGAAAATACCTTATAATATATGGTAATTTGTAGTGTATCAATGAAAATACCTTATAATATAACGTAATATACAGTGTATCATTGAAAATACCTTATAATATAACGTAGTATGCAGTGTAACATTGAAAATACATTATGATATATAGTAGCTTATCATTGAAAATACCTTATAATATATAGTAGTTTATCATTGAAAATACCTTATAATATAACGTAATATGCAGTGTATCATTGAAAACACCTTATAATATAACGTAATATGCAGTGTATCATTCAAAATACCTTATGATATAACTTATTATGCAGTGTATCATTGAAAATACCTTATAATATATGGTAATTTGTAGTGTATCAATGAAAATACCTTATAATATTATGTAATAGGCAGTGTACCCTTGAAAATACCTTATAATATATAATAGTTTATCATTGAATATACCTTATAATATAACGTAATATACAGTGTATCATTGAAAATACCTTATAATATATGGTAATTTGTAGTGTATCAATGAAAATACCTTATAATATAACGTAATATACAGTGTATCATTGAAAATACCTTATAATATAACGTAATATGCAGTGTATCATTCAAAATACCTTATGATATAACTTATTATGCAGTGTATCATTGAAAATACCTTATAATATATGGTAATTTGTAGTGTATCAATGAAAATACCTTATAATATTATGTAATAGGCAGTGTACCCTTCAAAATACCTTATAATATATAGTAGTTTATCATTGAATATACCTTATAATATAACGTAATATACAGTGTATCATTGAAAATACCTTATAATATAACGTAGTACGCAGTGTAACATTGAAAACACCTTATAATATCACGTAATATGCAGTGTATCATTGAAAATACCTCATAATATATAGTAGTTTATCATTGAAAATACCTTATAATATATGGTAATTTGTAGTGTATCATTGAAAATACCTTATAATATAACGTAATATGCAGTGTATCATTGAAAATACCTTATAATATATAGTAGTTTATCATTGAAAATACCTTATAATATATAGTAGTTTATCATTCAAAATACTTTATAATATATCGTAATTTGTAGTGTATCAATGAAAATACCTTATAATATAACGTAATATGCAGTGTATCATTGAAAATACCTTATAATATAACGTAAAATGCAGTGTATCATTGGAAATACCTTATAATATATGGTAATTTGTAGTGAATCAATGAAAATACCTTATAATGTAACGTAATATGCAGTGTACCCTTGAAAATACCTTATAATATATAGTAGTTTATCATTGAAAATACCTTATAATATAACGTATTATGCAGTGTATCATTGAAAATACATTATGATATAACGTAATATGCAGTGTATCATTGAAAATACCTTATAATATATGGTAATTTGTAGTGTATCAATGAAAATACCTTATAATATAACGTAATATACAGTGTATCATTGAAAATACCTTATAATATAACGTAGTATGCAGTGTAACATTGAAAACACCTTATAATATCACGTAATATGCAGAGTATCATTGAAAATACCTTATAATATATAGTAGTTTATCATTGAAAATACCTTGTAATATAACGTAATATGCAGTGTATCATTGAAAATACCTTATAATATATCATAATATGCAGTGTATCATTGAAAATACCTTATGATATATAGTAGTTTACAATTGAAAATACCTTATAATATAACGTAATATGCAGTGTATCATTGAAAACACCTTATAATATAACGTAATATGCAGTGTATCATTGAAAATACCTTATAATATAACGTAATATGCAGTGTGTCATTGAAAATACCTTATAATATAACGTAATATGCAGTGTATCATTGAAAATACCTTATAATATAACGTAATATGCAGTGTATCATTGAAAATACCTTATGATATATAGTAGTTTACAATTGAAAATACCTTATAATATAATGTAATATACAGTGTATCATTGAAAATACCTTATAATATAACGTAGTACGCAGTGTAACATTGAAAACACCTTATAATATCACGTAATATGCAGTGTATCATTGAAAATACCTTATAATATAACGTAATATGCAGTGTATCATTGAAAATACCTTATAATATAACGTAATATGCAGTGTATCATTGAAAATACCTTATGATATATAGTAGTTTACAATTGAAAATACCTTATAATATAATGTAATATGCAGTGTATCATTGAAAATACCTTATAATATATAGTAGTTTATCATTGAAAATACCTTATGATATAACGTATTATGCAGTGTATCATTGAAAATACCTTATAATATATGGTAATTTGTAGTGTATCAATGAAAATACCTTATAATATAACGTAATATACAGTGTATCATTGAAAATACCTTATAATATAACGTAGTATGCAGTGTAACATTGAAAACACCTTATAATATCACGTAATATGCAGTGTATCATTGAAAATACCTTATAATATATGGTAATTTGTAGTGTATTAATGAAAATACCTTATAATATAACGTAATATGCAGTGTATCATTGAAAATACCTTATAATATAACGTAATATGCAGTGTATCATTGAAAATACCTTATGATATATAGTAGTTTACAATTGAAAATACCTTATAATATAACGTAATATGCAGTGTACCATTGAAAATACCTTATGATATAACGTATTATGCAGTGTATCATTGAAAACACCTTATAATATAACGTAATATGCAGTGTATCATTGAAAATACCTTATGATATAACGTATTATGCAGTGTATCATTGAAAATACCTTATAATATATGGTAATTTGTAGTGTATCATTGAAAATACCATATAATATATCGTAATATGCAGTATATCATAGAAAATACCTTATAATATAACGTAATATGCAGTGTGTCATTGAAAATACCTTATGATATAACTTATTATGCAGTGTATCATTGAAAATACCTTATAATATATGGTAATTTGTAGTGTATCAATGAAAATACCTTATAATATTATGTAATAGGCAGTGTACCCTTGAAAATACCTTATAATATATAGTAGTTTATCATTGAATATACCTTATAATATAACGTAATATACAGTGTATCATTGAAAATACCTTATAATATAACGTAGTACGCAGTGTAACATTGAAAACACCTTATAATATCACGTAATATGCAGTGTATCATTGAAAATACCTCATAATATATAGTAGTTTATCATTGAAAATACCTTATAATATAACGTAATATGCAGTGTATCATTGAAAATACCTTATAATATATCATAATATGCAGTTTATCATTGAAAATACCTTATAATATATGGTAATTTGTAGTGTATCATTGAAAATACCTTATAATATAACGTAATATGCAGTGTATCATTGAAAATACCTTATAATATATAGTAGTTTATCATTGAAAATACCTTATAATATATAGTAGTTTATCATTCAAAATACTTTATAATATATCGTAATTTGTAGTGTATCAATGAAAATACCTTATAATATATCGTAATATGCAGTGTATCATTGAAAATACCTTATAATATAACGTAAAATGCAGTGTATCATTGAAAATACCTTATAATATATGGTAATTTGTAGTGTATCATTGAAAATACCATATAATATATCGTAATATGCAGTATATCATAGAAAATACCTTATAATATAACGTAATATGCAGTGTGTCATTGAAAATACCTTATGATATAACTTATTATGCAGTGTATCATTGAAAATACCTTATAATATATGGTAATTTGTAGTGTATCAATGAAAATACCTTATAATATTATGTAATAGGCAGTGTACCCTTGAAAATACCTTATAATATATAGTAGTTTATCATTGAATATACCTTATAATATAACGTAATATACAGTGTATCATTGAAAATACCTTATAATATAACGTAGTACGCAGTGTAACATTGAAAACACCTTATAATATCACGTAATATGCAGTGTATCATTGAAAATACCTCATAATATATAGTAGTTTATCATTGAAAATACCTTATAATATAACGTAATATGCAGTGTATCATTGAAAATACCTTATAATATATCATAATATGCAGTTTATCATTGAAAATACCTTATAATATATGGTAATTTGTAGTGTATCATTGAAAATACCTTATAATATAACGTAATATGCAGTGTATCATTGAAAATACCTTATAATATATAGTAGTTTATCATTGAAAATACCTTATAATATATAGTAGTTTATCATTCAAAATACTTTATAATATATCGTAATTTGTAGTGTATCAATGAAAATACCTTATAATATATCGTAATATGCAGTGTATCATTGAAAATACCTTATAATATAACGTAAAATGCAGTGTATCATTAGAAATACCTTATAATATATGGTAATTTGTAGTGAATCAATGAAAATACCTTATAATGTAACGTAATATGCAGTGTACCCTTGAAAATACCTTATAATATATAGTAGTTTATCATTGAAAATACCTTATAATATAACGTATTATGCAGTGTATCATTGAAAATACATTATGATATAACGTAATATGCAGTGTATCATTGAAAATACCTTATAATATATGGTAATTTGTAGTGTATCAATGAAAATACCTTATAATATAACGTAATATACAGTGTATCATTGAAAATACCTTATAATATAACGTAGTATGCAGTGTAACATTGAAAACACCTTATAATATCACGTAATATGCAGAGTATCATTGAAAATACCTTATAATATATAGTAGTTTATCATTGAAAATACCTTGTAATATAACGTAATATGCAGTGTATCATTGAAAATACCTTATAATATATCATAATATGCAGTGTATCATTGAAAATACCTTATGATATATAGTAGTTTACAATTGAAAATACCTTATAATATAACGTAATATGCAGTGTATCATTGAAAACACCTTATAATATAACGTAATATGCAGTGTATCATTGAAAATACCTTATGATATAACGTATTATGCAGTGTATCATTGAAAATACCTTATAATATATGGTAATTTGTAGTGTATCAATGAAAATACCTTATAATATAACGTAATATACAGTGTATCATTGAAAATACCTTATAATATAACGTAGTATGCAGTGTAACATTGAAAACACCTTATAATATCACGTAATATGCAGTGTATCATTGAAAATACCTTATAATATATGGTAATTTGTAGTGTATTAATGAAAATACCTTATAATATAACGTAATATGCAGTGTATCATTGAAAATACCTTATAATATAACGTAATATGCAGTGTATCATTGAAAATACCTTATGATATATAGTAGTTTACAATTGAAAATACCTTATAATATAACGTAATATGCAGTGTATCATTGAAAACACCTTATAATATAACGTAATATGCAGTGTACCATTGAAAATACCTTATGATATAACGTATTATGCAGTGTATCATTGAAAACACCTTATAATATAACGTAATATGCAGTGTATCATTGAAAATACCTTATGATATAACGTATTATGCAGTGTATCATTGAAAATACCTTATAATATATGGTAATTTGTAGTGTATCATTGAAAATACCATATAATATATCGTAATATGCAGTATATCATAGAAAATACCTTATAATATAACGTAATATGCAGTGTGTCATTGAAAATACCTTATGATATAACTTATTATGCAGTGTATCATTGAAAATACCTTATAATATATGGTAATTTGTAGTGTATCAATGAAAATACCTTATAATATTATGTAATAGGCAGTGTACCCTTGAAAATACCTTATAATATATAGTAGTTTATCATTGAATATACCTTATAATATAACGTAATATACAGTGTATCATTGAAAATACATTATAATATAACGTAGTACGCAGTGTAACATTGAAAACACCTTATAATATCACGTAATATGCAGTGTATCATTGAAAATACCTCATAATATATAGTAGTTTATCATTGAAAATACCTTATAATATAACGTAATATGCAGTGTATCATTGAAAATACCTTATAATATATCATAATATGCAGTTTATCATTGAAAATACCTTATAATATATGGTAATTTGTAGTGTATCATTGAAAATACCTTATAATATAACGTAATATGCAGTGTATCATTGAAAATACCTTATAATATATAGTAGTTTATCATTGAAAATACCTTATAATATATAGTAGTTTATCATTCAAAATACTTTATAATATATCGTAATTTGTAGTGTATCAATGAAAATACCTTATAATATATCGTAATATGCAGTGTATCATTGAAAATACCTTATAATATAACGTAAAATGCAGTGTATCATTGGAAATACCTTATAATATATGGTAATTTGTAGTGAATCAATGAAAATACCTTATAATGTAACGTAATATGCAGTGTACCCTTGAAAATACCTTATAATATATAGTAGTTTATCATTGAAAATACCTTATAATATAACGTATTATGCAGTGTATCATTGAAAATACATTATGATATAACGTAATATGCAGTGTATCATTGAAAATACCTTATAATATATGGTAATTTGTAGTGTATCAATGAAAATACCTTATAATATAACGTAATATACAGTGTATCATTGAAAATACCTTATAATATAACGTAGTATGCAGTGTAGCATTGAAAACACCTTATAATATCACGTAATATGCAGAGTATCATTGAAAATACCTTATAATATATAGTAGTTTATCATTGAAAATACCTTGTAATATAACGTAATATGCAGTGTATCATTGAAAATACCTTATAATATATCATAATATGCAGTGTATCATTGAAAATACCTTATGATATATAGTAGTTTACAATTGAAAATACCTTATAATATAACGTAATATGCAGTGTATCATTGAAAACACCTTATAATATAACGTAATATGCAGTGTATCATTGAAAATACCTTATGATATAACGTATTATGCAGTGTATCATTGAAAATACCTTATAATATATGGTAATTTGTAGTGTATCAATGAAAATACCATATAATATAACGTAATATACAGTGTATCATTGAAAATACCTTATAATATAACGTAGTATGCAGTGTAACATTGAAAACACCTTATAATATCACGTAATATGCAGTGTATCATTGAAAATACCTTATAATATATGGTAATTTGTAGTGTATCAATGAAAATACCTTATAATATAACGTAATATACAGTGTATCATTGAAAATACCTTATAATATATCGTAATTTGTAGTGTATCAATGAAAATACCTTATGATATAACGTAATATGCAGTGTATCATTGAATATACCATATAATATATCGTAATATGCAGTATATCATTGAAAATACCTTATAATATAACGTAATATGCAGTGTGTCATTGAAAATACCTTATAATATAACGTAATATGCAGTGTATCATTGAAAATACCTTATAATATAACGTAATATGCAGTGTATCATTGAAAATACCTTATGATATATAGTAGTTTACAATTGAAAATACCTTATAATATAATGTAATATGCAGTGTATCATTGAAAATACCTTATAATATATAGTAGTTTATCATTGAAAATACCTTATGATATAACGTATTATGCAGTGTATCATTGAAAATACCTTATAATATATGGTAATTTGTAGTGTATCAATGAAAATACCTTATAATATAACGTAATATACAGTGTATCATTGAAAATACCTTATAATATAACGTAGTATGCAGTGTATCATTGAAAATACCTTATGATATATAGTAGTTTACAATTGAAAATACCTTATAATATAACGTAATATGCAGTGTATCATTGAAAACACCTTATAATATAACGTAATATGCAGTGTACCATTGAAAATACCTTATGATATAACGTATTATGCAGTGTATCATTGAAAACACCTTATAATATAACGTAATATGCAGTGTATCATTGAAAATACCTTATGATATAACGTATTATGCAGTGTATCATTGAAAATACCTTATAATATAACGTAGTATGCAGTGTAACATTGAAAACACCTTATAATATCACGTAATATGCAGAGTATCATTGAAAATACCTTATAATATATAGTAATTTATCATTGAAAATACCTTATAATATATAGTAATTTATCATTGAAAATACCTTATAATATAACGTAATATACAGTGTATCATTGAAAATACCTTATAATATAACGTAGTATGCAGTGTAACATTGAAAACACCTTATAATATCACGTAATATGCAGTGTATCATTGAAAATACCTTATAATATATGGTAATTTGTAGTGTATCAATGAAAATACCTTATAATATAACGTAATATACAGTGTATCATTGAAAATACCTTATAATATAACGTAGTATGCAGTGTAACATTGAAAATACATTATGATATATAGTAGCTTATCATTGAAAATACCTTATAATATATAGTAGTTTATCATTGAAAATACCTTATAATATAACGTAATATGCAGTGTATCATTGAAAACACCTTATAATATAACGTAATATGCAGTGTATCATCCAAAATACCTTATGATATAACTTATTATGCAGTGTATCATTGAAAATACCTTATAATATATGGTAATTTGTAGTGTATCAATGAAAATACCTTATAATATTATGTAATAGGCAGTGTACCCTTGAAAATACCTTATAATATATAGTAGTTTATCATTGAATATACCTTATAATATAACGTAATATACAGTGTATCATTGAAAATACCTCATAATATAACGTAGTACGCAGTGTAACATTGAAAACACCTTATAATATCACGTAATATGCAGTGTATCATTGAAAATACCTCATAATATATAGTAGTTTATCATTGAAAATACCTTATAATATAACGTAATATGCAGTGTATCATTGAAAATACCTTATAATATATCATAATATGCAGTTTATCATTGAAAATACCTTATAATATAACGTAATTTGTAGTGTATCATTGAAAATACCTTATAATATAACGTAATATGCAGTGTATCATTGAAAATACCTTATAATATATAGTAGTTTATCATTGAAAATACCTTATAATATATAGTAGTTTATCATTCAAAATACCTTATAATATAACGTAATATGCAGTGTATCATTGAAAACACCTTATAATATAACGTAATATGCAGTGTATCATTGAAAATACCTTATAATATAACGTAATATGCAGTGTATCATTGAAAATACCTTATGATATATAGTAGTTTACAATTGAAAATACCTTATAATATAATGTAATATGCAGTGTATCATTGAAAATACCTTATAATATATAGTAGTTTATCATTGAAAATACCTTATGATATAACGTATTATGCAGTGTATCATTGAAAATACCTTATAATATATGGTAATTTGTAGTGTATCAATGAAAATACCTTATAATATAACGTAATATACAGTGTATCATTGAAAATACCTTATAATATAACGTAGTATGCAGTGTAACATTGAAAACACCTTATAATATCACGTAATATGCAGTGTATCATTGAAAATACCTTATAATATATGGTAATTTGTAGTGTATTAATGAAAATACCTTATAATATAACGTAATATGCAGTGTATCATTGAAAATACCTTATAATATAACGTAATATGAGGTGTATCATTGAAAATACCTTATGATATATAGTAGTTTACAATTGAAAATACCTTATAATATAACGTAATATGCAGTGTATCATTGAAAACACCTTATAATATAACGTAATATGCAGTGTATCATTGAAAATACCTTATGATATAACGTATTATGCAGTGTATCATTGAAAACACCTTATAATATCACGTAATATGCAGTGTATCATTGAAAATACCTTATAATATATGGTAATTTGTAGTGTATCAATGAAAATACCTTATAATATAACGTAATATACAGTGTATCATTGAAAATACCTTATAATATAACGTAGTATGCAGTGTAACATTGAAAATACATTATGATATATAGTAGCTTATCATTGAAAATACCTTATAATATATAGTAGTTTATCATTGAAAATACCTTATAATATAACGTAATATGCAGTGTATCATTGAAAACACCTTATAATATAACGTAATATGCAGTGTATCATTCAAAATACCTTATGATATAACTTATTATGCAGTGTATCATTGAAAATACCTTATAATATATGGTAATTTGTAGTGTATCAATGAAAATACCTTATAATATTATGTAATAGGCAGTGTACCCTTGAAAATACCTTATAATATATAGTAGTTTATCATTGAATATACCTTATAATATAACGTAATATACAGTGTATCATTGAAAATACCTTATAATATAACGTAGTACGCAGTGTAACATTGAAAACACCTTATAATATCACGTAATATGCAGTGTATCATTGAAAATACCTCATAATATATAGTAGTTTATCATTGAAAATACCTTATAATATAACGTAATATGCAGTGTATCATTGAAAATACCTTATAATATATAGTAGTTTATCATTGAAAATACCTTATAATATATAGTAGTTTATCATTCAAAATACCTTATAATATAACGTAATATGCAGTGTATCATTGAAAACACCTTATAATATAACGTAATATGCAGTGTATCATTGAAAATACCTTATAATATAACGTAATATGCAGTGTATCATTGAAAATACCTTATGATATATAGTAGTTTACAATTGAAAATACCTTATAATATAAAGTAATATGCAGTGTATCATTGAAAATACCTTATAATATATAGTAGTTTATCATTGAAAATACCTTATGATATAACGTATTATGCAGTGTATCATTGAAAATACCTTATAATATATGGTAATTTGTAGTGTATCAATGAAAATACCTTATAATATAACGTAATATACAGTGTATCATTGAAAATACCTTATAATATAACGTAGTATGCAGTGTAACATTGAAAACACCTTATAATATCACGTAATATGCAGTGTATCATTGAAAATACCTTATAATATATGGTAATTTGTAGTGTATTAATGAAAATACCTTATAATATAACGTAATATGCAGTGTATCATTGAAAATACCTTATAATATAACGTAATATGCGGTGTATCATTGAAAATACCTTATGATATATAGTAGTTTACAATTGAAAATACCTTATAATATAACGTAATATGCAGTGTATCATTGAAAACACCTTATAATATAACGTAATATGCAGTGTACCATTGAAAATACCTTATGATATAACGTATTATGCAGTGTATCATTGAAAACACCTTATAATATAACGTAGTATGCAGTGTAACATTGAAAATACATTATGATATATAGTAGCTTATCATTGAAAATACCTTATAATATATAGTAGTTTATCATTGAAAATACCTTATAATATAACGTAATATGCAGTGTATCATTGAAAACACCTTATAATATAACGTAATATGCAGTGTATCATTCAAAATACCTTATGATATAACTTATTATGCAGTGTATCATTGAAAATACCTTATAATATATGGTAATTTGTAGTGTATCAATGAAAATACCTTATAATATTATGTAATAGGCAGTGTACCCTTGAAAATACCTTATAATATATAGTAGTTTATCATTGAATATACCTTATAATATAACGTAATATACAGTGTATCATTGAAAATACCTCATAATATAACGTAGTACGCAGTGTAACATTGAAAACACCTTATAATATCACGTAATATGCAGTGTATCATTGAAAATACCTCATAATATATAGTAGTTTATCATTGAAAATACCTTATAATATAACGTAATATGCAGTGTATCATTGAAAATACCTTATAATATATCATAATATGCAGTTTATCATTGAAAATACCTTATAATATATGGTAATTTGTAGTGTATCATTGAAAATACCTTATAATATAACGTAATATGCAGTGTATCATTGAAAATACCATATAATATATAGTAGTTTATCATTGAAAATACCTTATAATATATAGTAGTTTATCATTCAAAATACCTTATAATATAACGTAATATGCAGTGTATCATTGAAAACACCTTATAATATAACGTAATATGCAGTGTATCATTGAAAATACCTTATAATATAACGTAATATGCAGTGTATCATTGAAAATACCTTATGATATATAGTAGTTTACAATTGAAAATACCTTATAATATAATGTAATATGCAGTGTATCATTGAAAATACCTTATAATATATAGTAGTTTATCATTGAAAATACCTTATGATATAACGTATTATGCAGTGTATCATTGAAAATACCTTATAATATATGGTAATTTGTAGTGTATCAATGAAAATACCTTATAATATAACGTAATATACAGTGTATCATTGAAAATACCTTATAATATAACGTAGTATGCAGTGTAACATTGAAAACACCTTATAATATCACGTAATATGCAGTGTATCATTGAAAATACCTTATAATATATGGTAATTTGTAGTGTATCAATGAAAATACCTTATAATATAACGTAATATACAGTGTATCATTGAAAATACCTTATAATATCACGTAATATGCAGTGTATCATTGAAAATACCTTATAATATATGGTAATTTGTAGTGTATCAATGAAAATACCTTATAATATAACGTAATATACAGTGTATCATTGAAAATACCTTATAATATAACGTAGTATGCAGTGTAACATTGAAAATACATTATGATATATAGTAGCTTATCATTGAAAATACCTTATAATATATAGTAGTTTATCATTGAAAATACCTTATAATATAACGTAATATGCAGTGTATCATTGAAAACACCTTATAATATAACGTAATATGCAGTGTATCATTCAAAATACCTTATGATATAACGTATTATGCAGTGTATCATTGAAAATACCTTATAATATATGGTAATTTGTAGTGTATCAATGAAAATACCTTATGATATAACGTAATATGCAGTGTATCATTGAAAATACCATATAATATATCGTAATATGCAGTATATCATAGAAAATTCCTTATAATATAACGTAATATGCAGTGTGTCATTGAAAATACCTTATAATATAACGTAATATGCAGTGTATCATTGAAAATACCTTATAATATAACGTAATATGCAGTGTATCATTGAAAATACCTTATGATATATAGTAGTTTACAATTGAAAATACCTTATAATATAATGTAATATGCAGTGTATCATTGAAAATACCTTATAATATATAGTAGTTTATCATTGAAAATACCTTATGTTATAACGTATTATGCAGTGTATCATTGAAAATACCTTATAATATATGGTAATTTGTAGTGTATCAATGAAAATACCTTATAATATAACGTAATATACAGTGTATCATTGAAAATACCTTATAATATAACGTAGTATGCAGTGTAACATTGAAAACACCTTATAATATCACGTAATATGCAGTGTATCATTGAAAATACCTTATAATATATGGTAATTTGTAGTGTATTAATGAAAATACCTTATAATATAACGTAATATGCAGTGTATCATTGAAAATACCTTATAATATAACGTAATATGCAGTGTATCATTGAAAATACCTTATGATATATAGTAGTTTACAATTGAAAATACCTTATAATATAACGTAATATGCAGTGTATCATTGAAAACACCTTATAATATAACGTAATATGCAGTGTACCATTGAAAATACCTTATGATATAACGTATTATGCAGTGTATCATTGAAAACACCTTATAATATAACGTAATATGCAGTGTATCATTGAAAATACCTTATGATATAACGTATTATGCAGTGTATCATTGAAAATACCTTATAATATAACGTAAAATGCAGTGTATCATTGGAAATACCTTATAATATATGGTAATTTGTAGTGAATCAATGAAAATACCTTATAATGTAACGTAATATGCAGTGTACCCTTGAAAATACCTTATAATATATAGTAGTGTACCCTTGAAAATACCTTATAATATATAGTAGTTTATCATTGAATATACCTTATAATATAACGTAATATGCAGTGTATCATTGAAAACACCTTATAATATAACGTAATATGCAGTGTACCATTGAAAATACCTTATGATATAACGTATTATGCAGTGTATCATTGAAAACACCTTATAATATAACGTAATATGCAGTGTATCATTGAAAATACCTTATGATATAACGTATTATGCAGTGTATCATTGAAAATACCTTATAATATAACGTAGTATGCAGTGTAACATTGAAAACACCTTATAATATCACGTAATATGCAGAGTATCATTGAAAATACCTTATAATATATAGTAATTTATCATTGAAAATACCTTATAATATAACGTAATATACAGTGTATCATTGAAAATACCTTATAATATAACGTAGTATGCAGTGTAACATTGAAAACACCTTATAATATCACGTAATATGCCGTGTATCATTGAAAATACCTTATAATATATGGTAATTTGTAGTGTATCAATGAAAATACCTTATAATATAACGTAATATACAGTGTATCATTGAAAATACCTTATAATATAACGTAGTATGCAGTGTAACATTGAAAATACATTATGATATATAGTAGCTTATCATTGAAAATACCTTATAATATATAGTAGTTTATCATTGAAAATACCTTATACTATAACGTAATATGCAGTGTATCATTGAAAACACCTTATAATATAACGTAATATGCAGTGTATCATTCAAAATACCTTATGATATAACTTATTATGCAGTGTATCATTGAAAATACCTTATAATATATGGTAATTTGTAGTGTATCAATGAAAATACCTTATAATATTATGTAATAGGCAGTGTACCCTTGAAAATACCTTATAATATATAGTAGTTTATCATTGAATATACCTTATAATATTACGTAATATACAGTGTATCATTGAAAATACCTCATAATATAACGTAGTACGCAGTGTAACATTGAAAACACCTTATAATATCACGTAATATGCAGTGTATCATTGAAAATACCTCATAATATATAGTAGTTTATCATTGAAAATACCTTATAATATAACGTAATATGCAGTGTATCATTGAAAATACCTTATAATATATCATAATATGCAGTTTATCATTGAAAATACCTTATAATATATGGTAATTTGTAGTGTATCATTGAAAATACCTTATAATATAACGTAATATGCAGTGTATCATTGAAAATACCTTATAATATATAGTAGTTTATCATTGAAAATACCTTATAATATATAGTAGTTTATCATTCAAAATACCTTATAATATAACGTAATATGCAGTGTATCATTGAAAATACCTTATAATATAACGTAATATGCAGTGTATCATTGAAAATACCTTATAATATAACGTAATATGCAGTGTATCATTGAAAATACCTTATGATATATAGTAGTTTACAATTGAAAATACCTTATAATATAATGTAATATGCAGTGTATCATTGAAAATACCTTATAATATATAGTAGTTTATCATTGAAAATACCTTATGATATAACGTATTATGCAGTGTATCATTGAAAATACCTTATAATATATGGTAATTTGTAGTGTATCAATGAAAATACCTTATAATATAACGTAATATACAGTGTATCATTGAAAATACCTTATAATATAACGTAGTATGCAGTGTAACATTGAAAACACCTTATAATATCACGTAATATGCAGTGTATCATTGAAAATACCTTATAATATATGGTAATTTGTAGTGTATCAATGAAAATACCTTATAATATAACGTAATATACAGTGTATCATTGAAAATACCTTATAATATAACGTAGTATGCAGTGTAACATTGAAAATACATTATGATATATAGTAGCTTATCATTGAAAATACCTTATAATATATAGTAGTTTATCATTGAAAATACCTTATAATATAACGTAATATGCAGTGTATCATTGAAAACACCTTATAATATAACGTAATATGCAGTGTATCATTCAAAATACCTTATGATATAACTTATTATGCAGTGTATCATTGAAAATACCTTATAATATATGGTAATTTGTAGTGTATCAATGAAAATACCTTATGATATAACGTAATATGCAGTGTATCATTGAAAATACCATATAATATATCGTAATATGCAGTATATCATAGAAAATACCTTATAATATAACGTAATATGCAGTGTGTCATTGAAAATACCTTATAATATAACGTAATATGCAGTGTATCATTGAAAATACCTTATAATATAACGTAATATGCAGTGTATCATTGAAAATACCTTATGATATATAGTAGTTTACAATTGAAAATACCTTATAATATAATGTAATATGCAGTGTATCATTGAAAATACCTTATAATATATAGTAGTTTATCATTGAAAATACCTTATGATATAACGTATTATGCAGTGTATCATTGAAAATACCTTATAATATATGGTAATTTGTAGTGTATCAATGAAAATACCTTATAATGTAACGTAATATGCAGTGTACCCTTGAAAATACCTTATAATATATAGTAGTTTATCATTGAAAATACCTTATAATATAACGTATTATGCAGTGTATCATTGAAAATACATTATGATATAACGTAATATGCAGTGTATCATTGAAAATACCTTATAATATATGGTAATTTGTAGTGTATCAATGAAAATACCTTATGATATAACGTAATATGCAGTGTATCATTGAAAATACCATATAATATATCGTAATATGCAGTATATCATAGAAAATACCTTATAATATAACGTAATATGCAGTGTGTCATTGAAAATACCTTATAATATAACGTTATATGCAGTGTATCATTGAAAATACCTTATAATATAACGTAATATGCAGTGTATCATTGAAAATACCTTATGATATATAGTAGTTTACAATTGAAAATACCTTATAATATAATGTAATATGCAGTGTATCATTGAAAATACCTTATAATATATAGTAGTTTATCATTGAAAATACCTTATGATATAACGTATTATGCAGTGTATCATTGAAAATACCTTATAATATATGGTAATTTGTAGTGTATCAATGAAAATACCTTATAATATAACGTAATATACAGTGTATCATTGAAAATACCTTATAATATAACGTAGTATGCAGTGTAACATTGAAAACACCTTATAATATCACGTAATATGCAGTGTATCATTGAAAATACCTTATAATATAACGTAATATGCAGTGTATCATTGAAAATACCTTATAATATAACGTAATATGCAGTGTATCATTGAAAATACCTTATGATATATAGTAGTTTACAATTGAAAATACCTTATAATATAATGTAATATGCAGTGTATCATTGAAAATACCTTATAATATATAGTAGTTTATCATTGAAAATACCTTATGATATAACGTATTATGCAGTGTATCATTGAAAATACCTTATAATATATGGTAATTTGTAGTGTATCAATGAAAATACCTTATAATATAACGTAATATGCAGTGTATCATTGAAAATACCTTATAATATAACGTAATATGCAGTGTATCATTGAAAATACCTTATGATATATAGTAGTTTACAATTGAAAATACCTTATAATATAACGTAATATGCAGTGTATCATTGAAAACACCTTATAATATAACGTAATATGCAGTGTACCATTGAAAATACCTTATGATATAACGTATTATGCAGTGTATCATTGAAAACACCTTATAATATAACGTAATATGCAGTGTATCATTGAAAATACCTTATGATATAACGTATTATGCAGTGTATCATTGAAAATACCTTATAATATATGGTAATTTGTAGTGTATCAATGAAAATACCTTATAATATAACGTAATATGCAGTGTATCATTGAAAATACCTTATAATATAACGTAATATGCAGTGTATCATTGAAAATACCTTATGATATATAGTAGTTTACAATTGAAAATACCTTATAATATAACGTAATATGCAGTGTATCATTGAAAACACCTTATAATATAACGTAATATGCAGTGTACCATTGAAAATACCTTATGATATAACGTATTATGCAGTGTATCATTGAAAACACCTTATAATATAACGTAATATGCAGTGTATCATTGAAAATACCTTATGATATAACGTATTATGCAGTGTATCATTGAAAATACCTTATAATATAACGTAGTATGCAGTGTAACATTGAAAACACCTTATAATATCACGTACTATGCAGAGTATCATTGAAAATACCTTATAATATATAGTAGTTTATCATTGAAAATA
This sequence comes from Lasioglossum lativentre, assembly GCA_916610255.1. Taxonomy (NCBI): domain Eukaryota; kingdom Metazoa; phylum Arthropoda; class Insecta; order Hymenoptera; family Halictidae; genus Lasioglossum; species Lasioglossum lativentre. The sequence continues at coordinate 805,260 of CAKAJI010000156.1, read as the reverse complement.
CCTTGTAATATAACGTAATATGCAGTGTATCATTGAAAATACCTTATAATATATCATAATATGCAGTGTATCATTGAAAATACCTTATGATATATAGTAGTTTACAATTGAAAATACCTTATAATATAACGTAATATGCAGTGTATCATTGAAAATACCTTATAATATAACGTAATATGCAGTGTATCATTGAAAATACCTTATGATATAACGTATTATGCAGTGTATCATTGAAAATACCTTATAATATATGGTAATTTGTAGTGTATCAATGAAAATACCTTATAATATAACGTAATATACAGTGTATCATTGAAAATACCTTATAATATAACGTAGTATGCAGTGTATCATTGAAAACACCTTATAATGTAACGTAATATGCAGTGTATCATTGAAAATACCTTATAATATATGGTAATTTGTAGTGTATCAATGAAAATACCTTATGATATAACGTAATATGCAGTGTATCATTGAAAATACCATATAATATATCGTAATATGCAGTATATCATAGAAAATACCTTATAATATAACGTAATATGCAGTGTGTCATTGAAAATACCTTATAATATAACGTAATATGCAGTGTATCATTGAAAATACCTTATAATATAACGTAATATGCAGTGTATCATTGAAAATACCTTATGATATATAGTAGTTTACAATTGAAAATACCTTATAATATAACGTAATATGCAGTGTATCATTGAAAATACCTTATAATATATAGTAGTTTATCATTGAAAATACCTTATAATATAACGTATTATGCAGTGTATCATTGAAAATACCTTATAATATATGGTAATTTGTAGTGTATCAATGAAAATACCTTATAATATAACGTAATATACAGTGTATCATTGAAAATACCTTATAATATAACGTAGTATGCAGTGTAACATTGAAAACACCTTATAATATCACGTAATATGCAGTGTATCATTGAAAATACCTTATAATATATGGTAATTTGTAGTGTATTAATGAAAATACCTTATAATATAACGTAATATGCAGTGTATCATTGAAAATACCTTATAATATAACGTAATATGCAGTGTATCATTGAAAATACCTTATGATATATAGTAGTTTACAATTGAAAATACCTTATAATATAACGTAATATGCAGTGTATCATTGAAAACACCTTATAATATAACGTAATATGCAGTGTACCATTGAAAATACCTTATGATATAACGTATTATGCAGTGTATCATTGAAAACACCTTATAATATAACGTAATATATAGTGTATCATTGAAAATACCTTATGATATAACGTATTATGCAGTGTATCATTGAAAATACCTTATAATATAACGTAATATGCAGTGTATCATTGAAAATACCTTATGATATATAGTAGTTTACAATTGAAAATACCTTATAATATAACGTAATATGCAGTGTATCATTGAAAACACCTTATAATATAACGTAATATGCAGTGTACCATTGAAAATACCTTATGATATAACGTATTATGCAGTGTATCATTGAAAACACCTTATAATATAACGTAATATGCAGTGTATCATTGAAAATACCTTATGATATAACGTATTATGCAGTGTATCATTGAAAATACCTTATAATATAACGTAAAATGCAGTGTATCATTGGAAATACCTTATAATATATGGTAATTTGTAGTGAATCAATGAAAATACCTTATAATGTAACGTAATATGCAGTGTACCCTTGAAAATACCTTATAATATATAGTAGTTTATCATTGAAAATACCTTATAATATAACGTATTATGCAGTGTATCATTGAAAATACATTATGATATAACGTAATATGCAGTGTATCATTGAAAATACCTTATAATATATGGTAATTTGTAGTGTATCAATGAAAATACCTTATGATATAACGTAATATGCAGTGTATCATTGAAAATACCATATAATATATCGTAATATGCAGTATATCATAGAAAATACCTTATAATATAACGTAATATGCAGTGTGTCATTGAAAATACCTTATAATATAACGTTATATGCAGTGTATCATTGAAAATACCTTATAATATAACGTAATATGCAGTGTATCATTGAAAATACCTTATGATATATAGTAGTTTACAATTGAAAATACCTTATAATATAATGTAATATGCAGTGTATCATTGAAAATACCTTATAATATATAGTAGTTTATCATTGAAAATACCTTATGATATAACGTATTATGCAGTGTATCATTGAAAATACCTTATAATATATGGTAATTTGTAGTGTATCAATGAAAATACCTTATAATATAACGTAATATACAGTGTATCATTGAAAATACCTTATAATATAACGTAGTATGCAGTGTAACATTGAAAACACCTTATAATATCACGTAATATGCAGTGTATCATTGAAAATACCTTATAATATAACGTAATATGCAGTGTATCATTGAAAATACCTTATAATATAACGTAATATGCAGTGTATCATTGAAAATACCTTATGATATATAGTAGTTTACAATTGAAAATACCTTATAATATAATGTAATATGCAGTGTATCATTGAAAATACCTTATAATATATAGTAGTTTATCATTGAAAATACCTTATGATATAACGTATTATGCAGTGTATCATTGAAAATACCTTATAATATATGGTAATTTGTAGTGTATCAATGAAAATACCTTATAATATAACGTAATATGCAGTGTATCATTGAAAATACCTTATAATATAACGTAATATGCAGTGTATCATTGAAAATACCTTATGATATATAGTAGTTTACAATTGAAAATACCTTATAATATAACGTAATATGCAGTGTATCATTGAAAACACCTTATAATATAACGTAATATGCAGTGTATCATTGAAAATACCTTATGATATAACGTATTATGCAGTGTATCATTGAAAATACCTTATAATATAACGTAATATGCAGTGTATCATTGAAAATACCTTATGATATAACGTATTATGCAGTGTATCATTGAAAATACCTTATAATATATGGTAATTTGTAGTGTATCAATGAAAATACCTTATAATATAACGTAATATGCAGTGTATCATTGAAAATACCTTATAATATAACGTAATATGCAGTGTATCATTGAAAATACCTTATGATATATAGTAGTTTACAATTGAAAATACCTTATAATATAACGTAATATGCAGTGTATCATTGAAAACACCTTATAATATAACGTAATATGCAGTGTACCATTGAAAATACCTTATGATATAACGTATTATGCAGTGTATCATTGAAAACACCTTATAATATAACGTAATATGCAGTGTATCATTGAAAATACCTTATGATATAACGTATTATGCAGTGTATCATTGAAAATACCTTATAATATAACGTAGTATGTAGTGTAACATTGAAAACACCTTATAATATCACGTACTATGCAGAGTATCATTGAAAATACCTTATAATATATAGTAGTTTATCATTGAAAATACCTTGTAATATAACGTAATATGCAGTGTATCATTGAAAATACCTTATAATATATCATAATATGCAGTGTATCATTGAAAATACCTTATGATATATAGTAGTTTACAATTGAAAATACCTTATAATATAACGTAATATGCAGTGTATCATTGAAAACACCTTATAATATAACGTAATATGCAGTGTATCATTGAAAATACCTTATGATATAACGTATTATGCAGTGTATCATTGAAAATACCTTATAATATATGGTAATTTGTAGTGTATCAATGAAAATACCTTATAATATAACGTAATATACAGTGTATCATTGAAAATACCTTATAATATAACGTAGTATGCAGTGTATCATTGAAAACACCTTATAATGTAACGTAATATGCAGTGTATCATCGAAAATACCATATAATATATCGTAATATGCAGTTTATCATTGAAAATACCTTATAATATAACGTAATATGCAGTGTATCATTGAAAATACCTTATAATATATCATAATATGCGGTTTATCATTGAAAATACCTTATAATATATCGTAATTTGTGGTGTATCAATGAAAATACCTTATGCTATAACGTAATATGCAGTGTATCATTGCAAATACCTTATAATATAACGTAATATGCAGTGTGTCATTGAAAATACCTTTTAATATAACGTAATATGCAGTGTATCATTGGAAATACCTTATGATATATAGTAGTTTACAATTGAAAATACCTTATAATATAACGTAATATTCAGTGTATCATTGAAAATACCTTGTAATATTACGTAATATTGAGTGTATCATTGAAAACACCATATAATATATCGTAATATGCAGTGTATCATTGAAAATACCTTATAATATAACGTTATATGCAGTGTATCATTGGAAATACCTTATGATATATAGTAGTTTACAATTGAAAATACCTTATAATATAACGTAATATTCAGTGTATCATTGAAAATACCTTGTAATATTACGTAATATTGAGTGTATCATTGAAAACACCATATAATATATCGTAATATGCAGTGTATCATTGAAAATACCATATAATATATCGTAATATGCAGTGTATCATTGAAAATACCTTATAATATAACGTAATATGCAGTGTATCATTGAAAATACCTTATAATATATCATAATATGCGGTTTATCATTGAAAATACCTTATAATATATCGTAATTTGTGGTGTATCAATGAAAATACCTTATGTTATAACGTAATATGCAGTGTATCATTGCAAATACCTTATAATATAACGTAATATGCAGTGTGTCATTGAAAATACCTTTTAATATAACGTAATATGCAGTGTATCATTGGAAATACCTTATGATATATAGTAGTTTACAATTGAAAATACCTTATAATATAACGTAATATTCAGTGTATCATTGAAAATACCTTGTAATATTACGTAATATTGAGTGTATCATTGAAAACACCATATAATATATCGTAATATGCAGTGTATCATTGAAAATACCTTATAATATAACGTTATATGCAGTGTATCATTGGAAATACCTTATGATATATAGTAGTTTACAATTGAAAATACCTTATAATATAACGTAATATTCAGTGTATCATTGAAAATACCTTGTAATATTACGTAATATTGAGTGTATCATTGAAAACACCATATAATATATCGTAATATGCAGTGTATCATTGAAAATACCTTTTAATATAACGTAATATGCAGTGTATCATTGGAAATACCTTATGATATATAGTAGTTTACAATTGAAAATACCTTATAATATAACGTAATATTCAGTGTATCATTGAAAATACCTTATAATATAACGTAATATGCAGTGTATCATTGAAAATACCTTATAATATTTAGTAGTTTATCATTGAAAATACCTTATAATATAACGTAGTATGCAGTGTAACATTGAAAACACCTTATAATATATCGTAATTTGTGGTGTATCAATGAAAATACCTTATGATATAACGTAATATGCAGTGTATCATTGCAAATACCTTATAATATAACGTAATATGCAGTGTGTCATTGAAAATACCTTTTAATATAACGTAATATGCAGTGTATCATTGGAAATACCTTATGATATATAGTAGTTTACAATTGAAAATACCTTATAATATAACGTAATATTCAGTGTATCATTGAAAATACCTTGTAATATTACGTAATATTGAGTGTATCATTGAAAACACCATATAATATATCGTAATATGCAGTGTATCATTGAAAATACCTTATAATATAACGTTATATGCAGTGTATCATTGAAAATACCTTATAATATAACGTAATATGCAGTGTATCATTGAAAATACCTTATAATATTTAGTAGTTTATCATTGAAAATACCTTATAATATAACGTAGTATGCAGTGTAACATTGAAAACACCTTATAATATTACGTAATATGCAGTGTATCATTGAAAATACCTTATAATATATGGTAATATGTAGTGTATCATTGAAAATACCTTATAATATAACGTAATATGCAGTGTATCATTGAAAATACCTTATGATATAACGTATTATGCAGTGTATCATTGAAAATACCATATAATATATGGTAATTTGTAGTGTATCAATGAAAATACCTTATAATATACCATAATATGCAGTTTATCATTGAAAACACCTTATAATATAACGTAATATGCAGTGTATCATTGAAAATACCTTGTAATATTACGTAATATTGAGTGTATCATTGAAAACACCATATAATATATCGTAATATGCAGTGTATCATTGAAAATACCTTATAATATAACGTTATATGCAGTGTACCATTGAAAATACCTTATGATATAACGTATTATGCAGTGTATCATTGAAAATACCTTATAATATAACGTAATATGCAGTGTATCATTGAAAATACCTTATGATATATAGTAGTTTACAATTGAAAATACCTTATAATATAACGTAATATGCAGTGTATCATTGAAAACACCTTATAATATAACGTAATATGCAGTGTACCATTGAAAATACCTTATGATATAACGTATTATGCAGTGTATCATTGAAAACACCTTATAATATAACGTAATATGCAGTGTATCATTGAAAATACCTTATGATATAACGTATTATGCAGTGTATCATTGAAAATACCTTATAATATAACGTAGTATGCAGTGTAACATTGAAAACACCTTATAATATCACGTAATATGCAGAGTATCATTGAAAATACCTTATAATATATAGTAATTTATCATTGAAAATACCTTATAATATAACGTAATATACAGTGTATCATTGAAAATACCTTATAATATAACGTAGTATGCAGTGTAACATTGAAAACACCTTATAATATCACGTAATATGCAGTGTATCATTGAAAATACCTTATAATATATGGTAATTTGTAGTGTATCAATGAAAATACCTTATAATATAACGTAATATACAGTGTATCATTGAAAATACCTTATAATATAACGTAGTATGCAGTGTAACATTGAAAATACATTATGATATATAGTAGCTTATCATTGAAAATACCTTATAATATATAGTAGTTTATCATTGAAAATACCTTATAATATAACGTAATATGCAGTGTATCATTGAAAACACCTTATAATATAACGTAATATGCAGTGTATCATTCAAAATACCTTATAATATATCATAATATGCAGTTTATCATTGAAAATACCTTATAATATATGGTAATTTGTAGTGAATCAATGAAAATACCTTATAATGTAACGTAATATGCAGTGTACCCTTGAAAATACCTTATAATATATAGTAGTTTATCATTGAAAATACCTTATAATATATAGTAGTTTATCATTCAAAATACTTTATAATATATCGTAATTTGTAGTGTATCAATGAAAATACCTTATAATATAACGTAATATGCAGTGTATCATTGAAAATACCTTATAATATAACGTAAAATGCAGTGTATCATTGGAAATACCTTATAATATATGGTAATTTGTAGTGAATCAATGAAAATACCTTATAATGTAACGTAATATGCAGTGTACCCTTGAAAATACCTTATAATATATAGTAGTTTATCATTGAAAATACCTTATAATATAACGTATTATGCAGTGTATCATTGAAAAAAACATTATGATATAACGTAATATGCAGTGTATCATTGAAAATACCTTATAATATATGGTAATTTGTAGTGTATCAATGAAAATACCTTATAATATAACGTAATATACAGTGTATCATTGAAAATACCTTATAATATAACGTAGTATGCAGTGTAACATTGAAAACACCTTATAATATCACGTAATATGCAGAGTATCATTGAAAATACCTTATAATATATAGTAGTTTATCATTGAAAATACCTTGTAATATAACGTAATATGCAGTGTATCATTGAAAATACCTTATAATATATCATAATATGCAGTGTATCATTGAAAATACCTTATGATATATAGTAGTTTACAATTGAAAATACCTTATAATGTAACGTAATATGCAGTGTATCATTGAAAACACCTTATAATATAACGTAATATGCAGTGTATCATTGAAAATACCTTATGATATAACGTATTATGCAGTGTATCATTGAAAATACCTTATAATATATGGTAATTTGTAGTGTATCAATGAAAATACCTTATAATATAACGTAATATACAGTGTATCACTGAAAATACCTTATAATATAACGTAGTATGCAGTGTAACATTGAAAACACCTTATAATATCACGTAATATGCAGGGTATCATTGAAAATACCTTATAATATATGGTAATTTGTAGTGTATCAATGAAAATACCTTATGATATAACGTAATATGCAGTGTATCATTGAAAATACCATATAATATATCGTAATATGCAGTATATCATAGAAAATACCTTATAATATAACGTAATATGCAGTGTGTCATTGAAAATACCTTATAATATAACGTAATATGCAGTGTATCATTGAAAATACCTTATAATATAACGTAATATGCAGTGTATCATTGAAAATACCTTATGATATATAGTAGTTTACAATTGAAAATACCTTATAATATAATGTAATATGCAGTGTATCATTGAAAATCCCTTATAATATATAGTAGTTTATCATTGAAAATACCTTATGATATAACGTATTATGCAGTGTATCATTGAAAATACCTTATAATATATGGTAATTTGTAGTGTATCAATGAAAATACCTTATAATATAACGTAATATGCAGTGTATCATTGAAAATACCTTATAATATAACGTAATATGCAGTGTATCATTGAAAATACCTTATGATATATAGTAGTTTACAATTGAAAATACCTTATAATATAACGTAATATGCAGTGTATCATTGAAAACACCTTATAATATAACGTAATATGCAGTGTACCATTGAAAATACCTTATGATATAACGTATTATGCAGTGTATCATTGAAAACACCTTATAATATAACGTAATATGCAGTGTATCATTGAAAATACCTTATGATATAACGTATTATGCAGTGTATCATTGAAAATACCTTATAATATAACGTAATATACAGTGTATCAATGAAAATACCTTATAATATAACGTAATATGCAGTGTATCATTGAAAATACCTTATAATATAACGTAATATGCAGTGTATCATTGAAAATACCTTATGATATATAGTAGTTTACAATTGAAAATACCTTATAATATAACGTAATATGCAGTGTATCATTGAAAACACCTTATAATATAACGTAATATGCAGTGTACCATTGAAAATACCTTATAATATATCATAGTATGCAGTGTATCATTGAAAACACCTTATAATATAACGTAATATGCAGTGTATCATTGAAAATACCTTATGATATAACGTATTATGCAGTGTATCATTGAAAATACCTTATAATATAACGTAGTATGCAGTGTAACATTGAAAACACCTTATAATATCACGTACTATGCAGAGTATCATTGAAAATACCTTATAATATATAGTAGTTTATCATTGAAAATACCTTGTAATATAACGTAATATGCAGTGTATCATTGAAAATACCTTATAATATATCATAATATGCAGTGTATCATTGAAAATACCTTATGATATATAGTAGTTTACAATTGAAAATACCTTATAATATAACGTAATATGCAGTGTATCATTGAAAACACCTTATAATATAACGTAATATGCAGTGTACCATTGAAAATACCTTATGATATAACGTATTATGCAGTGTATCATTGAAAATACCTTATAATATAACGTAGTATGCAGTGTAACATTGAAAACACCTTATAATGTAACGTAATATGCAGTGTATCATCGAAAATACCATATAATATATCGTAATATGCAGTTTATCATTGAAAATACCTTATAATATAACGTAATATGCAGTGTATCATTGAAAATACCTTATAATATATCATAATATGCGGATTATCATTGAAAATACCTTATAATATATCGTAATTTGTGGTGTATCAATGAAAATACCTTATGATATAACGTAATATGCAGTGTATCATTGCAAATACCTTATAATATAACGTAATATGCAGTGTGTCATTGAAAATACCTTTTAATATAACGTAATATGCAGTGTATCATTGGAAATACCTTATGATATATAGTAGTTTACAATTGAAAATACCTTATAATATAACGTAATATGCAGTGTATCATTGAAAATACCTTGTAATATTACGTAATATTGAGTGTATCATTGAAAACACCATATAATATATCGTAATATGCAGTGTATCATTGAAAATACCTTATAATATAACGTTATATGCAGTGTATCATTGAAAATACCTTATAATATAACGTAATATGCAGTGTATCATTGAAAATACCTTATAATATTTAGTAGTTTATCATTGAAAATACCTTATAATATAACGTAGTATGCAGTGTAACATTGAAAACACCTTATAATATATCGTAATTTGTGGTGTATCAATGAAAATACCTTATGATATAACGTAATATGCAGTGTATCATTGCAAATACCTTATAATATAACGTAATATGCAGTGTGTCATTGAAAATACCTTTTAATATAACGTAATATGCAGTGTATCATTGGAAATACCTTATGATATATAGTAGTTTACAATTGAAAATACCTTATAATATAACGTAATATTCAGTGTATCATTGAAAATACCTTGTAATATTACGTAATATTGAGTGTATCATTGAAAACACCATATAATATATCGTAATATGCAGTGTATCATTGAAAATACCTTATAATATAACGTTATATGCAGTGTATCATTGAAAACACCTTATAATATAACGTAATATGCAGTGTACCATTGAAAATACCTTATGATAGAACGTATTATGCAGTGTATCATTGAAAACACCTTATAATATAACGTAATATGCAGTGTATCATTGAAAATACATTATGATATAACGTATTATGCAGTGTATCATTGAAAATACCTTATAATATATGGTAATTTGTAGTGTATCAATGAAAATACCTTATAATATAACGTAATATACAGTGTATCATTGAAAATACCTTATAATATAACGTAGTATGCAGTGTATCATTGAAAACACCTTATAATGTAACGTAATATGCAGTGTATCATCGAAAATACCATATAATATATCGTAATATGCAGTTTATCATTGAAAATACCTTATAATATAACGTAATATGCAGTGTATCATTGAAAATACCTTATAATATATCATAATATGCGGTTTATCATTGAAAATACCTTATAATATATCGTAATTTGTGGTGTATCAATGAAAATACCTTATGATATAACGTAATATGCAGTGTATCATTGCAAATACCTTATAATATAACGTAATATGCAGTGTGTCATTGAAAATACCTTTTAATATAACGTAATATGCAGTGTATCATTGGAAATACCTTATGATATATAGTAGTTTACAATTGAAAATACCTTATAATATAACGTAATATTCAGTGTATCATTGAAAATACCTTGTAATATTACGTAATATTGAGTGTATCATTGAAAACACCATATAATATATCGTAATATGCAGTGTATCATTGAAAATACCTTATAATATAACGTTATATGCAGTGTATCATTGAAAATACCTTATAATATAACGTAATATGCAGTGTATCATTGAAAATACCTTATAATATTTAGTAGTTTATCATTGAAAATACCTTATAATATAACGTAGTATGCAGTGTAACATTGAAAACACCTTATAATATATCGTAATTTGTGGTGTATCAATGAAAATACCTTATGATATAACGTAATATGCAGTGTATCATTGCAAATACCTTATAATATAACGTAATATGCAGTGTGTCATTGAAAATACCTTTTAATATAACGTAATATGCAGTGTATCATTGGAAATACCTTATGATATATAGTAGTTTACAATTGAAAATACCTTATAATATAACGTAATATTCAGTGTATCATTGAAAATACCTTGTAATATTACGTAATATTGAGTGTATCATTGAAAACACCATATAATATATCGTAATATGCAGTGTATCATTGAAAATACCTTATAATATAACGTTATATGCAGTGTATCATTGAAAATACCTTATAATATAACGTAATATGCAGTGTATCATTGAAAATACCTTATAATATTTAGTAGTTTATCATTGAAAATACCTTATAATATAACGTAGTATGCAGTGTAACATTGAAAACACCTTATAATATCACGTAATATGCAGTGTATCATTGAAAATACCTTTATAATATAACGTAATATGTAGTGTATCATTGAAAATACCTTATAATATAACGTAATATGCAGTGTATCATTGAAAATACCTTATGATATAACGTATTATGCAGTGTATCATTGAAAATACCATATAATATATGGTAATTTGTAGTGTATCAATGAAAATACCTTATAATATACCATAATATGCAGTTTATCATTGAAAACACCTT